>CAMPFS010000005.1:2540760-2940890 GCA_946814055.1 Caenorhabditis sp. 36 PRJEB53466 | reverse complement strand
CGATGTCACAGTAGATGTAGTCGGCTCCATGGGTGGTAGTCGAAGTCACAGTAGACGTAGTCGGCTCCTGAGTCGTGGTAGACGTAATCGTGGATGTACTCGGCTCCTGGGTGGTAGACGTAAACGTGGATGAACTAGGTTCTTGAGTTGTAGTCGATGTCACAGTAGATGTAGTCGGCTCCATGGTGGTAGTCGATGTCACAGTAGACGTAGTCGGCTCCTGAGTGGTGGTAGACGTAATCGTGGATGTACTCGGCTCCTGGGTGGTAGACGTAAACGTGGATGAACTAGGTTCTTGAGTTGTAGTCGATGTCACAGTAGATGAACTAGGTTCTTGAGTTGTAGTCGATGTCACAGTAGATGTAGTCGGCTCCATGGTGGTAGTCGATGTCACAGTAGACGTAGTCGGCTCCTGAGTCGTGGTAGACGTAATCGTGGATGTACTCGGCTCCTGGGTGGTAGACGTAAATCGTGGATGAACTAGGTTCTTGAGTTGTAGTCGATGTCACAGTAGATGTAGTCGGCTCCATGGTGGTAGTCGATGTCACAGTAGACGTAGTCGGCTCCTGAGTGGTGGTAGACGTAATCGTGGATGTACTCGGCTCCTGGGTGGTAGACGTAAACGTGGATGAACTAGGTTCTTGAGTTGTAGTCGATGTCACAGTAGATGAACTAGGTTCTTGAGTTGTAGTCGATGTCACAGTAGACGTAGTCGGCTCCATGGTGGTAGTCGATGTCACAGTAGACGTAGTCGGCTCCTGAGTGGTGGTAGACGTAATCGTGGATGTACTCGGCTCCTGGGTGGTAGACGTAAACGTGGATGAACTAGGTTCTTGAGTTGTAGTCGATGTCACAGTAGATGAACTAGGTTCTTGAGTTGTAGTCGATGTCACAGTAGATGTAGTCGGCTCCATGGTGGTAGTCGATGTCACAGTAGACGTAGTCGGCTCCTGAGTCGTGGTAGACGTAATCGTGGATGTACTCGGCTCCTGGGTGGTAGACGTAAACGTGGATGAACTAGGTTCTTGAGTTGTAGTCGATGTCACAGTAGATGTAGTCGGCTCCATGGTGGTAGTCGATGTCACAGTAGACGTAGTCGGCTCCTGAGTGGTGGTAGACGTAATCGTGGATGTACTCGGCTCCTGGGTGGTAGACGTAAACGTGGATGAACTAGGTTCTTGAGTTGTAGTCGATGTCACAGTAGATGTAGTCGGCTCCATGGTGGTAGTCGATGTCACAGTAGACGTAGTCGGCTCCTGAGTGGTGGTAGACGTAATCGTGGATGTACTCGGCTCCTGGGTGGTAGACGTAAACGTGGATGAACTAGGTTCTTGAGTTGTAGTCGATGTCACAGTAGATGAACTAGGTTCTTGAGTTGTAGTCGATGTCACAGTAGACGTAGTCGGCTCCATGGTGGTAGTCGATGTCACAGTAGACGTAGTCGGCTCCTGAGTGGTGGTAGACGTAATCGTGGATGTACTCGGCTCCTGGGTGGTAGACGTAAACGTGGATGAACTAGGTTCTTGAGTTGTAGTCGATGTCACAGTAGATGTAGTCGGCTCCATGGTGGTAGTCGATGTCACAGTAGACGTAGTCGGCTCCTGAGTGGTGGTAGACGTAATCGTGGATGTACTCGGCTCCTGGGTGGTAGACGTAAACGTGGATGAACTAGGTTCTTGAGTTGTAGTCGATGTCACAGTAGATGTAGTCGGCTCCATGGTGGTAGTCGATGTCACAGTAGACGTAGTCGGCTCCTGAGTGGTGGTAGACGTAATCGTGGATGTACTCGGCTCCTGGGTGGTAGACGTAAACGTGGATGAACTAGGTTCTTGAGTTGTAGTCGATGTCACAGTAGATGTAGTCGGCTCCATGGTGGTAGTCGAAGTCACAGTAGACGTAGTCGGCTCCTGAGTGGTGGTAGACGTAATCGTGGATGTACTCGGCTCCTGGGTGGTAGACGTAATCGTGGATGAACTAGGTTCTTGAGTTGTAGTCGATGTCACAGTAGACGTAGTCGGCTCCATGCTGGTAGTCGACGTCACAGTAGACGTAGTCGGCTCCTGAGTGGTGGTAGACGTAATCGTGGATGTACTCGGCTCCTGGGTGGTAGACGTAATCGTGGATGAACTAGGTTCTTGAGTTGTAGTCGATGTCACAGTAGATGTAGTCGGCTCCATGGTGGTAGTCGATGTCACAGTAGACGTAGTCGGCTCCTGAGTGGTGGTAGACGTAATCGTGGATGTACTCGGCTCCTGGGTGGTAGACGTAATCGTGGATGAACTAGGTTCTTGAGTTGTAGTCGATGTCACAGTAGATGAACTAGGTTCTTGAGTTGTAGTCGATGTCACAGTAGACGTAGTCGGCTCCATGGTGGTAGTCGAAGTCACAGTAGACGTAGTCGGCTCCTGAGTGGTGGTAGACGTAATCGTGGATGTACTCGGCTCCTGGGTGGTAGACGTAATCGTGGATGAACTAGGTTCTTGAGTTGTAGTCGATGTCACAGTAGACGTAGTCGGCTCCATGGTGGTAGTCGATGTCACAGTAGACGTAGTCGGCTCCTGAGTGGTGGTAGACGTAATCGTGGATGTACTCGGCTCCTGGGTGGTAGACGTAAATCGTGGATGAACTAGGTTCTTGAGTTGTAGTCGATGTCACAGTAGATGTAGTCGGCTCCATGGTGGTAGTCGATGTCACAGTAGACGTAGTCGGCTCCTGAGTGGTGGTAGACGTAATCGTGGATGTACTCGGCTCCTGGGTGGTAGACGTAATCGTGGATGAACTAGGTTCTTGAGTTGTAGTCGATGTCACAGTAGACGTAGTCGGCTCCATGGTGGTAGTCGACGTCACAGTAGACGTAGTCGGCTCCTGAGTGGTGGTAGACGTAATCGTGGATGTACTCGGCTCCTGGGTGGTAGACGTAAACGTGGATGAACTAGGTTCTTGAGTTGTAGTCGATGTCACAGTAGACGTAGTCGGCTCCTGAGTGGTGGTAGACGTAATCGTGGATGTACTCGGCTCCTGGGTGGTAGACGTAATCGTGGATGAACTAGGTTCTTGAGTTGTAGTCGATGTCACAGTAGATGAACTAGGTTCTTGAGTTGTAGTCGATGTCACAGTAGACGTAGTCGGCTCCATGGTGGTAGTCGATGTCACAGTAGACGTAGTCGGCTCCTGAGTGGTGGTAGACGTAATCGTGGATGTACTCGGCTCCTGGGTGGTAGACGTAAATCGTGGATGAACTAGGTTCTTGAGTTGTAGTCGATGTCACAGTAGATGAACTAGGTTCTTGAGTTGTAGTCGATGTCACAGTAGACGTAGTCGGCTCCATGGTGGTAGTCGATGTCACAGTAGACGTAGTCGGCTCCTGAGTGGTGGTAGACGTAATCGTGGATGTACTCGGCTCCTGGGTGGTAGACGTAATCGTGGATGAACTAGGTTCTTGAGTTGTAGTCGATGTCACAGTAGATGAACTAGGTTCTTGAGTTGTAGTCGATGTCACAGTAGACGTAGTCGGCTCCATGGTGGTAGTCGAAGTCACAGTAGACGTAGTCGGCTCCTGAGTGGTGGTAGACGTAATCGTGGATGTACTCGGCTCCTGGGTGGTAGACGTAATCGTGGACGAACTAGGTTCTTGAGTTGTAGTCGATGTCACAGTAGATGAACTAGGTTCTTGAGTTGTAGTCGATGTCACAGTAGACGTAGTCGGCTCCATGGTGGTAGTCGATGTCACAGTAGACGTAGTCGGCTCCTGAGTGGTGGTAGACGTAATCGTGGATGTACTCGGCTCCTGGGTGGTAGACGTAATCGTGGATGAACTAGGTTCTTGAGTTGTAGTCGATGTCACAGTAGATGAACTAGGTTCTTGAGTTGTAGTCGATGTCACAGTAGACGTAGTCGGCTCCTGAGTGGTGGTAGACGTAATCGTGGATGTACTCGGCTCCTGGGTGGTAGACGTAAACGTGGATGAACTAGGTTCTTGAGTTGTAGTCGATGTCACAGTAGATGAACTAGGTTCTTGAGTTGTAGTCGAAGTCACAGTAGACGTAGTCGGCTCCTGAGTGGTGGTAGACGTAATCGTGGATGTACTCGGCTCCTGGGTGGTAGACGTAATCGTGGATGTACTCGGCTCCTGGGTGGTAGTCGACGACACAGTAGATGTACTCGGCTCCTGAGTCGTTGTGGAGGTGACAGTGGATGAACTAGGTTCTTGAGTCGTTGTGGAGGTGACAGTGGATGTACTCGGCTCCTGAGTCGTTGTCGATGCCAGTAGATGTACTAGGTTCCTGGGTGGTAGTCGATGTCACAGTAGACGTAGTCGGCTCCTGAGTGATGGTAGACGTAACTCGTCGGGATGTACTCGGCTCCTGGGTGGTAGACGTAATCGTGGATGTACTCGGCTCCATGGTGGTAGTCGACGTCACAGTAGATGTACTCGGCTCCTGAGTCGTTGTGGAGGTGACAGTGGATGAACTAGGTTCTTGAGTCGTTGTGGAGGTGACAGTGGATGAACTAGGTTCTTGAGTCGTTGTGGAGGTGACAGTGGATGTACTCGGCTCCTGAGTCGTTGTCGAGTTGCCAGTAGATGTACAAGGTTCCTCGGTGGTAGTCGAAGTCACTGTAGACGTAGTCGGCTCCTCAGTGATGGTAGACGTAACTGTCGGTGTACTCGGCGCCTGGGTGGTAGACGTAATCGTGGATGTACTCGGCTCCATGGTGGTAGTCGACGTCACAGTAGATGTACTCGGCTCCTGAGTCGTTGTGGAGGTGACAGTGGATGAACTAGGTTCTTGAGTCGTTGTGGAGGTGACAGTGGATGAACTAGGTTCTTGAGTCGTTGTGGAGGTGACAGTGGATGTACTCGGCTCCTGAGTCGTTGTCGAGTTGCCAGTAGATGTACAAGGTTCCTCGGTGGTAGTCGAAGTCACTGTAGACGTAGTCGGCTCCTCAGTGATGGTAGACGTAACTGTCGGTGTACTCGGCTCCTGGGTGGTAGACGTAATCGTGGATGTACTCGGCTCCATGGTGGTAGTCGACGTCACAGTAGATGTACTCGGCTCCTGAGTCGTTGTGGAGGTGACA
Source organism: Caenorhabditis sp. 36 PRJEB53466 (assembly GCA_946814055.1). Classification (NCBI taxonomy): domain Eukaryota; kingdom Metazoa; phylum Nematoda; class Chromadorea; order Rhabditida; family Rhabditidae; genus Caenorhabditis; species Caenorhabditis sp. 36 PRJEB53466. Next base: position 2,935,811 of record CAMPFS010000005.1, on the reverse strand, counting down.
GTGGATGAACTAGGTTCTTGAGTCGTTGTGGAGGTGACAGTGGATGTACTCGGCTCCTGAGTCGTTGTCGAGTTGCCAGTAGATGTACAAGGTTCCTCGGTGGTAGTCGAAGTCACTGTAGACGTAGTCGGCTCCTCAGTGATGGTAGACGTAACTGTCGGTGTACTCGGCTCCTGGGTGGTAGACGTAATCGTGGATGTACTCGGCTCCATGGTGGTAGTCGACGTCACAGTAGATGTACTCGGCTCCTGAGTCGTTGTGGAGGTGACAGTGGATGAACTAGGTTCTTGAGTCGTTGTGGAGGTGACAGTGGATGTACTCGGCTCCTGAGTCGTTGTCGAGTTGCCAGTAGATGTACAAGGTTCCTCGGTGGTAGTCGAAGTCACTGTAGACGTAGTCGGCTCCTCAGTGATGGTAGACGTAACTGTCGGTGTACTCGGCTCCTGGGTGGTAGACGTAATCGTGGATGTACTCGGCTCCATGGTGGTAGTCGACGTCACAGTAGATGTACTCGGCTCCTGAGTCGTTGTGGAGGTGACAGTGGATGAACTAGGTTCTTGAGTCGTTGTGGAGGTGACAGTGGATGTACTCGGCTCCTGAGTCGTTGTCGAGTTGCCAGTAGATGTACAAGGTTCCTCGGTGGTAGTCGAAGTCACTGTAGACGTAGTCGGCTCCTCAGTGATGGTAGACGTAACTGTCGGTGTACTCGGCTCCTGGGTGGTAGACGTAATCGTGGATGTACTCGGCTCCATGGTGGTAGTCGACGTCACAGTAGATGTACTCGGCTCCTGAGTCGTTGTGGAGGTGACAGTGGATGAACTAGGTTCTTGAGTCGTTGTGGAGGTGACAGTGGATGTACTCGGCTCCTGAGTCGTTGTCGAGTTGCCAGTAGATGTACAAGGTTCCTCGGTGGTAGTCGAAGTCACTGTAGACGTAGTCGGCTCCTCAGTGATGGTAGACGTAACTGTCGGTGTACTCGGCTCCTGGGTGGTAGACGTAATCGTGGATGTACTCGGCTCCATGGTGGTAGTCGACGTCACAGTAGATGTACTCGGCTCCTGAGTCGTTGTGGAGGTGACAGTGGATGAACTAGGTTCTTGAGTCGTTGTGGAGGTGACAGTGGATGTACTCGGCTCCTGAGTCGTTGTCGAGTTGCCAGTAGATGTACAAGGTTCCTCGGTGGTAGTCGAAGTCACTGTAGACGTAGTCGGCTCCTCAGTGATGGTAGACGTAACTGTCGGTGTACTCGGCTCCTGGGTGGTAGACGTAATCGTGGATGTACTCGGCTCCATGGTGGTAGTCGACGTCACAGTAGATGTACTCGGCTCCTGAGTCGTTGTGGAGGTGACAGTGGATGAACTAGGTTCTTGAGTCGTTGTGGAGGTGACAGTGGATGTACTCGGCTCCTGAGTCGTTGTCGAGTTGCCAGTAGATGTACAAGGTTCCTCGGTGGTAGTCGAAGTCACTGTAGACGTAGTCGGCTCCTCAGTGATGGTAGACGTAACTGTCGGTGTACTCGGCTCCTGGGTGGTAGACGTAATCGTGGATGTACTCGGCTCCATGGTGGTAGTCGACGTCACAGTAGATGTACTCGGCTCCTGAGTCGTTGTGGAGGTGACAGTGGATGAACTAGGTTCTTGAGTCGTTGTGGAGGTGACAGTGGATGAACTAGGTTCTTGAGTCGTTGTGGAGGTGACAGTGGATGTACTCGGCTCCTGAGTCGTTGTCGAGTTGCCAGTAGATGTACAAGGTTCCTCGGTGGTAGTCGAAGTCACTGTAGACGTAGTCGGCTCCTCAGTGATGGTAGACGTAACTGTCGGTGTACTCGGCTCCTGGGTGGTAGACGTAATCGTGGATGTACTCGGCTCCATGGTGGTAGTCGACGTCACAGTAGATGTACTCGGCTCCTGAGTCGTTGTGGAGGTGACAGTGGATGAACTAGGTTCTTGAGTCGTTGTGGAGGTGACAGTGGATGTACTCGGCTCCTGAGTCGTTGTCGAGTTGCCAGTAGATGTACAAGGTTCCTCGGTGGTAGTCGAAGTCACTGTAGACGTAGTCGGCTCCTCAGTGATGGTAGACGTAACTGTCGGTGTACTCGGCTCCTGGGTGGTAGACGTAATCGTGGATGTACTCGGCTCCATGGTGGTAGTCGACGTCACAGTAGATGTACTCGGCTCCTGAGTCGTTGTGGAGGTGACAGTGGATGAACTAGGTTCTTGAGTCGTTGTGGAGGTGACAGTGGATGTACTCGGCTCCTGAGTCGTTGTCGAGTTGCCAGTAGATGTACAAGGTTCCTCGGTGGTAGTCGAAGTCACTGTAGACGTAGTCGGCTCCTCAGTGATGGTAGACGTAACTGTCGGTGTACTCGGCTCCTGGGTGGTAGACGTAATCGTGGATGTACTCGGCTCCATGGTGGTAGTCGACGTCACAGTAGATGTACTCGGCTCCTGAGTCGTTGTGGAGGTGACAGTGGATGAACTAGGTTCTTGAGTCGTTGTGGAGGTGACAGTGGATGTACTCGGCTCCTGAGTCGTTGTCGAGTTGCCAGTAGATGTACAAGGTTCCTCGGTGGTAGTCGAAGTCACTGTAGACGTAGTCGGCTCCTCAGTGATGGTAGACGTAACTGTCGGTGTACTCGGCTCCTGGGTGGTAGACGTAATCGTGGATGTACTCGGCTCCATGGTGGTAGTCGACGTCACAGTAGATGTACTCGGCTCCTGAGTCGTTGTGGAGGTGACAGTGGATGAACTAGGTTCTTGAGTCGTTGTGGAGGTGACAGTGGATGAACTAGGTTCTTGAGTCGTTGTGGAGGTGACAGTGGATGTACTCGGCTCCTGAGTCGTTGTCGAGTTGCCAGTAGATGTACAAGGTTCCTCGGTGGTAGTCGAAGTCACTGTAGACGTAGTCGGCTCCTCAGTGATGGTAGACGTAACTGTCGGTGTACTCGGCTCCTGGGTGGTAGACGTAATCGTGGATGTACTCGGCTCCATGGTGGTAGTCGACGTCACAGTAGATGTACTCGGCTCCTGAGTCGTTGTGGAGGTGACAGTGGATGAACTAGGTTCTTGAGTCGTTGTGGAGGTGACAGTGGATGTACTCGGCTCCTGAGTCGTTGTCGAGTTGCCAGTAGATGTACAAGGTTCCTCGGTGGTAGTCGAAGTCACTGTAGACGTAGTCGGCTCCTCAGTGATGGTAGACGTAACTGTCGGTGTACTCGGCTCCTGGGTGGTAGACGTAATCGTGGATGTACTCGGCTCCATGGTGGTAGTCGACGTCACAGTAGATGTACTCGGCTCCTGAGTCGTTGTGGAGGTGACAGTGGATGAACTAGGTTCTTGAGTCGTTGTGGAGGTGACAGTGGATGTACTCGGCTCCTGAGTCGTTGTCGAGTTGCCAGTAGATGTACAAGGTTCCTCGGTGGTAGTCGAAGTCACTGTAGACGTAGTCGGCTCCTCAGTGATGGTAGACGTAACTGTCGGTGTACTCGGCTCCTGGGTGGTAGACGTAATCGTGGATGTACTCGGCTCCATGGTGGTAGTCGACGTCACAGTAGATGTACTCGGCTCCTGAGTCGTTGTGGAGGTGACAGTGGATGAACTAGGTTCTTGAGTCGTTGTGGAGGTGACAGTGGATGAACTAGGTTCTTGAGTCGTTGTGGAGGTGACAGTGGATGTACTCGGCTCCTGAGTCGTTGTCGAGTTGCCAGTAGATGTACAAGGTTCCTCGGTGGTAGTCGAAGTCACTGTAGACGTAGTCGGCTCCTCAGTGATGGTAGACGTAACTGTCGGTGTACTCGGCTCCTGGGTGGTAGACGTAATCGTGGATGTACTCGGCTCCATGGTGGTAGTCGACGTCACAGTAGATGTACTCGGCTCCTGAGTCGTTGTGGAGGTGACAGTGGATGAACTAGGTTCTTGAGTCGTTGTGGAGGTGACAGTGGATGTACTCGGCTCCTGAGTCGTTGTCGAGTTGCCAGTAGATGTACAAGGTTCCTCGGTGGTAGTCGAAGTCACTGTAGACGTAGTCGGCTCCTCAGTGATGGTAGACGTAACTGTCGGTGTACTCGGCTCCTGGGTGGTAGACGTAATCGTGGATGTACTCGGCTCCATGGTGGTAGTCGACGTCACAGTAGATGTACTCGGCTCCTGAGTCGTTGTGGAGGTGACAGTGGATGAACTAGGTTCTTGAGTCGTTGTGGAGGTGACAGTGGATGAACTAGGTTCTTGAGTCGTTGTGGAGGTGACAGTGGATGTACTCGGCTCCTGAGTCGTTGTCGAGTTGCCAGTAGATGTACAAGGTTCCTCGGTGGTAGTCGAAGTCACTGTAGACGTAGTCGGCTCCTCAGTGATGGTAGACGTAACTGTCGGTGTACTCGGCTCCTGGGTGGTAGACGTAATCGTGGATGTACTCGGCTCCATGGTGGTAGTCGACGTCACAGTAGATGTACTCGGCTCCTGAGTCGTTGTGGAGGTGACAGTGGATGAACTAGGTTCTTGAGTCGTTGTGGAGGTGACAGTGGATGTACTCGGCTCCTGAGTCGTTGTCGAGTTGCCAGTAGATGTACAAGGTTCCTCGGTGGTAGTCGAAGTCACTGTAGACGTAGTCGGCTCCTCAGTGATGGTAGACGTAACTGTCGGTGTACTCGGCTCCTGGGTGGTAGACGTAATCGTGGATGTACTCGGCTCCATGGTGGTAGTCGACGTCACAGTAGATGTACTCGGCTCCTGAGTCGTTGTGGAGGTGACAGTGGATGAACTAGGTTCTTGAGTCGTTGTGGAGGTGACAGTGGATGTACTCGGCTCCTGAGTCGTTGTCGAGTTGCCAGTAGATGTACAAGGTTCCTCGGTGGTAGTCGAAGTCACTGTAGACGTAGTCGGCTCCTCAGTGATGGTAGACGTAACTGTCGGTGTACTCGGCTCCTGGGTGGTAGACGTAATCGTGGATGTACTCGGCTCCATGGTGGTAGTCGACGTCACAGTAGATGTACTCGGCTCCTGAGTCGTTGTGGAGGTGACAGTGGATGAACTAGGTTCTTGAGTCGTTGTGGAGGTGACAGTGGATGTACTCGGCTCCTGAGTCGTTGTCGAGTTGCCAGTAGATGTACAAGGTTCCTCGGTGGTAGTCGAAGTCACTGTAGACGTAGTCGGCTCCTCAGTGATGGTAGACGTAACTGTCGGTGTACTCGGCGCCTGGGTGGTAGACGTAATCGTGGATGTACTCGGCTCCATGGTGGTAGTCGACGTCACAGTAGATGTACTCGGCTCCTGAGTCGTTGTGGAGGTGACAGTGGATGAACTAGGTTCTTGAGTCGTTGTGGAGGTGACAGTGGATGTACTCGGCTCCTGAGTCGTTGTCGAGTTGCCAGTAGATGTACAAGGTTCCTCGGTGGTAGTCGAAGTCACTGTAGACGTAGTCGGCTCCTCAGTGATGGTAGACGTAACTGTCGGTGTACTCGGCGCCTGGGTGGTAGACGTAATCGTGGATGTACTCGGCTCCATGGTGGTAGTCGACGTCACAGTAGATGTACTCGGCTCCTGAGTCGTTGTGGAGGTGACAGTGGATGAACTAGGTTCTTGAGTCGTTGTGGAGGTGACAGTGGATGAACTAGGTTCTTGAGTCGTTGTGGAGGTGACAGTGGATGTACTCGGCTCCTGAGTCGTTGTCGAGTTGCCAGTAGATGTACAAGGTTCCTCGGTGGTAGTCGAAGTCACTGTAGACGTAGTCGGCTCCTCAGTGATGGTAGACGTAACTGTCGGTGTACTCGGCGCCTGGGTGGTAGACGTAATCGTGGATGTACTCGGCTCCATGGTGGTAGTCGACGTCACAGTAGATGTACTCGGCTCCTGAGTCGTTGTGGAGGTGACAGTGGATGAACTAGGTTCTTGAGTCGTTGTGGAGGTGACAGTGGATGTACTCGGCTCCTGAGTCGTTGTCGAGTTGCCAGTAGATGTACAAGGTTCCTCGGTGGTAGTCGAAGTCACTGTAGGCGTAGTCGGCTCCTCAGTGATGGTAGACGTAACTGTCGGTGTACTCGGCGCCTGGGTGGTAGACGTAATCGTGGATGTACTCGGCTCCATGGTGGTAGTCGACGTCACAGTAGATGTACTCGGCTCCTGAGTCGTTGTGGAGGTGACAGTGGATGAACTAGGTTCTTGAGTCGTTGTGGAGGTGACAGTGGATGAACTAGGTTCTTGAGTCGTTGTGGAGGTGACAGTGGATGTACTCGGCTCCTGAGTCGTTGTCGAGTTGCCAGTAGATGTACAAGGTTCCTCGGTGGTAGTCGAAGTCACTGTAGACGTAGTCGGCTCCTCAGTGATGGTAGACGTAACTGTCGGTGTACTCGGCGCCTGGGTGGTAGACGTAATCGTGGATGTACTCGGCTCCATGGTGGTAGTCGACGTCACAGTAGATGTACTCGGCTCCTGAGTCGTTGTGGAGGTGACAGTGGATGAACTAGGTTCTTGAGTCGTTGTGGAGGTGACAGTGGATGTACTCGGCTCCTGAGTCGTTGTCGAGTTGCCAGTAGATGTACAAGGTTCCTCGGTGGTAGTCGAAGTCACTGTAGACGTAGTCGGCTCCTCAGTGATGGTAGACGTAACTGTCGGTGTACTCGGCGCCTGGGTGGTAGACGTAATCGTGGATGTACTCGGCTCCATGGTGGTAGTCGACGTCACAGTAGATGTACTCGGCTCCTGAGTCGTTGTGGAGGTGACAGTGGATGAACTAGGTTCTTGAGTCGTTGTGGAGGTGACAGTGGATGTACTCGGCTCCTGAGTCGTTGTCGAGTTGCCAGTAGATGTACAAGGTTCCTCGGTGGTAGTCGAAGTCACTGTAGACGTAGTCGGCTCCTCAGTGATGGTAGACGTAACTGTCGGTGTACTCGGCGCCTGGGTGGTAGACGTAATCGTGGATGTACTCGGCTCCATGGTGGTAGTCGACGTCACAGTAGATGTACTCGGCTCCTGAGTCGTTGTGGAGGTGACAGTGGATGAACTAGGTTCTTGAGTCGTTGTGGAGGTGACAGTGGATGTACTCGGCTCCTGAGTCGTTGTCGAGTTGCCAGTAGATGTACAAGGTTCCTCGGTGGTAGTCGAAGTCACTGTAGACGTAGTCGGCTCCTCAGTGATGGTAGACGTAACTGTCGGTGTACTCGGCGCCTGGGTGGTAGACGTAATCGTGGATGTACTCGGCTCCATGGTGGTAGTCGACGTCACAGTAGATGTACTCGGCTCCTGAGTCGTTGTGGAGGTGACAGTGGATGAACTAGGTTCTTGAGTCGTTGTGGAGGTGACAGTGGATGTACTCGGCTCCTGAGTCGTTGTCGAGTTGCCAGTAGATGTACAAGGTTCCTCGGTGGTAGTCGAAGTCACTGTAGACGTAGTCGGCTCCTCAGTGATGGTAGACGTAACTGTCGGTGTACTCGGCGCCTGGGTGGTAGACGTAATCGTGGATGTACTCGGCTCCATGGTGGTAGTCGACGTCACAGTAGATGTACTCGGCTCCTGAGTCGTTGTGGAGGTGACAGTGGATGAACTAGGTTCTTGAGTCGTTGTGGAGGTGACAGTGGATGTACTCGGCTCCTGAGTCGTTGTCGAGTTGCCAGTAGATGTACAAGGTTCCTCGGTGGTAGTCGAAGTCACTGTAGACGTAGTCGGCTCCTCAGTGATGGTAGACGTAACTGTCGGTGTACTCGGCTCCTGGGTGGTAGACGTAATCGTGGATGTACTCGGCTCCATGGTGGTAGTCGACGTCACAGTAGATGTACTCGGCTCCTGAGTCGTTGTGGAGGTGACAGTGGATGAACTAGGTTCTTGAGTCGTTGTGGAGGTGACAGTGGATGAACTAGGTTCTTGAGTCGTTGTAGAGATGACAGTGGATGTACTCGGCTCCTGAGTCGTTGTCGAGTTGCCAGTAGATGTACAAGGTTCCTCGGTGGTAGTCGAAGTCACTGTAGGCGTAGTCGGCTCCTCAGTGATGGTAGACGTAACTGTCGGTGTACTCGGCGCCTGGGTGGTAGACGTAATCGTGGATGTACTCGGCTCCATGGTGGTAGTCGACGTCACAGTAGATGTACTCGGCTCCTGAGTCGTTGTGGAGGTGACAGTGGATGAACTAGGTTCTTGAGTCGTTGTGGAGGTGACAGTGGATGAACTAGGTTCTTGAGTCGTTGTGGAGGTGACAGTGGATGAACTAGGTTCTTGAGTCGTTGTGGAGGTGACAGTGGATGTACTCGGCTCCTGAGTCGTTGTCGAGTTGCCAGTAGATGTACAAGGTTCCTCGGTGGTAGTCGAAGTCACTGTAGACGTAGTCGGCTCCTCAGTGATGGTAGACGTAACTGTCGGTGTACTCGGCTCCTGGGTGGTAGACGTAATCGTGGATGTACTCGGCTCCATGGTGGTAGTCGACGTCACAGTAGATGTACTCGGCTCCTGAGTCGTTGTGGAGGTGACAGTGGATGAACTAGGTTCTTGAGTCGTTGTGGAGGTGACAGTGGATGTACTCGGCTCCTGAGTCGTTGTCGAGTTGCCAGTAGATGTACAAGGTTCCTGGGTGGTAGTCGAAGTCACTGTAGGCGTAGTCGGCTCCTCAGTGATGGTAGACGTAACTGTCGGTGTACTCGGCTCCTGGGTGGTAGACGTAATCGTGGATGTACTCGGCTCCATGGTGGTAGTCGACGTCACAGTAGATGTACTCGGCTCCTGAGTCGTTGTGGAGGTGACAGTGGATGAACTAGGTTCTTGAGTCGTTGTGGAGGTGACAGTGGATGAACTAGGTTCTTGAGTCGTTGTAGAGATGACAGTGGATGTACTCGGCTCCTGAGTCGTTGTCGAGTTGCCAGTAGATGTACAAGGTTCCTGGGTGGTAGTCGAAGTCACTGTAGGCGTAGTCGGCTCCTCAGTGATGGTAGACGTAACTGTCGGTGTACTCGGCTCCTGGGTGGCAGACGTAATCGTGGATGTACTCGGCTCCATGGTGGTAGTCGACGTCACAGTAGATGTACTCGGCTCCTGAGTCGTTGTGGAGGTGACAGTGGATGAACTAGGTTCTTGAGTCGTTGTGGAGATGACAGTGGATGAACTAGGTTCTTGAGTCGTTGTGGAGGTGACAGTGGATGAACTAGGTTCTTGAGTCGTTGTAGAGATGACAGTGGATGTACTCGGCTCCTGAGTCGTTGTCGAGTTGCCAGTAGATGTACAAGGTTCCTGGGTGGTAGTCGAAGTCACTGTAGGCGTAGTCGGCTCCTCAGTGATGGTAGACGTAACTGTCGGTGTACTCGGCTCCTGGGTGGTAGACGTAATCGTGGATGTACTCGGCTCCATGGTGGTAGTCGACGTCACAGTAGATGTACTCGGCTCCTGAGTCGTTGTGGAGGTGACAGTGGATGAACTAGGTTCTTGAGTCGTTGTGGAGGTGACAGTGGATGTACTCGGCTCCTGAGTCGTTGTCGAGTTGCCAGTAGATGTACAAGGTTCCTCGGTGGTAGTCGAAGTCACTGTAGGCGTAGTCGGCTCCTCAGTGATGGTAGACGTAACTGTCGGTGTACTCGGCGCCTGGGTGGTAGACGTAATCGTGGATGTACTCGGCTCCATGGTGGTAGTCGACGTCACAGTAGATGTACTCGGCTCCTGAGTCGTTGTGGAGGTGACAGTGGATGAACTAGGTTCTTGAGTCGTTGTGGAGATGACAGTGGATGTACTCGGCTCCTGAGTCGTTGTCGAGTTGCCAGTAGATGTACAAGGTTCCTCGGTGGTAGTCGAAGTCACTGTAGACGTAGTCGGCTCCTCAGTGATGGTAGACGTAACTGTCGGTGTACTCGGCGCCTGGGTGGTAGACGTAATCGTGGATGTACTCGGCTCCATGGTGGTAGTCGACGTCACAGTAGATGTACTCGGCTCCTGAGTCGTTGTGGAGGTGACAGTGGATGAACTAGGTTCTTGAGTCGTTGTGGAGATGACAGTGGATGAACTAGGTTCTTGAGTCGTAGTCGAGTTGCCAGTAGATATACAAGGTTCCTCGGTGGTAGTCGAAGTCACAGTAGACGTAGTCGGCTCCTGAGTGGTGGTAGACGTAACTGTCGAGGTGTTTGGTTGTTGAGTCGTGGTTATAGTAGAAGTGAATGTGCTGGTTAGAAGAGAAGTCGTTGATGAACTTGTTTCCGTCGCTGGCTACAACAAACAGTTAACATTGTTTCTCTTAATAGACTTACTGTCAATATGGGAACAGGACACCGTGCAGTTTGGCCGTGAGCAGCGAGCGCGACAATCAAGCATATTTCCAGAATGACCATCGCTGCGTGTCGAACTTCTATGATTCTGAGAACTTTATATTGTTCCGCACACATTTGCAATTCAGCACAAGAAACAATTATGCATATTTTGAGTGTCGCGTTGGAACATTCCGCCCCTGCTTTCACCATTAGCTTTTGTCGATAATAATGCAACTACACTCCAGTCTCTTTCTCCTCGCCCTTGTGCTTTCTTGTGTCGATGCGATCGGAAGTCCTGAAATATGCAAGTGCCCGGTGCTGAAGCAAGTTGACGCGAAGCTGTACGCACAAATAAGAGGAACGCCGAACATGCCTTCTAGCGAGATTCCGGACTTTTCTCCATTGGACGTGGACTACGGAGACAACTGCACGACGGTCACCATCACCTGCATCTATCCCAGATTCACGAGACATCGTTCGTCGTGTAATTTGAGAGCACAGTTCAGTTTTGCAGCAACATTAAAATTCGCATTTTGAATTGTGTTAATTTGACGGGAAAAGAAAAAAAAAGTGGTGGAAGTTTGAACGATAACTAGAGAGAAGTTGAAATGTGTCAGGAAGGTCCATGCTACTTCAGATGTTCGATCATAAAGTTTAAAGAAACATTTATTCAATACAATCAGTCATAACCAATGACAAACTTGAAAACGCCAAAATTAGTATTGAGCACAGTGATGATTGTCTTCCACAACAGTGAAACTTCTTCCCAAACACTAGTGACCAGCCTGTTGATGAGCATCGGTCGGTACGCACATTGGATGTAGCTGATTTCAGAGTTCTCTTCCGAAAGCCACACTCCGGTCATCTGATTGCATCTGATACTGTACTCGTCGGCCAAATCGAAGCGACGCACTGTTGAGAAGTTCTGCAAGGAATGGCGTAGAAAAGAGAAGATATGATTTTCGAAATAGATACCGCTCCATTAGCATAGTAGACCGACGAACGATGTCTCGTGAATCTGGGATAGATGCAGGTGATGGTGACCGTCGTGCAGTTGTCTCCGTAGTCCACGTCCAATGGAGAAAAGTCAGGAATCTCGCTCGAAGGCATGTTCGGCGTTCCTCTTATTTGTGCGTACAGCTCCGCGTCAACTTGCTTCAGCACCGGGCACTTGCATATTTCAGGACTTCCGATCGCATCGACACAAGAAAGCACAAGGGCGAGGAGAAAGAGACTGGAGTGTAGTTGCATTATTATCGACAAAAGCTAATGGTGAAAGCAGGGGCGGAATGTTCCAACGCGACACTCAAAATATGCATAATTGTTTCTTGTGCTGAATTGCAAATGTGTGCGGAACAATATAAAGTTCTCAGAATCATAGAAGTTCGACACGCAGCGATGGTCATTTTGGAAATATGCTTGATTGTCGCGCTCGCTGCTCACGGCCAAACTGCACGGTGTCCTGCTCCCATATCGACAGTAAGTCTATTAAAAGAAACAATGTTGACTGTTTGTTATAGCCAGCGACGGAAACAAGTTCATCAACGACTTATCTTCTAACCAGCACATTCACTTCTACTATAACCACGACTCAACAACCAAACACCTCGACAGTTACGTCTACCACCACTCAGGAGCCGACTACGTCCACTGTGACTTCGACTACAACTCAAGAACCTAGTTCATCGACAGTCCCCTCGACGACGACTCAGGAGCCGGCTTCGTCTACTGTGATGTCGACTACCACCCAGGAGCCGAGTACACTGACAGTTACGTCTACCACCACTCAAGAACCTAGTTCATTGACGATTACGTCTACCACCACTCAGGAGCCGACTACGTCTACTGTGACTTCGACTACCACCATGGAGCCGAGTACATCCACTGTCACCTCCACAACGACCCAGGAGCCGAGTACACCGACAGTTACGTCTACCACCACTCAGGAGCCGACTACGTCTTCTGTGACTTCGACTACAACCCAGGAGCCGACGACTTCAGATCCATATCCAGAAAGATGTAACTCGCTTCATGCACGTTCCTGTATTCATTCTGATTTACAGCTAACTGCACTTGCGCAGCCGATATTCCTGTTATTCAGCTTACCAGCAGCGATGGCATGTACAATGACACATTTTGGAGCGAACAGAGTGCAGTGATTGCTGCTAATTGGGATTCCTCGTATACCACTGTCGTTAAAATTGTCAACCAGTTGTCCAACACGAGCTGCTCAAACCAAATTCAATGCAGTTATCAAAAGGGAAACGGATTCGAATACGTGCAAGGAAACTTGTTCGTTGGATATGAGAATGGAACCGTGAGAGCTGGAAAGTTTAACAAGAAAAACAATTCAATTTACAGTACATTCAATATGTTGACAATCTGGATGGAAACACTACGTGGCCTTCCGTTTATTGTAACGCTGCGAATCATTGGACCTATGAAGGAGCATTAGTGGTCTCCGCCGGATGCATTTCAGTGATCTACTGGCCATGATTTCGGCTTCAATTTTCTCATTCTGTGTTGCAATGAAATTTCTGAACACCTGTATTTTTCAATGAATGCAAAACATCTACTATCAATATGCTAATGGAGCGGTATCTATTTCGAAAATCATCTGACCGATGCTCATCAACAGGCTGGTCACTAGTGTTTTGGAAGAAATTTCACTGTTGTGGAAGACAATCATCACTGTGCTCAAGACTAATTTTGGCGTTTTCAAGTTTGTCATTGGTTATGACTGATTGTATTGAATAAATGTTTCTTTAAACTTTATGATCGAACATCTGAAGTAGCATGGACCTTCCTGACACATTTCAACTTCTCTCTAGTTATCGTTCAAACTTCCACCACTTTTTTTTTCTTTTCCCGTCAAATTAACACAATTCAAAATGCGAATTTTAATGTTGCTGCAAAACTGAACTGTGCTCTCAAACTACACAGAATTCAGAGGGGTCGACTGGGACTGGAAAAGTACGAAATTGACAAGGAGGAACGAGTTCAGCCGAATGAAACTCTTTATCTATCACTTCTTACACTAAAGAGAACATAGGCTTCTCTCCCTCTCTCTCTCTCTCTTTCCCTCTTCCTCTTTGTCTTCCTCGGCCTATCCCTCAAGGAATGTGTAATATCTGAGGGATCGTCTGCGTCTCCGTCTCGCACCTGAACACCAGCACGCCCGCAAGAAGCTTCTGCGGGACAAACTTTCCTCGTTTCTCACTATCCAACCCATCCAGTTATTGATAAGTTGATGCGGACTTCGCACCAGTGTTCGCGAAACTACTTGACATTTTAGTGATGATACTGGTATAAAAGCGGACTCATTCTCGATCGGTTCGGTTTCAGGCAGTCTAACTCGATTGAAAGTACGTCACCAGTCACATTTAACCAAACACCACATGTTCCAGACTCTGAATTTCAACACTAAGTCATTAGAACAGCTCTCCCCTCTCGCTTTCTTTCGAAAACATCTGCAATCGCGCTGTGAGCTCCGCTTTCAAGCCCCGTCGCGTTTAATAAACGCGTCTCTCAGTTTCTCTCGAGCGGCCGTCCGGCCCCGTCCATCCATTACTACGTCAAGGTGTCTAACAAGAGGCCTTCCGCCACTCCAACCTTTCAACTCAATCTCTCGACTTTGTGTCTCAGTCAGTTAGTCGGTTAGTTACCGAGCTCATTCCGAGCACTGTTTGCTATCCATGTGTCGTGCCTGATCTGCTCAAAATTTTACATTTTTCTAATGCATTTTTCTGTTCTTGTAATTCACACGCACACATTTTCACCTCAATGATCTGGTTTTTGCGCGGGGAATTTCACTAATGCGAAAAACAACGGAATGCAGTGTTTTTAGAGGCTTTTCACCAAATTTTTAGTGTTCATGGATTGAATTTTTCCATTTGTTGCTCGAAATCGACATTTCTAGAAGCTCCAAAAGTTGAGAGGCCTACCGCACATCGAAACTGTGAAAGAAAGTGAAAAGTTCCCGAATTACCCTATTTACATTCGCTGGACAATGATCAGAACTCAAGTGGAAGGGCAAAGTTGGCGCTTTTCGGAAGGGCGAAGGATTCCGCCCTCTTTCCTTATTTCCCGCTACAAAACTCTCGCTTTTCTCCACTTCCTCTCTCTTTCTCTCTCTCTTCCAATTACATATGCCATTCTTTCCTTTCCAAGATGACTTCTCTTCCCCCTAATTGTCCACAAGTACTAATACCCGTTAGACAGAATGTAAACCGACCCTTTCTGATCGATTCGCTCGAGTGTACGTACTGGAAGATTACTATTTGAATTTCAAATTTTTGGAGTAACTGTTTTTGTCAACTTGCCAAGCACTACATCATAAAAACACTGGATTCTCCTACTGAAACACTACCGAATATTGCCAATCTGCACTTTTGATCTCTTCCCGTTTCTCCTCTATTTCTTCTTTTAATTCAGAACAATTCACGCATGTGTAAATCACATTGAAATAATGAGAAGAACGCAAATATCTCGGGCCTCGACACTCGCAGAAACACACTTTCTTTCTGGCGGGAGGATATAAATATTGACGTGGCAGAAACGGTATTTACTCTTTCTCTCGCTCGCAACTCTGTTATAATCGGAAGCAAAGTTATTTTTTGTCCTTCTCCCTTGAGGCGATCAATAAAAGTGACGAGGGGTCAGTTCAGGGAATCCGCGGTCAGTCACCTGTTCCACCCGGAGCAGGTTGAGGATTTCGATTTCGCAACGCTCTTCTTTCTTCTTCTTCTTCTTCTTTTTCTTTGCTCTTTCTCTTTCTCTCTCTCACTCTTTCTTTTCATCAACGATTCCGAATTGCAGATGGAGGAGGAACTCCAGCAATTGCGCACAAATGCGTCTTCAGATCTGATGACGGATGAGGTGAGCTTAGGAGATTTGAGAACAAAATCTGCTGTGAGCAACAAGCTTTTCAGGATTTCATCGCCACCATTGAATCGATGGGAGTGGAGGCTCAGGAACGAGAGATCAACGACTTGTTGAGTGAGTTGTCAAAGGACTCAGCAACCAGGGATATAGTTGGAATGAGGTACCGTGAAAAGTGTAAAAGAAGGCATCCTCAATACTGTTCATTCAAGACGATATGTCTCAACTTTTGAGTACTGGGGTGCCCTTCTATTGCAGTTTTCACGGTATCTTCAAACCCCAAAACCCCAAAACTACCGAACCGTTGAGCAGAAAGCAGAGAGACCCAAGAAAACACCTTCTGTTTACCAATTGGATTACCGTTTTGAACGGTCTCGCCCGCCCGTTCTCCCCTCCCCTCGCCCATTCTTTTGCCCCCACAAAAAAGATTTCTGTTACCCGGACTCTGCAAAGTACACACTGCTCGTTTCCCCTTTTCCCAGAACTTTCTCTCCCTCTTTTTCAAAAGTAAACCATTCCAGAAGCGATGCACGAGAACCGAATCGTTTCCTGGGACGAAGCAGAGCGTATCTTGATGGAAACCGATCAGACACCCGTGAGTTCAACTTTAATTTATATAGTCAATGCTCTTTTTCGCTCTTGTTCAGATCAAATGCAGTTTGCCAGAGCAGACGCGACCCACAGAGCCTGACAATGAGGTGGACGTGGACCAATGTATCAGAAAACTGCTGGACAATGATCCGTCGCTCAAAGAGATCAATCTGAACAACATGAAAGTGAGTGCCACGTCATCTAGAGCCAAACATTATGTCCACCGTCTGCAGAGAACCCCAGTGCCAGCAATCAAACGACTTCTGGAAGCACTCGCGTACAATGAGCACTGCGAAAGAATCTCATTGGCCAACATGGGATTGTACGATCATGACATCAATGTGAGCTATCGAGCAAATGCAATCGAAAAAGAACATTACTTTCAGGTCCTTGTTCCAGTCATCGAGATGAATCAGGCAATCAAAAAAGTGAACTTGGAGACGAATTACTTGAGTGGTTGGCCGAAAACATTGGAAAGAATAGAAGAGAAACAGGCAGATTTCAGGAGATTTCTTTGCAAAACTGTTCAAAGCGGCTTTGGTGAACGAGTCAGTCGAGGAGATCAAAGCGGTGAATCAGGGAGTTTCGTTCTCGACTCAATCCGAAAAAGAGATCATCGACGCGATTGTGAAGAACCACGGACTCACCAAGATCTCCATCAATTTCCGATTACCCGAGGGCCGACACAAAGTGGAGAATGCCACGTTACGCAACGGAGAACTTAGTGAGTAGCTGACAAATGGTCTAAAAGCACACCGCACGTTTCAGAGCGGATAAAACGACGAGAAGCCGCTCAGAAAGCTCGCCTTGAAGCGGAAGAGCTGGCCAAGAATCCAGTGGTAACCGTGATGCTTACAGGCGGACATTTGAACTGTGAACTTAAATTTCAGCCGAAGCTGGCGCCGGAACCAAAAAAAGAGCCGGAGCCGAAGAAGATTGCTCCGAAGGTTCGTTTGACTGTCTTCTGATGAGCATGGCGTGCCGATGTAAATACTGAATAACACACTCTTTCGATAATATAATGATTTCTCCCGGTTTGATGTGATTCCTTCGATTATACAATACATTGTCTCTTTTTGTCTTTGTCTGTTTTTTCAGGTTCCTGTCAGTTGTCTATTGTCAACTCAATGTTGATTGCAGTCGTTCATGTTCCATTTCTAGTACTTTTCTATTCAATTTCTTCTTCTAGATCCCTCCAGCAATGCCAAAATCGCTTGTTTCGCCCGAACCCAAACCTTCGCTCAACTCACTCCCCAAGACTCCTCCTGTCGTCGCCACGGCCCCTCCAAAGTCTACTATCCTAATGAAGCAGCTCTCGTTCCAAAGAGCAAGCAGAGAATCGGAAGAGGACACGGAGCTGGTGGCCCCTCCGCCGGTCCCCGAGCCCCCGAAGAAGCTCGCGATTCCGACGACTTTTATGAAGAAGGAAGAGGTTCCGACGCTTCAGAAAGTTGCGAAAAGGCCGACAAAGCAATGGGAGCCGAAGAAACAAGAGTCCGAGGAGAAAGAGGAAGTGAAGGAAGAGCCGACTCCGACAAAAGTGGAGAGGAAGCACTGGGAGCCGAAAGTTGCTCCGGCGGTCGATCAGGGATACGCTCCAATGCTCGACGTTTCTGGAAATGCGGTGCCCGTTGCGCCGAAGCCAAAGCTTGACGGAGCAGCGTTGAAAGTGCGGAGACCTCCGGTGACTGCGAAAAACATTTGGGAGCAGAGGATTGCGAAGATCGAGAGGAAAGAGGAAAAGAAGAAGGAGAAGCCGTTGATGTCGATCCAGAAGATTCGAGAGTTGGAGAAGAAGGAAGAGATGAAGAAGGAAGAAGACGACCGACTCGAGCAGTTGCTCAAGAAGGAAAAAGAGCCAAAGAGGTTGAATCTGGAGCACAAGAAGCTGTTCGAGGGCTCAGGAACAGAAGAGAAACCGGTCAGACATCACGTTCAGAAACTTGTTGCCAAGAAGCCAAACTCCATTCTGACGTCATCAGAAGCCACCAAACTGGGAGGAGAAAGAAAGGAAGAGACACGACCAAGTACAGTAATCCGACGGACTGTCATGAGGAAGAAGGAGACGGAGCCGAAGGAGAACGAGCACGATCAGCCGAAAAGGAGACTGGTTCGAAAGAAGAAGGTGGTCGAAGAGACGGCCGAAGAGCCGAATGGGAACGGAAACGGACATCCTCGTCACCTGGCAACTGCGCCTCCACAGGCGGTTCATTGACAATTCTGTAATTATTTTGTGAATTTTTGAAGCCGCTATTGTGCGGTTCTTGTGATACAAACTTGTATTTATATATTATACTTCCTTCAAAATTTCCCGTCTAACCCTTTCTTCACGACTTCTGCTGCCACACTTCTCATACCCCAATAACTTATTGCCCGAATGAAACCATCTGAGAAACCAAAAAACAATAGAATAATGTTTAAGATCGGAGAGGATACGCCGTCGTCGCCGATGCAGGTGTACAAATTGAATCGAGCACTTTCGAGGGACGTCCAGTGAAACAAGCGAAACCTTTTCGATAAAACTTTCTCTCGTTAAGTTCGGTGACTTCCCTCGGGCATTTCAATGTCAATAAATCAGTGATAAAATGGGAAAGTGCAGTATCACACAGAAAAGGTTATGAGAAAGACGGACGGTCTTAGTCATTCCCATAACCTTCCTTTTGGCTCATTCGACACGAGCCCCCGGACTTCAATTTGTGTGCAATTTTTGAGAAAAAGCGCGCGCGTGCCAAAATTGACATCTTCACCGGGGTCGCCCTCCTTCTCCATTATTCATACCCAATTTCGAGAAAAAAGAAGAAGAAGAAGAAGAAGATGTCCCCATATGGATCCTTTTTTGATGAACAGCTTCTTCTCTCTCTCTCTCTCTTTCATTTGCATCCAGATCGTCGAGGATAATAAGGTTTCAGCTGAAGAAAAGAATTCGGAATGAATTACTGACACGACCGCCCTTCTTATCGGAGCCGCCTTCTCTCTTTTTCTTCTTTTCGTCGTCGTCGCCTCTATCTTTTTGTTCAAACCGATCTAATCGGTTTAGAATACTATCAGTTGGAGCACTTTTGACGCTCGAACAACAAAAATGATCTGAAATGGCTGAAATACAAGTTACTCTTGTTAAGCCGATCATTTTCTGAACAAAGAACGGTCGCGTTGACTCGAAATGTTTGAATTTCCCACCATTGGGTCGTGCGATATTTTTAAGTTTGCGACTTGGCAGTCATTTCCGATGAGGATGAGCAGGAGGACCTTCAAAGATGATAATCCGGGTACGTCTTCTTCCGGCTTCCGGTCGGATATGCCAGACGCATTAGTGATAAGCGGCTGCTGCAATGATTATCATGTCGTCCCGCCCGACCATTTTTCGAGAGGCTTCCTCCGATAATCCCTTCATTCTTTACTGATTCATGCCTAAGATTCACTGTGATTTCGCCGAGTTGCCACGTCATCCGGGCAAAGTGCGCCGCCGTGAAAGAAGCACGACAACACTTTCGGCCAATTATCTCATCGACGGCCAATCGAGTTAGCAGTCACAGTTGCTCTTTTCCCTTTTTTCACTCGTGTCGCGATCGTCTCCGAGAGAGTACTTTTTCAATTTCCTTCCCAACTTCCGTTCTCTGTGGCAGAAGTATAAAAGAATGCCGCGATCAGCGAAACCAATAATTCAAACTCTCTCGTCGAGGCGCTCAAATTATAGGTTGTCCTAGTTCGTCTCGTCGAGTCCTTCTTTACTTTCTTCCGTTTTTGTTTTAAGAAAATCTCAGGAGATCGTGCGCGAAGATTCTTCTTCTTCTTCTTCGTCTTCGTCCCGCTTCATTAGGCTCCGGGCGGCCCATTTGCTCTTTTAGTGCTCCGTTGACTTTTATGCTCCTCCATTCGTCGTCTTCTTCTTTCTCCTCCCTCCCTCCCATTTTCGGCCCGTTTTCTAATAAATAAAATGTCCCGCGGTTTTGAACGAACCGCCATCAAACCGCCCAATTTCTTTTCTTCTTCTTCTTTTTCTTCTCCTTCGCCGTCTTCGACTATTAGTAGCGGACGGGCCGGTTTTATGAGCTCTCGCACAACATGTTCCCAGCCACCCCCAACTCATGATTCATCCGAGTAACCATTATTCCGTCGGTCTATTACAACCCGATGACGATGACGACGTGATAATCGAGATGCTCAGAGAATGCTGTGAGTTACCGATGGCTCTCTCCGACATCTTCCCGATCTTCATCGTCGCCGGCGCACTCTGGATCCTGGTCTACTGTATTCTGATGACGCAGAAGATCTTATGGACACACAGTACCAGGAGATTCAGCCGAAGCAGCACGGCGAGGAGGAAGAGGGCGACGAGCATCAGCCGGTCCACGACACGCATCCACACGTGGAGAATGAAAAGTAGGTGGGATGTCTAGACGCCGGTGTGCCCAGTGTCTAACAGTTTTGTTATTTTCACAGTGAGTGAGCGACGAAAGTTCGATTCCCGAGTTGTTTGTTTCTCTTTTGTTTTGTGTTTTTTTTGTGTTTTCCAGATAGATGAGTAAATAGTTGAATACACGTGTTTGCCGACACACTAGTCGCCCAGAAGACCTTCTAATTGAGTTGTGCACCCGCACTCTCACTCTAAAATCCTTCTTTTTTCCGATTCTTGACGCTTAAGGGCAATTTGTGGGCAAATTAACCAACTGTTGTAAATTCACCAAACCCCCCAAACACAATCACTTTCGCTTTCGGCCTCACTCAAAAAAAAAAACAGAAGAGAGAGAGAGAGAGGGAGAGAGAGAGAAAACGCAAACAATGATCCGGTTCAACATTAATCCGTTTGTCTCGATTTCAGTCGCAAACACGATCACACCGAACGGACCTTCTTCGCCTATTACCTCTGATTTGGGCGCCATCGACTCCAATATGCAGCACTCTAACTCAACACATTCTCATTTCTCACACGGGTTTATTTTCCTCGTTTCGCACTGTTGTACCACTGGCGGGAGCGGAAATGAGTGCGACCAATCATTGTATTCCGACAATTGTCCAGTTTCATTTTTTGTGTGTGTCTCGCCCAATATTATTATTTCTAACCCTCATCATTTTTTTCAACATACCCACACCGATATAAAACGTTCGAAATATGACGCATTGCCAGTTGTTTTTCATCGGCTCACCTCGATTTAATAAGTACCACCCACTCACTCACCGATGTGCCTTATCGAAAAACGTTTGTATTTTGATGAATTTAACAAAACGCTGTC
The DNA here is from genome assembly GCA_946814055.1 of Caenorhabditis sp. 36 PRJEB53466. Lineage (NCBI taxonomy): Eukaryota > Metazoa > Nematoda > Chromadorea > Rhabditida > Rhabditidae > Caenorhabditis > Caenorhabditis sp. 36 PRJEB53466. Next base: position 2,914,901 of record CAMPFS010000005.1, on the reverse strand, counting down.
GATAAGACACACTAGAGCAACATAACGAAACCAGCGGAGCAAATCGTACTCGTACTCGCCGTTATCTAGTTTCAATTGTTCTCTTTTGTTCTACATTTACAACCGATTTCAGCGTGCGCTCTCATTCCATTTCATCGGTTCGGAATGTTCGGAGTGTCACAGGCAACTTGGAATATTTGCCAGCTAGGATCTATTTTCTTCTTCAACTTTTTCTCTTTTTTCACACTTTGTAAGTCCCCCCATTCCTCCGGCCGCCACTCGTTATCGGGAGCGCGCCACCCGTCCGCATCGGTAGCTCATGTGGGAGAGCACAGGTGAAACTTCAGATGTGTGCCGCCGGAGGAATACTAACTCATTTCACTCTTTTGCAATGCATTTTTTCAGCGGCATTGTCACAGACCATTATTGAGAATGTGTCGAAAACGAATGGAATAAATGAGCACGCCGGGTATTATAGGTGAGAGCCGAATGTGTCTTGTTGAAGGAGATGCTCGTTTAGTGCATTTCTAACGTATCTCGTATTCACAATCGGTCATTTTGTGGCCACTCCGATTGTCGAAATAATCACTCCGAAATGGGCAATTGTTATTGGATTAATGGGCTATGCAATGTTTGAAGCAGCGTTTCTATGGATGAACGAATGGTTCCTCTACTTCTCGGCCGCCTGTGCAGGATTCTCCGGTTCTTGTCAGTCATCACACTTGTTCCATCCCAATAGTCCTTAATTTTAAGTGCTGTGGACTGGACAGTTTGACTATCTCGCTCAGAATTGTCAGCCACACACTTTGGATCGAAACACTTCCAATCTGTGGGGTATTTCGCAGATATCGTAAGCAACTTTGGCTCTTAAAATCTTTAAAAAAAATTGTCTTTCAGTCTCATTTTCGGGGGCGGATACCTGCTGCTAATCTACCGTTTCCAAACTGGAAATGACTTTGAAATGCCGCTTGTGAGTGAGAGATTTCTCTTCTTCAAAAACTCAAATGAAAACTTCAGGTGCGTCTGGTCGTCGGCTCGTTTTTGGTTTGCAGTGTCATCGCAACCGTCATCGGAATCCTCCTGCCGAAGCCAGTTTTTAAAGCGGAAAAGTACAACATTCCATACTTGAAACACCTCGGTTCGAGAAACTTCTAATATCCTTCAACTAATTGGGAGTTTCAGTGGAAATTGTGAAAATAAGTTCCGACCGAAATCTCATGTTCCTCTTCTTCACATTCTTATACACCGGCATGGAATTGGCTTTTTTCTCGATCGTCTACCCCACAATGGTCTCTTTTACGAAAGTATTGGGCAACACGAGGGATCTAAACGCAATCACATCCATTTTTGTGGGCCTCGGCAACGTTTCGGGTGAGTGAGAAAAGGGAAACGGCGGGCGATTTCGCTAAACTCCGCCCACCTCGCATACAAAACATAGCGGGCGGCGGAACCCGCGAGGTGTCGGCTGCGCGTGGCAGTCATACCGCGGCTGCTTGCTCTTGCATCACCTTGTTACAATCCAATGATGAGAGTTTGCGACTAGGGCGGTCTTACACAATGATGGTGATTCTAGTCATTCTGATGGTACGTAACAAGAGAAAAAATTTTTGGAAAGAGGTCTCTTTTGGGAATTTGAAGTTTTAACGCTTGCAGGGTGCCTAGTGTTGGGTCTTCTCGGCGCAAGAGTTCGCGCAATTGGGCGGAAGAAAATGGTTCTTCTGGCGGCGATTCTCCACATGACATGTTTCCTGTTGACGTTCTTGACGTTCCCCGATGAGTCGCCACTCCGGCCGACATACGATTCTGGGTATTATCCTCCGAGGCAAGGGAAATTGAGCCCGTCAGAAGTGGACTTTTCGCTTTTTCAGTGTCGTCATCGTTCTCCTCTGCGGATTTCTGTTGGGTGTCGGTGACACATTTTACAATCAACAGTGCTACACCATCTTGAGCGACATTTTCGAGCACGATAGAAGAATTGAGGCGTTCGCAGTGTACAGATTCTTTCAGGTGGACAGAAATGCGTTGAGTTAATGGAACAGGAGACTTTTAGAGTGCTGCCAGTTGCGCAGTCATGTTCTATTCCGCCCACGCACTTCTGAAGACTCACATCATCGTTCTTTCGTTCTTCTGCGTAATAGCGACTGCAACATTTTTCGGAGTTCGGTAGGAACACGATAATATCAGAAACTTTCGAGGGAACATTTATCAGAGAACCCGAAAAGCTGTCGACTGCGCCAAGTGACGTGACGGTCGAAGTGGTGAAATTGAGTGAGCTAAAACCGAAAAAGTATTTTATAGTGCTGTTTTCAGGGGCGATTTCTACGGATTCTTGATTGTACATGACTTTTTTTTCAAATACCTTGTTTCTGTTTTGTCTCTCTTCAAAGACCTGCAGTATTTGTGAATAAACTTCATCAAGGAATCAGTGCGTATTGAACTTTGTAGACGAAAGAAAGACGGAGGATTGCGCCTTTTCTGAAGTGACACGAATCACGTATCAATTCCCACCGGCTGAAGCTCACTAGGGAATGGCCTGCACTTACCTTGGGCTTTTGGAATGGGACCTATATGATTCGAAAGAGAATTTCACGGAGAATCCGAATCTGCTCTCCATTTTTGCTAAAGAGCACTGGCTGGCGAGAAAATCGCATCTGAAATTTCAGTGCTAAATTCATTTTTTAACATGTAATCTGCAGTTTGGTGCAGAGCAGCGCTGCGGAAGCACTGAAACTGGGCGAGTGACAACAACAGTCGCTCGGGCGCCCACACCCTCTGCACCAAACTGCAGATTACATGTTAAAAAATGAATTTAGCAAGTGCAGGCCATTCCCTAGTCAGACGGAATAACTCAATAATATCACTCTTTCGTCAGTTATTATCAATAGAATCAAAGGTACCCTTTGAAAAAGACGACAACAGAGAATGCGCCTACCCGCTTATTTGCTCTGATTCCACTCTACTTCTTCTCTCTCTCTCTCTCTTCTTCGCAATGGAAGATCCGATCTCTGCGCCCCTGATCTACGTGACTTTGATTGTGTCCATTGTCGGACTGTTCGGCAACCTCACCATCGTTTTGGTGACTATTAAAAGTAAATCATTGCACACGAAATGCACTTTTCTCATCGGATTACTCGCATTTTCCGATTTCATCGTCTGCATTCATCTTGTAAGTCTTCAGATGTTTCAATCTGATTCTCATGCCTATTCAGGTACACTTGAGAGTTTTAATGATAATGAAAGTGTACGACATCTCGAACAGAACGTGTTTTTATCAGTCAGTCTACGGAATCTTCGCGATAAATATGCAAAGCGCTCTTGGACTTTTAATCGGAATCGACCGCCTTCTTAATGTTTCTTTTCCGATTAGGTGAGCTAGAAAGTGTTCGATAATAACCTATTATTGTTTTTTCCTCAGATATCCACAAGTTCCGCTCGCTTTTTACTCTGTCGCTTTCTCTCTGTGCATCACATTCTCCTCGGTTGTTATTCTCACAGAATTCCTCTTTCCAGCGGGTAATCGCCGTGATTTCAATTCATTTCCCGAGGAATATTTTCAGAGGCGAGAACAGTTTCAGTCTGCTTGCCGGTGAGTGCTCTCGACGGAATTTCTCTCAAACTTTGGCTTTCCACCAACTTTTTCATCGCAATCTCAGTCGTTGCCGTGTACTTTTGGACTCATAAAAAGTGTCAATTTTTGAAAGGTTTCTTCAACCGGAAGAGAGCAAGTTATTCCACAGAGCTTTCAGCCACAAATCATCACGCTCGGACAATGGAGTTTATCAATCGGATTCTAAAGTCTCTCACGATAATCATTGGCTTGTACGTGTGTACGTGGTTCGCCGCCATCGCCACATTGTTCATGACCGACGTACGAGCACTCAACAGATCCCGCTTAACCTTTCACATTTTCGACATTCCAGATTCTCAACACGAATACCGAAACTACTCTGATCATCCAGAAATGGGCCGGTTCGTTCGTCGTCTGCAACTCGTCTCTTCACGTCTTTGTGTACTTTTGGAGAACTCCCGATTACCGGTTCGACTTTTCCCTTCTCGCAATCCATTTTTCAGTTGATTACAGAAAAGCAATCTGCCAGTTCTACGGATTTTGTCAGAAAACAGAGCACAGTTCGACTACTACTGCCGCTTTTCATATTCACAAGAATCCATCGTTTTATGAACTTTTGTTATCCAGAGCTCTTGATCATCACTATTCGCACCTAAAATCGCTCCTCGATAGGCGCCCATTCGCACCTCAGAGTACCTCGCACCCCGAAGATGATTGGCAAGTACGACTACTGCTATCTGCGAAATTTACGGCCGTTCTGTGCGTATCCTTAAATGCCTTCCCAGCGGCGAAAATCTCTTTTTCGATAATTTCCGGTCGCTTATCACTTTGCTTTTCCTGGTTTTTGTTCGATTCTTTACTTTTTCACAATAAAGTTTCATGTGTATAGGAAACTGGCGTCTGAATCGTCTGAAAAGCATGCTCAACTTAGGGCCTAATACTTTTTTTGATATTCAGAAAGTATTTTGTTCCCGCTTCCAATATCGTCTTTCCGATCAGTTTTTGTAAAAAAAATGCGAAAATGGTAAAGTCAGCAAGCTCGCTCTATCGCACATTTTCAAACTACGGTCGTCTTTGAAAAAATTGCTAGATTTACTTAATATTTTCACAAAAATCCCATTATGCTTTTTCAAATTTCACTATTTAGTTCCCTTTCATCTGTTGAATTTTCTTTCTAAAGTGTTTTTATTTCGCACATTGTAAAAATAATCGGCTGACAGCTCAAATCTTATCTGGTTCAATTCATCTTCCGCCTGCTCTCGATCGTAAATCATTTCTATCAAAAACACGTTTTTATCAGTAAAAGTGATTAAGATTCGAAATGTGTAGTGGTTCAGACGTGCGAATATCTAATCTCACCTTTTCGTTCGTTTTGACCTTCCTCTCCAGTGGCCATGCCCCCTTCTTTCAGAACCGCGAACGCGCGCACTCGCCGCTCCGCCCCCCTCCGCCCCGACCATTCGGCACGAAACATCTGCGATCAGACTCAGTTTCCTCCGATATTATTCTTCGTCTCATCAAGAAAACGATGCACGAACTGATCAAGTGGACGTTGTTTTGTCTTCTTGTCTGCTGTCCCACTACAAATGCCTGGTGGTTAGTTTGTTTTCTCTTTTTTGCCAGTGATCATTAGGATTTCCTCATCTGACATGATTTCGTTCGTTACTCTTGTGCTTTCATTCATTTCCAACAGTTTCTCAGCTTTCCCGTTCCCAGACAAATCCGTCTGTTTGCAAACTGTTGCCCTCATAAAGACGGGGTCGTCGTAGAGCGGTGAGAACTCGGTTCCAAAGGACCTTCTGCCAGCAGTGTATCGTAAAAGTGTGTTGCGCGGAGGGCATCTGAATTGTTTGGCAACACACGCCAGTAATCCTTCTGTCGACCGCCCGTACGGGACCATTTACCCTCTTTTTGATGAAATTGCCGCCGCCGTTGCCGATTTTATGAGCAATAAGCTATAAAATTGGGTGGATGAGAAGGACGAAGGTCCGGCGGAAGCGACAATCTGACTAAACGAGAAGGGGAATCGGAGAAGCGTTGATAAAAACTGAACGACAATTACAGGCTGCTCTCAAAAGCGGACACTTCCTCTCCGAACTCGGCGAACTCGCCGATTCTCTGCAAAAATGTGCCCGGATTGACGCCCCAACAGAAGCGAATGTGCCACGAAAACCCGCACGTCATCAAGTTTCTGGTAAGAACTTCAGAAAGAGCTGAACGAAATCAAATGGTTTTGCAGATATCTGGCCTCCGAAGCGCTCTGCACACTTGCGAGAACACTTTCCAGCGAGAAGCGTGGAATTGCACACTGACAGTGCCCGGAATAGGAACTTCGCCTCTTCAAAGTGCGTTTTCCGTTTATGCATTTCCGTCCAGAACACCTGCATCTTTTGTTCCTACAAATATTTTTTTCAGTCGCCTCCCGTGAATCAGCCTATGTGTACGCGATTTCGGCGGCCGGAGTGTCGCACGCCCTGGCTCGCGCCTGTTCAAAGGTAACCGAATGACTCACTCGTCCCGAGAATGGCGGCATTGATTGCCGTTCCCCTCTCTTTTTCTCTAACCTTTTCCCGTTCTTTTAGGGTCTAATCGACGACTGCGGATGCGGAGAAACACCTCAAGGGGGCGATCAGGAAGCATCCTCCCGCTCTCCGAGTGATTTCGTTTGGGCTGGATGCTCGGACAATGTCAAGTTCGGAAACGCTTTCGGTCGCAAATTTGTCGATCAGTACGACAGACAGCACGCGACGGAGCCCCGTTCCCAGATGAATCTGCACAATAACCGAGTCGGTCGTCGTCTTCTCGTCACTGCCATGAACAGAGAGTGCAAGTGTCACGGAGTCTCTGGCAGTTGTGTGACCAAGACGTGCTGGAAGGTGATGCCGAAGTTCGACGAGTTCGCCGTCCGCCTCTACGACAAGTACCAGCTGGCCAAGCAGGTGACGACGAGCGACAAGAAGCTGTTCGTCAGAAGCACTCCCGTGTCGAACGGAAGAACAGAACGACTTGCAAAGACGATCGATGCCTCTTCTAAGGTAAGTCCGAACCAAGGCCAGAACATTTCTGAAATGCCTGTTCAGCAAATGCGCAACGAACTCGTTTATTTGGATCCATCTCCTAATTACTGCGCGATCGACGTCAAGGACCGTGAATGCGGAGACAACTGCGCGAACATATGCTGCGGCCGAGGCTGGAAAACGAGTCGCGAAATCGTCGACGAGCCGTGCCACTGCCAGTTTGTGTGGTGCTGTGAAGTGAAGTGCAAGACATGCAAGAAGCTGGTCGAACGAAACTTCTGTCTTTGAACCCTCCTTTTACTCTAATCTGCCACATTTTGTCGATGTAAATCCCCCGTAAGTGCACTCTAATTTCTATTCGCATATAACTCTATTGAATCGCCTTCCTGTAGCTCACAGATGCCTTTACTTTCTATATCTCAAAGTTTTATGTTTATACGAATCTCTCCCGACCACCAGTTCTCCAGAAATACCCAGAACTTTTTCTTCCTTTACTTATCGATTCCTGCTGTGTGACAGTTTTGTTATTTAGGAGCATTTTCCCATTTTAGCCCGCTTGTGTATCTAATAAATAGCCAAATTAATATAATTTTTGCTTCTTATGACTCATATTTCATCAATCACACGTATAATTTATACAATTTCCAGCAATGTCTCCTCTCTAGTTTCTCTTCTTTTTGGCAGCCGCCGAGTTGGACCAATACATGAAGAACTGGGCAAAAATGAGGCCGTTGAGAACAGCGGCAGTCGAGTAAGAAACGATGAGAAGCATGTCACCGGTGTCCTGCACCGAAGTGAACACTCGGGCGACTGTTCCGGCGAACTGAAGGAAAACTGAGATCAAGGAGAGCTGTCCGGTTGACTGAGCCTGATAGTTCTGCCAGATTTGGAGCAACTGCAATAAAAATTAAACTTTGTTTTGCCGAGAAAACTCGGACTCTCACCTTCGAAACGACCACAATCGGAATTCCGGCGGTTTGAACGGCGACGAGAGCATTCATCGGAATGGTTTTGCTGATGACTCCGTATGCGACGGCTCCAACGACTCCCAGGAATCCGACGGAAACGACGACTTGTCCGGAGAAGAGGAAGATTTGGAGGAGGATGATGACGAGCTGAACGGCGACGAAAAACGAGTCCCCCCAGCCACTGAACACGAATCCCGACCGGTAACTGTACGAAGCAGTTCCGATCGCTCCGACGAGAGCCAGAAGTTGAGACGACGCGGAGATTCCCTGAAAATGACTCCTTTTTCAGGTTTTTAGAGCGATTTTAATACCTGGGCACTGCGAGCAGCCTGGATTTTCAGAATCTGAGGCACGAAGAGGAGAATCGAGCCGATCGTGATGGCGAAACCAAGACCACGGCTAAGAACTGCTTTCGGGCATGTTGCTGAAAGGTTCTGCTTTGAAATCGAGTTTATCAGGCTCAAAATAAAACTCACGATGGAAGAAATTAAAGTTGATTAGCAGTTCTTCGAAGCAATTGTCCGGAAAGAGACTCTGAATGGCGTCGTGCACAATTTTTGACATTCTAAAAATCGATAATTAAGCATTTCTTAATTTTTTGGTAAAAAATTTAACAAGAAATGAGAAAAATGGTGTGATTTGAGCTGAAAAAGTAATTCAAAAATTCGCGAAAAAAATTGACAACGCGTCAAGCGAATGTTTGCGTGTTTCGCGTGCCTTTGCGTATTTGCCGTGCGGCGGCAGTGCAACGTCGTGCAAGGCAAATCGGGTCGGAACCGGCAAAAGTGACTGTTATCAGCGGAGTATTTATTAGTCGAGAAACTGGGAGAAAAACTCTCAAAGGCACCTCGGGACACTGATAATTGTGCAAAAAGTGGGTAGAAAACGATAAAACAAAGTGTCGTTGCCGTGCGTCATTGGACTCGATGGTTTTTAGGTTTCTCGGTTTCCAAGGGGGCTCAACCAGCCGCATAATTATAGGTTCCGAGCCCTTCTAACACGATTTCTCTTCCTTTTCGTCCTCAGTTCTTCATTCTGCCCTCAACATGAATCATGTAGTCCTACCCGGCTGTTCGGTTCCCGAAGAAGATCTTTTCCGCAAGAACTCGACATTGGAGAAGTTCTTCCGCGAGTTCAACGAGTCCGACTTCGAAGCGATTCTGTCATTCTCAACCGTACAAATTCCAGACTGACCGGTCCGTTCGCCGTGAAATCCATCGTGTTCGTCTCCGCCTCCTACTTTCTTATCAACACCTTCCACCTCATTATTCTGACGAGACCCACGATGAAAAGTCTGAGCGTTTCGAAGGAAATGATATTGATCGCAGTCTCTGGAATCGTTTCCGGATCATTGGGAGTAGTGAAGAACATGGTCGAGATGTTCCGATTCGAGATTTTGTGGTAGGAGCTGATAATGATGTACTTAATTCATGAAAACGAACGAACATTTCAGCGCCAATTCGTTCTCGTATGTTTTGGTAACGGTGAGTTTCTGTCTCTTCACTGAGAAGATGATTATAGCTTTAAGAAAATGAAGTGTGATTTCAGTTTCAGCTCGGACACTTTCTGGTATTTCAAGTTTTCAACCAAGTCATTCTATGGGAAATCGTCTACATCACGTTTCTGAGAGCAACCATCATTCTGGACGTCCGACACGGAATGTACGCATCCGAAGCCATTCAGCCAGCATACAGCTTCGATTTCAGAAAAACGGAACGAGTGAGACGGAACATGAAACGATTCATCTACACAGTTTTCATCGTCTTCCTCCTGAATCACATTGTTCGGATATCATTCCATCGTATTGAGCACGGCTATGACGAGTTGGCGATGGAGGAGTTGGCTGCAAGACAGTGGGATTTCCGGACAAGACTACGCTTCTCATGAAGTGCTTTCAGGTGCAAACTTGATAAAATCTACACGATAAATTCATTCGCCGGAAACTGTCTCCGCAGAATCTTGCTCTCTATCGCTGGAATCACGAGCCTAGTATGCTTCTAGGAGTATTCTCCCAGTTTGTACCTTTGTTTTCAGATTATTCCAATTTTCATCATGTGCGCCCTCTCTGTTTTCTTAGTCTTCGAACTTCGATCGTCTGCTACGTCCTCATCGGCGGCTTCTAACCACAATTCCACTCAATCCGATAACCGGAAAAGCAACGCAGCCTCGGCTCTTCTGCTCTTTCTGTGCTTTTACGTGCTCGCAGAACTGCCCTACGTGGTACTCTTCAGTGTAGGACTGTACAATCCGGCTGATTTTGAGTGAGTAAAAGTGTGTGAGACGTCTTTTTTCAATGAAAATGCTTTGAGGCAACTAGACGAATACATTTACATTCAAGTGGACATGTTTATTTATGTGAACATGTCCTTGGGCATACTGGTGTACTGTCTGATGTCTTCGCAGTACAGGGACACAGTTTTGATCACGTTTTGGCGGAAGAACAAGGCAGTCGTGGGAGATCAGGTGAGAGAATTTTGTGGTATTCGGATGATATTCGGGTTCAGAGTTCTCGAACGACGACTTGAGAAGAGATACGAATTCAATGTATTCTTTTAGTGAATAAATAAAGCTGATGTCAAGCGCCATTCATTCTTCAATCTCCCTCTCTAACTTTTATAATTGTATGAGACTCAACTCAATTTCAGTCGCACTTTTGTCCGTGTTCATTCATTTCACCCAATTTGTGCCATACGTCACACACGCACGCACCACAACGGGCTGATTCTGAACGAGTAGGAGGGGAAAAGTAAGCGGCGTCTCCCTCTCGCGCTCTCGCTCCTTCTCGGGTTGCTATGATACTCTCGGCCGCCGACTTCTGTTATCGGCCGACCCTTTCGGGCCGAAGGAGAAGCTGTCTACACTCGCACCGGCGGCGTCGCTTCGTCTCTCTGTTTCCATCCACGGTATCGTTTCTTTTATTCACAAACAAACAAGATCTAGCGTGCACCGGCTCTTGATGAAGTCCGAAATAGTTTGTGAGTGGATTGAGACTATTCCCAAGCCGGGCGCCGCTCATTACGACTATCACACGCCTCAAAGTCACCACTTTTCCGGCTATGCGCGTGAATCAGCATTGAACTTTATCTCGTAGCTATTCGTTAGAGTGCACTACACTTTCAAAGTAGAAATTCTAATCATTTCTCATCTTTGTCGGCTCCTTCGGCTTCTCCTCCTCAGTCAGCCTCCATTCTTCTCGTTCATCGGAACATGTTCCATAACTGCTCACCACGTGACTCTTTCTCTTTTCGCCCAACTCTCAGACATAATTACGGTGGCGCTTTTCTTTCGGCCAGAACACACGTTGACATCAGCGAAAATGGAAATATGGAAGCAAGAGAGAGGGAGTGAGAGAGATGTCACTTGCACCTAATTAAATATAGACTGAAAGCATTGATGCGCACTTTTTCGCCCCTTCCACACACACACACACACATCAGACAACGTGCTCTCGAAAAAGAAAAGAAAAGGAAAGAGAGTTTGGTGATCTGTTTAGAGTGTTTAGGGGGGCAACCCTTCAATTAGGCTCTTGATATTTCACTCGCTCGCTTCTTCTTTCTATTCTATTCCGTTCTCAAAGTACACATTTTTGTGTCTCTCGATTACACCCAACTCCACTCTCTTGTTATTCTGATAAAGGCAGGGTTAGAAATCAGCTGTTTCCATTTTTGACGACGGCGTGAACCCACAACTGCTCGCTCCACAAATGAGTCACTTTTCATGAAGAAGAAGCTCTCCGCTGCTCAGATTCGTGTCTAGTCTCCCTGTGATCTCGCCGTCTGAGATCAATCTCACTCCCTTCCAGAACGTTCTGATTGTTTCCAAAATCTGAACGACTATCTACCACCTCGCGGGGTAAAGAAGTGTGGCAAAGTTCACAGAACAAATGCCACTCGGGATTTGCCTGTGGACAGGTGAAACTGCGGAAATTGAATGCGCGAGATATTTCCCGCCGCCCGCTCTCGTTTTTAGGTTTTTGGATTTTCGCCTTCCTCTTCCATTTCCTTTTCCTTTTCCTTTTCCTTTTTCTTCTCACATCCCCCCTATCCGAAGGAGTTCCCTGAAATATCGCTCGTCGTCTAGGCGACTAAGGACACATCCGTGGGTAATCGAAGCGGCTCCAAAATGAGTTAGTTGGAAGCGTCGCGGCGCTCGTGAGAAACTCGAGAGAGAGAGAGAGAGAGAGAGAGAGAGAGAGAGAGAGAGAGAGAGAGAGAGTTCTCGACGGTGACATTTCCCGCGGCTATGTTTTGTTGAGTCGGGAGCCAACCCTTTTTCCGAGCAGGAATGTCACATTGGCTCCGCCGTGACACAATGGAACTCCCAAAAGGGCGAGATCAGCGTCAAAAAGTGTGGTAATCTATTGAATTGCACCTGGTTATTAAGCGAGTAAAAGTTTAATATATTCAGTCGTTTCGCGTTTGCTTTTTCGGCTCTCTCTCTCTCTCTCTCTCTCTCTCTTTCTCTCTCCGATCTTCTTCCGCTCCGCCCCCCTCATTAGTGCATTCGAATCAGAACTACCTCTCTCTCTTCCACATGACTCTTTCACAGCGAAAAAGAGTGTGAATGTCCTTTTGGTGGGCACAGAAGCTCTGATTGTTTATCAGCATCCTTCTTCTTCTTCTTCTTCTTCTTCTTCTTCTTCTTCTTCTTCTCGAAAGTGGAATCAGCCGGAAGTGGGCGTGTCTCTCCATTAGTTGCAGTTCAACGTCACACGCGGCGGCCTTAACTCACTTTTAACGTTCTCCCCCAGAAAGTCAGCAAGCAATCGGATACATTCCCTGAGAAAACAATACGTTGTTATTCTGCTCAACTACTTTGTACCTACAATACCACTCGGCTTCTTATTATCACCATTCAGTCATTTCGTATCTCTCTCTCTCTCTCTCTCTCTCTCTTTCTTCCTTTCCTTCTTCTTCTTCTCGACCACTAATTAGTCCATTTTCCCGGCGTATCACGTGAAACCTCCTCAAAGAGCTCGGAAAACAAAGAAGAAGTGGAAGATCAAATTTCTGAGCGCCCGATTCCAATAATGCGCGCCGCTCTCTTCAGAATTCCAATATAAATCGCGTAGAAGAATTCGCCTTCTTGACTCATTCATTTCATCAAACATTGCCCCTCCTTTCTCTCCTTCTCCATCTCATCTCATTCTCATTCTCATTCTCATTTTGCAAAAGCAACAAAGAAAAAGTTGAGAGTAACGGTGGCGTTCACTCAAATATTCTTTTCAAATTTCTCGCTCCGGTCCCGTGGGATCTACGTGCTCGTGCGACTGCGCATAATCTCTCAAAGGCATTCTATGCAATCGCCTTCGCAATGAGAGATATTCATTTCGCTGATTACGTACTACCTTCCCTTTCCCCTTTCAATGTGTTTTGCTTCCAAAAATCAGATTCGGAGACCGGAACTTGAAGAGGTTTCCCACGTTATTCACCAATTTGCTCTTTCCTTCTTTCAAAAACCTTTTTCACACTTTCAACAAGTCTGTGAGAGAAAGAGAAACTTTGCCATTCTTCCTTTTCTCATTCCTTTCTCTTTTCCGTCGACTCACTCACTCCTCCTTTTTGCAGAACAGAATGGGACTGTGCCAGAGCGAGGAAGAGAAGCTCGGATCGCAGAAGAGTCGCGCCATCGACAAGGAGATCCGTCAGACGCAATCGACCGACGAACGCACTGTCAAACTCTTGTTGCTCGGTGAGTGGTTTGCGCGAGTCGGTAGTAGGCGTGGCGGTGTGCGGAAATGCAATCAGCTCTTGTGAATTCGGTTAAAAGAACCGACGGTCAGGGCATCGGCCAAAACAACTTCTCATTCGGTTGGTAGTGTGGGGGCGAGGAGGGTGCGCACCGAGTTCTCAGAGTACTTGTGTCGATCTGATGCACACCCTATTCCGTCGGATCCAGACGTCAGAGAGGCGAGCTCTTTGTCGTCGCCGAAATTAAATCAGATGACGTGGAAGCAGAGCAGAGTCTTTTGCACTTTGTTTGTTTGTTTGTTCGAAACTCTGCCACCCACCAGAAAGTGCAAAATCTCGGTTTAATTAATGCGACAAAGCATGCGTACTATGGCCCCCTAATTGCGCATAATGTTTACTCCGGATTCCATCGAAAATGTTTACCAAATGTGATGAAAGCCTTCTTTTCCAGGCGCCGGAGAATGCGGCAAATCGACAGTCTTGAAGCAGATGCGATTATTGAGTGAGAAGAATTTCACGCCAGACGAACTGGATGCACAGGCGAAGGTACTCGAGAAGAAGGAATGATAGGCAGAAAAATAACTGTACCTTTTCAGTTGGTGTTCACAAATATTGTTGTTGAAATGGATCATTTGATCAAAGCAATGCCCAGCGCTGGCCTAGACTTCTCAAGTCCCTTGAGAGAAGTGAGCGTGCGAAATGGGAACGGGTTCATTCTGTTACTTTCAGCACGACTGCCGTAGCCTCACTCTCTATATCAAAGATATGCACAACAAAGTCTTCCGAATTGATGCCGCGGAGCCTGTCCAGGTTATCGAGAGCCCAAGTAGACCCTCAGCCAATAAAGACACGTTTCAGAACCTTTGGAAAGACCCGAAGGTCAAGAAGTTATACGCCGAACGCCGTCTTCACAACATCCGGGACATCGGAGACAATACTGAATAGTTAGTTGAAGAGCAATTCAGGGATGAACAATAACACACCTTCCTTCAGCTTCTTCGACAATATCGAGCGAATATCGAAGGAAGATTACGTGCCAAGTGCAATGGACACTCTGCTGCTGAGAACGAAAACCACTGGAATTGTGGAAGTTCAGTTCGAGATCAAAAAAGTAAAATTCAGGTGAGCGAATCAAATAAATTATCGGGGGCATAATTGCATAAGTTTAGAGTATTTGACGTTGGCGGTCAACGATCGGAACGAAAGAAATGGATTCACTGCTTCGAAGACGTCAACGCTATCATCTTCATCGCTGCTCTTTCCGAGTACAACGAAGTGCTTTTCGAAGATGAAACCACGGTAGATCTTTACAATTATAGTTTCATTTTACCATCGTTGAGTTCAGAATCGCATGGTCGAGTCGATGCGTCTCTTCGAGTCGATTTGCAACTCCCGATGGTTCCACAACACTAATATCATACTTTTCCTTAACAAAAAGGATTTGTTCGAAGAGAAAATCAAGCACGAGAACATTCAAAAAGCTTTTCCAGAGTACAGAGGTAACTTGCAAGACGGTGAAGACGAAGGCTAACGAATTGCAATTTCAGGCGAGCAAACGTACACAGAAGCCGTTCAGTACATCAAAAACAAGTTCGAAATGCTGTCAAACAACCCGAAAAAGACGATTTACGTGCACGAGACGTGTGCGACCGACACGAACCAAGTGCAGAAGATCCTGGACTCGGTGATCTCGATGATCATCCAGAACAACCTGCACAAGTCCGGCCTCTACTGATTCTCTGCTCATTCCACGTGGTTTCTTGTCTGAACTCTAATACTCTCTCGGGCTTGCGGGTCTCCAAACAAAATCTTCATTATTTTGAATCCACTCTCCTCCTCCTCCCTAGGCATTCATGCTGTGCCCTCTTCCGTTTCTGTTTTCTCATTCTTATCAGTATTCCTTTCCAAATACAACATCGAGCCAGTATTTCTTATCTTATCTTTATTGCGATATTGTGAATTCTGTGTAAATGCATAAAGTGAAAGTGACTAATCTTCCGTGATCGTGGCACATCCTAATTCCGTTAGCTGAATGGAATCTACTCCAAGAAGGCTTTTGAATTTATTCTCCGATTCTCCGTCAAACTTCCATTCCTCGGACGCCGAATCACAGTGCAAATTGAATCGAGTAGCCACGTCGCGGATGTCATTGCCCGAAATCAACTGCAAATATATACATGAGACAAAATAGCTCAGTCCACCTCACATAGTCCTCATTGAAAAACATCAAAGACCGTTGCGACTGCTTCTCTTGCAAAAGAATAGAGGAGACCGGGAAATTGCAGACCATGGAAACTGACTGACAACCCTCTGTGTACACGAATTCAGGGGTTCCGAAGTCGTAATTGGTCTTGGGAAACTGCCACGCAAACCGATAATTGAAGGCGGATTGAGTCATGACGGGCGGGGGCAGCGGGCAGTTGCACGCTGAAATTATTGAAGAAATTTCGGGTTTCAAGGGAGTTCAGAAACTCACTGGCCAGTGCGGAAGTGTTTGAGTTGCGCGGGATGGAGACCGTAGTTTGAGGAACGTTTATAGAGGTGTCTCCGACTGAGACAGTGACTCCAGAAGGCTCGTATTCGATGCAACCGACTTCGGTGAGATGCAAATCGAGTGCGTCAATCGGAAGATCTCCGGACACCTGATACTGCTTCACCAAACTCGTATCCATGTCGAACATCCGGATGTTCGGGTAACAGAACACTGACGGAATGCGAGTGGACAGCTTAAGCATGTACTTCATGTTGAACACGGCGAACGCGGAACTCTGAGAGAAACCGGAACTGGAGGAACACTGCAGAGGCTCTTCCGATTGGCAGTCGTAGTTGGCATTGAATGTTGGCGCGAATACGTTGTAGTAGGAACCGGCAAAAGTGGAGTTTCCGAAACGAAGTCGATATGAGAAAGTGTCCATGAAATCGAGACGAGTGCACAGACAATAGGGAGAAGGATCAACTGCGGGCTCACAGAGATCCAGTTGAGAACGGACGCGAGTTGCTGAGAGAAGAAGAAAGAGATGGAACAACATTGTTGCGAGAACGGTGAATGGATTGGCCGAACACCAGCGGTGGAATGGGGAAGACTCATTTGCAATTCGGATAAGCGTTCAGAACAGACAACTCCCCGTTGTGCTTTCAAAAAGTTTCGCAATTTGTTCTGAATACAAATTTATTTACACAGTAATGACAGTTCGAAAAACGGCCGAAAGTCGCAGCCAACAGTACATTTATGAACGAGATGGAAGATAAATGCCGAGTGACGAGGGAGCAATCGTGTTAAATTTGACTTGTTGGAATAGCTAATCATTTGCGATTATCATTAAATTAAATTCCTCATAGAACGTTTGGGAACGACTGTGAAGTAGCAGACTAGAGTGAAGAAGTACGACAGATGATACCGACGAAAATTTGGAGATGCAACTTCTGGAAGTCAGTTCTTTCGTCAATTCTTTTTGACCACTCTCACATTTTTCCAATTTCGCAGTAACTTCAAAGATTCAGAAGTTAAGAAGTGACACAAAATTCAACAAAAACCATCTGCAAGTTTTATTCAGATACAAATAAAACAATACTCGTGTCGAGTAAGACACTTGGATGACAAAGTTTCTCTAATTGATAATACTCCTCGAAGCTGTTCATAGGATATGGCTCTCGGCTTGAACAGATGTCTCGCAGGGTTCCGTGGTCGATTCAGGAGCGGTCGAGTTCAGGAAAGGCTCCGTTGTGGTCTCGCAGGGTTCCGTGGTCGATTCAGAAGCGGTCGAGTTCAGGAAAGGCTCCGTTGTGGTCTCGCAGGGGTTCCGTGGTCGATTCAGAAGCGGTCGAGTTCAGGAAAGGCTCCGTTGTGGTCTCGCAGGGGTTCCGTGGTCGATTCAGGAGCGGTCGAGTTCAGGAAAGGCTCCGTTGTGGTCTCGCAGGGGTTCCGTGGTCGATTCAGGAGCGGTCGAGTTCAGGAAAGGCTCCGTTGTGGTCTCGCAGGGGTTCCGTGGTCGATTCAGGAGCGGTCGAGTTCAGGAAAGGCTCCGTTGTGGTCTCGCAGGGTTCCGTGGTCGATTCAGGAGCGGTCGAGTTCAGGAAAGGCTCCGTTGTGGTCTCGCAGGGTTCCGTGGTCGATTCAGAAGCGGTCGAGTTCAGGAAAGGCTCCGTTGTGGTCTCGCAGGGTTCCGTGGTCGATTCAGAAGCGGTCGAGTTCAGGAAAGGCTCCGTTGTGGTCTCGCAGGGTTCCGTGGTCGATTCAGAAGCGGTCGAGTTCAGGAAAGGCTCCGTTGTGGTCTCGCAGGGGTTCCGTGGTCGATTCAGGAGCGGTCGAGTTCAGGAAAGGCTCCGTTGTGGTCTCGCAGGGGTTCCGTGGTCGATTCAGGAGCGGTCGAGTTCAGGAAAGGCTCCGTTGTGGTCTCGCAGGGTTCCGTGGTCGATTCAGGAGCGGTCGAGTTCAGGAAAGGCTCCGTTGTGGTCTCGCAGGGGTTCCGTGGTCGATTCAGGAGCGGTCGAGTTCAGGAAAGGCTCCGTTGTGGTCTCGCAGGGGTTCCGTGGTCGATTCAGAAGCGGTCGAGTTCAGGAAAGGCTCCGTTGTGGTCTCGCAGGGGTTCCGTGGTCGATTCAGGAGCGGTCGAGTTCAGGAAAGGCTCCGTTGTGGTCTCGCAGGGGTTCCGTGGTCGATTCAGGAGCGGTCGAGTTCAGGAAAGGCTCCGTTGTGGTCTCGCAGGGGTTCCGTGGTCGATTCAGAAGCGGTCGAGTTCAGGAAAGGCTCCGTTGTGGTCTCGCAGGGGTTCCGTGGTCGATTCAGGAGCGGTCGAGTTCAGGAAAGGCTCCGTTGTGGTCTCGCAGGGGTTCCGTGGTCGATTCAGGAGCGGTCGAGTTCAGGAAAGGCTCCGTTGTGGTCTCGCAGGGTTCCGTGGTCGATTCAGGAGCGGTCGAGTTCAGGAAAGGCTCCGTTGTGGTCTCGCAGGGTTCCGTGGTCGATTCAGGAGCGGTCGAGTTCAGGAAAGGCTCCGTTGTGGTCTCGCAGGGGTTCCGTGGTCGATTCAGGAGCGGTCGAGTTCAGGAAAGGCTCCGTTGTGGTCTCGCAGGGGTTCCGTGGTCGATTCAGGAGCGGTCGAGTTCAGGAAAGGCTCCGTTGTGGTCTCGCAGGGTTCCGTGGTCGATTCAGGAGCGGTCGAGTTCAGGAAAGGCTCCGTTGTGGTCTCGCAGGGGTTCCGTGGTCGATTCAGGAGCGGTCGAGTTCAGGAAAGGCTCCGTTGTGGTCTCGCAGGGTTCCGTGGTCGATTCAGGAGCGGTCGAGTTCAGGAAAGGCTCCGTTGTGGTCTCGCAGGGGTTCCGTGGTCGATTCAGGAGCGGTCGAGTTCAGGAAAGGCTCCGTTGTGGTCTCGCAGGGGTTCCGTGGTCGATTCAGGAGCGGTCGAGTTCAGGAAAGGCTCCGTTGTGGTCTCGCAGGGGTTCCGTGGTCGATTCAGGAGCGGTCGAGTTCAGGAAAGGCTCCGTTGTGGTCTCGCAGGGGTTCCGTGGTCGATTCAGGAGCGGTCGAGTTCAGGAAAGGCTCCGTTGTGGTCTCGCAGGGGTTCCGTGGTCGATTCAGGAGCGGTCGAGTTCAGGAAAGGCTCCGTTGTGGTCTCGCAGGGGTTCCGTGGTCGATTCAGGAGCGGTCGAGTTCAGGAAAGGCTCCGTTGTGGTCTCGCAGGGGTTCCGTGGTCGATTCAGGAGCGGTCGAGTTCAGGAAAGGCTCCGTTGTGGTCTCGCAGGGTTCCGTGGTCGATTCAGGAGCGGTCGAGTTCAGGAAAGGCTCCGTTGTGGTCTCGCAGGGGTTCCGTGGTCGATTCAGGAGCGGTCGAGTTCAGGAAAGGCTCCGTTGTGGTCTCGCAGGGTTCCGTGGTCGATTCAGGAGCGGTCGAGTTCAGGAAAGGCTCCGTTGTGGTCTCGCAGGGGTTCCGTGGTCGATTCAGGAGCGGTCGAGTTCAGGAAAGGCTCCGTTGTGGTCTCGCAGGGGTTCCGTGGTCGATTCAGGAGCGGTCGAGTTCAGGAAAGGCTCCGTTGTGGTCTCGCAGGGGTTCCGTGGTCGATTCAGGAGCGGTCGAGTTCAGGAAAGGCTCCGTTGTGGTCTCGCAGGGGTTCCGTGGTCGATTCAGGAGCGGTCGAGTTCAGGAAAGGCTCCGTTGTGGTCTCGCAGGGGTTCCGTGGTCGATTCAGGAGCGGTCGAGTTCAGGAAAGGCTCCGTTGTGGTCTCGCAGGGGTTCCGTGGTCGATTCAGGAGCGGTCGAGTTCAGGAAAGGCTCCGTTGTGGTCTCGCAGGGGTTCCGTGGTCGATTCAGGAGCGGTCGAGTTCAGGAAAGGCTCCGTTGTGGTCTCGCAGGGGTTCCGTGGTCGATTCAGGAGCGGTCGAGTTCAGGAAAGGCTCCGTTGTGGTCTCGCAGGGGTTCCGTGGTCGATTCAGGAGCGGTCGAGTTCAGGAAAGGCTCCGTTGTGGTCTCGCAGGGGTTCCGTGGTCGATTCAGGAGCGGTCGAGTTCAGGAAAGGCTCCGTTGTGGTCTCGCAGGGGTTCCGTGGTCGATTCAGGAGCGGTCGAGTTCAGGAAAGGCTCCGTTGTGGTCTCGCAGGGTTCCGTGGTCGATTCAGGAGCGGTCGAGTTCAGGAAAGGCTCCGTTGTGGTCTCGCAGGGGTTCCGTGGTCGATTCAGGAGCGGTCGAGTTCAGGAAAGGCTCCGTTGTGGTCTCGCAGGGGTTCCGTGGTCGATTCAGGAGCGGTCGAGTTCAGGAAAGGCTCCGTTGTGGTCTCGCAGGGGTTCCGTGGTCGATTCAGGAGCGGTCGAGTTCAGGAAAGGCTCCGTTGTGGTCTCGCAGGGGTTCCGTGGTCGATTCAGGAGCGGTCGAGTTCAGGAAAGGCTCCGTTGTGGTCTCGCAGGGGTTCCGTGGTCGATTCAGGAGCGGTCGAGTTCAGGAAAGGCTCCGTTGTGGTCTCGCAGGGGTTCCGTGGTCGATTCAGGAGCGGTCGAGTTCAGGAAAGGCTCCGTTGTGGTCTCGCAGGGGTTCCGTGGTCGATTCAGGAGCGGTCGAGTTCAGGAAAGGCTCCGTTGTGGTCTCGCAGGGGTTCCGTGGTCGATTCAGGAGCGGTCGAGTTCAGGAAAGGCTCCGTTGTGGTCTCGCAGGGGTTCCGTGGTCGATTCAGGAGCGGTCGAGTTCAGGAAAGGCTCCGTTGTGGTCTCGCAGGGTTCCGTGGTCGATTCAGGAGCGGTCGAGTTCAGGAAAGGCTCCGTTGTGGTCTCGCAGGGGTTCCGTGGTCGATTCAGGAGCGGTCGAGTTCAGGAAAGGCTCCGTTGTGGTCTCGCAGGGGTTCCGTGGTCGATTCAGGAGCGGTCGAGTTCAGGAAAGGCTCCGTTGTGGTCTCGCAGGGTTCCGTGGTCGATTCAGGAGCGGTCGAGTTCAGGAAAGGCTCCGTTGTGGTCTCGCAGGGGTTCCGTGGTCGATTCAGGAGCGGTCGAGTTCAGGAAAGGCTCCGTTGTGGTCTCGCAGGGGTTCCGTGGTCGATTCAGGAGCGGTCGAGTTCAGGAAAGGCTCCGTTGTGGTCTCGCAGGGGTTCCGTGGTCGATTCAGGAGCGGTCGAGTTCAGGAAAGGCTCCGTTGTGGTCTCGCAGGGGTTCCGTGGTCGATTCAGGAGCGGTCGAGTTCAGGAAAGGCTCCGTTGTGGTCTCGCAGGGGTTCCGTGGTCGATTCAGGAGCGGTCGAGTTCAGGAAAGGCTCCGTTGTGGTCTCGCAGGGTTCCGTGGTCGATTCAGGAGCGGTCGAGTTCAGGAAAGGCTCCGTTGTGGTCTCGCAGGGTTCCGTGGTCGATTCAGGAGCGGTCGAGTTCAGGAAAGGCTCCGTTGTGGTCTCGCAGGGTTCCGTGGTCGATTCAGGAGCGGTCGAGTTCAGGAAAGGCTCCGTTGTGGTCTCGCAGGGTTCCGTGGTCGATTCAGGAGCGGTCGAGTTCAGGAAAGGCTCCGTTGTGGTCTCGCAGGGTTCCGTGGTCGATTCAGGAGCGGTCGAGTTCAGGAAAGGCTCCGTTGTGGTCTCGCAGGGTTCCGTGGTCGATTCAGGAGCGGTCGAGTTCAGGAAAGGCTCCGTTGTGGTCTCGCAGGGTTCCGTGGTCGATTCAGGAGCGGTCGAGTTCAGGAAAGGCTCCGTTGTGGTCTCGCAGGGGTTCCGTGGTCGATTCAGGAGCGGTCGAGTTCAGGAAAGGCTCCGTTGTGGTCTCGCAGGGGTTCCGTGGTCGATTCAGGAGCGGTCGAGTTCAGGAAAGGCTCCGTTGTGGTCTCGCAGGGGTTCCGTGGTCGATTCAGGAGCGGTCGAGTTCAGGAAAGGCTCCGTTGTGGTCTCGCAGGGTTCCGTGGTCGATTCAGGAGCGGTCGAGTTCAGGAAAGGCTCCGTTGTGGTCTCGCAGGGGTTCCGTGGTCGATTCAGGAGCGGTCGAGTTCAGGAAAGGCTCCGTTGTGGTCTCGCAGGGGTTCCGTGGTCGATTCAGGAGCGGTCGAGTTCAGGAAAGGCTCCGTTGTGGTCTCGCAGGGGTTCCGTGGTCGATTCAGGAGCGGTCGAGTTCAGGAAAGGCTCCGTTGTGGTCTCGCAGGGGTTCCGTGGTCGATTCAGGAGCGGTCGAGTTCAGGAAAGGCTCCGTTGTGGTCTCGCAGGGGTTCCGTGGTCGATTCAGGAGCGGTCGAGTTCAGGAAAGGCTCCGTTGTGGTCTCGCAGGGGTTCCGTGGTCGATTCAGGAGCGGTCGAGTTCAGGAAAGGCTCCGTTGTGGTCTCGCAGGGGTTCCGTGGTCGATTCAGGAGCGGTCGAGTTCAGGAAAGGCTCCGTTGTGGTCTCGCAGGGGTTCCGTGGTCGATTCAGGAGCGGTCGAGTTCAGGAAAGGCTCCGTTGTGGTCTCGCAGGGGTTCCGTGGTCGATTCAGGAGCGGTCGAGTTCAGGAAAGGCTCCGTTGTGGTCTCGCAGGGTTCCGTGGTCGATTCAGGAGCGGTCGAGTTCAGGAAAGGCTCCGTTGTGGTCTCGCAGGGGTTCCGTGGTCGATTCAGGAGCGGTCGAGTTCAGGAAAGGCTCCGTTGTGGTCTCGCAGGGGTTCCGTGGTCGATTCAGGAGCGGTCGAGTTCAGGAAAGGCTCCGTTGTGGTCTCGCAGGGGTTCCGTGGTCGATTCAGGAGCGGTCGAGTTCAGGAAAGGCTCCGTTGTGGTCTCGCAGGGGTTCCGTGGTCGATTCAGGAGCGGTCGAGTTCAGGAAAGGCTCCGTTGTGGTCTCGCAGGGGTTCCGTGGTCGATTCAGGAGCGGTCGAGTTCAGGAAAGGCTCCGTTGTGGTCTCGCAGGGGTTCCGTGGTCGATTCAGGAGCGGTCGAGTTCAGGGAAAGGCTCCGTTGTGGTCTCGCAGGGGTTCCGTGGTCGATTCAGGAGCGGTCGAGTTCAGGAAAGGCTCCGTTGTGGTCTCGCAGGGGTTCCGTGGTCGATTCAGGAGCGGTCGAGTTCAGGAAAGGCTCCGTTGTGGTCTCGCAGGGGTTCCGTGGTCGATTCAGGAGCGGTCGAGTTCAGGAAAGGCTCCGTTGTGGTCTCGCAGGGGTTCCGTGGTCGATTCAGGAGCGGTCGAGTTCAGGAAAGGCTCCGTTGTGGTCTCGCAGGGGTTCCGTGGTCGATTCAGGAGCGGTCGAGTTCAGGAAAGGCTCCGTTGTGGTCTCGCAGGGGTTCCGTGGTCGATTCAGGAGCGGTCGAGTTCAGGAAAGGCTCCGTTGTGGTCTCGCAGGGGTTCCGTGGTCGATTCAGGAGCGGTCGAGTTCAGGAAAGGCTCCGTTGTGGTCTCGCAGGGGTTCCGTGGTCGATTCAGGAGCGGTCGAGTTCAGGAAAGGCTCCGTTGTGGTCTCGCAGGGGTTCCGTGGTCGATTCAGGAGCGGTCGAGTTCAGGAAAGGCTCCGTTGTGGTCTCGCAGGGGTTCCGTTGTCGATTCAGGAGCGGTCGAGTTCAGGAAAGGCTCCGTTGTGGTCTCGCAGGGGTTCCGTTGTCGATTCAGGAGCGGTCGAGTTCAGGAAAGGCTCCGTTGTGGTCTCGCAGGGGTTCCGTGGTCGATTCAGGAGCGGTCGAGTTCAGGAAAGGCTCCGTTGTGGTCTCGCAGGGTTCCGTTGTCGATTCAGGAGCGGTCGAGTTCAGGAAAGGCTCCGTTGTGGTCTCGCAGGGTTCCGTTGTCGATTCAGGAGCGGTCGAGTTCAGGAAAGGCTCCGTTGTGGTCTCGCCGAGCTGATGTTCCGGTTTATTTTGTTCGTTCGCATACATTCCATTAACTGAATTTTTTTTTGCCGATCAGAGGACTCTTCTACTCACCTGATTTTCGGTTCTCATTTCTGAATAGTGAGGTGTGCCCACGAGTAATAAAGACTACAAGTATTGAGAGAATTGCTAATAGTCTGAATAGCGTCATGTGCTCAAAACTGCAGCCTTCTACGGTGTGTCCCACTCCGTTCTATTTCGCTTCCAACTATCTCATTTGCAATCAATCAATCGCATCTCATTAGTCATTTTTTCATTTTTTTTTACAAAGTTCATTATTGTTCCTTTTTTCGTGCTGTCACGCGGTGTTTGCGGTTATGTGATTGGAATGTGATTTCTTCCGTCACTCAGCCGGCATACATCTCGGTGGTCATTAAATTAAAAAACAAAAGCAAAGGGGGGATTGGGGACTGGGAATTATGGGAAATTAACGGTCGACAACTCGTCATGGTGCTCGTTGAATCGTCTGCGTCCTCTTCACTTGCAGGCCGTTTCCTGAACATCTAAGAATAATTTCAATACTATCAGCCAGATAATTTGCCTGCTCATTTGTCGTATTTTGTTGATCGGTTCGTTGCCGGCCATTCCATTTCGCATTTGTCCGATCCGATCATCCGATTGCTCTGAAATCAACTGGCTCATTTCGCGGTCTCCCTCTCGCAAGAAACTAACCTTTCTCAACATCTTCCGGGCGTTTTTGCTGCCTTCCGCCGACTCTCGACCCTTGTCGATCTGAATATTTGTTCGTTTCGCTTGAGAGCTTCTTTACGATGACTCACCAGAATCATCAGACCATTAGTCGATGGTCATTAAATTCAAAAACAAAAGCAGAGCCAGTTGTTCCGTAAATTCTTCTCCCGTAGGTAAATGATACTTCTTTTCATGTGCTGGATCTCGATCGACGAGGACAGTACATCCGCCCATGACGCACAGCCCGGTCGTTCTACGAGACTACACACACAAATGGAGGGAGAGGACCGCTTTGATCTACTCGATATGTATTTTCGCGCACAAGGAACGAGTATAAAATGGCCCGTGTGGGAAAGAATTGCCATTCATTTGGTCATACCGACCTGGCGGACTGTCGGATCGTCTAGTTCTGCCCGTGTTTTGGGCGACCGGACTTTCCCGGCCCTATGCTAGTCGATATCGATCCAATATCTTTTCACTTTATCTTTCTTCCTGTTCTCTTTGTGAAAGAGCCGAGGATTGCGCTTAAATCCGCAATGAGAACTGTAGAAGAGCCGGAGCGAGAGATATCTCAGGATGTCTACACGGACTGGCAACAGTGAATGGTACGAGCTTCGCCAGATAGAAAGTGTCAGATGACAATCGTGTGTTCAGAGCACTGAGAGCCCACGGACGAAGTCGGGAATTCGACGGTATAGTTGGAGAATACACTGAGTCATGAGCCATCAATCAGAGAGGAAAAAATGAGTGGCAAATGTTCAGGAGAAGCGGTGATCGTCGGATCCGGCTGCAGAAGGATCACTGAAAGGAGACAATTGGGCTGATGATTCTGGTGAGTCATTTTGTGAAAGTTCTCAGGAAAAACGAACAAGTATTGAGATCGGCAAGGTTCGAGAGTCGGCGGAAGTCAGCGAAAACGCCCGGAAGATCTTGAGAACGGTTAGTTTCTTGCGAGAGAGAACGCGAAATGAGCCAGTTGATTTCAGGATGATTGGCAGGACGGGCACACGGACAATCGAGGACGACGAGGGATGGACGGACGCACAGATCGAATCGAATCGACGAGGGGACGAGGACGGACGGATAGACAGCCGGGAATGCAATTGCAGTGCCAGTGATGAATCAAAAAGACTGTGATTGAAAATAATCGAGCGTTCAGAACGATGAGGAGATTCCGATTGCGTGGAGTGCACAGACGCTTCCGATCAGAACTCGCAGACGAGCTCTGTAGTCCGATGGCATAACATTGGACAGAGAGGAAGGAAATGAGTGGCAAATGTTCAGGAGAAGCTGTGATCGTCAGAGCGGGATTGAGAGATGAAAGACGACGAATGGTCTGATGATTCTGGTGAGTCATCGTAAAGAAGCTCTCTAGCAAGAAGCGAGAGGGATCGGATGATCGGAGCGGACAAAGGCGAAATGGAATGGCCGGCAACGAACCGATGAACAAAATACGACAAAAGAGCAGGCAAATTATCTGGCTGATAGTATTGAAATTATTCGTATATGTTCAGGAAACGGCCTGCAAGTGAAGAGGACGCAGACGATTCAACGAGCACCACGACGAGTTGTCGACCGATAATTTCCCCTAATTTCCAGTCCCCAATCCCCTTTGCTTTTGTTTTTAATTTAATGACCATCTATTAGAACATTATCTCTCCCCCTTTTCATTCAGAAAAACAGGACTGGCTCCATTAAATTGAAGGAACAACCCATTTTCACGGAGCTCTCGGAGCCCTCTGCCTCTCATCTTCTCTTCTTTTCTTCCACACCCACACTACCCCCCCCCCTCTCTTCATTTTTTCGGAGGACAAGAGGAGCCATATTGTTCTTTGCGAAGGAGAGACAGCCTCGTCCCATCTCCAGAAGGTAGTTTGTCCTCTCTCTTTCCCCTTTTCGCGTACTCTTTCTCTTTCTTCTCATATCCCTCTCAAAGTGTTCCTCAGCTTCCTTTCTCTGAGCACAATCAAATCTGCTTCTGACGGGCGGGCCGGCCGAGCAGCATGTGCACATCTCCTCGTCAGTGAAGTTGAAGTTTTCATAAGCGCTTCAAACTCAATTTGCATCCCTCCTCCCTTCGTTTCTCTTTTTCGCCGTTGGACCGAAACTCTCTCTCTCTCTCTTTGCCATCCCTTCGATGTTTTGTTCAGATAAGTCGTCTTTAGTCAACCTTCAAGTCATGTGACTTTCATCCGTCCATCATGAGCGTCCAGAACACTTTCAGTCACATTTACCTGGTTGTCATCGCTCTCTTCCAAATTGGCGGTTGCTACAAAATAGGTGACGAGTACGAGTGGCGAACAACAAAAAGTGAAGTGTGACTTGCAGGTGCGGTGTTCAGAGAGCGAGAAGATGCTCACATTGAAGCCGCCCTCAGATACTCGGTCGAATGGCTTTCCCAACGAGGAATCTACGGAGACATCGACCTGGTCATCGAGTACATTGACGTTCTCGATCATTACGATGCCATCAAAAAAGGTGATTTTGCTTCGTTTCTTCCATAATAGCCTGCTGTTCAGCTTGCAAAATGATTGAGAAGGACCATGTCGCGGCCCTGCTCGGTGGCTCCCACGCTGCTTTAAATGCACAACTGGAACGAATTACTGATGATGTTGGGGGAGAACCAATTGAAATTACGAAAAAGGATAAAATCTTTGTTTACTTTTTCAGTTGGACATTCCGTTTCTCACATCCATTGATGACTTGAGAACCAATCCAGGGAAATCAAAAATTGACTTCTGGCCCCGCCCACAACTGTTCGAAGCTGTAGTCGACCTTTTCACACATTGGAGATGGAATAGGATTGTACTTGTTTATGAAGATGACGAAAGTTTGCTTCTTTTTTCATGATAATGTGAAATAATAGTCACAAAGTTAAGGAATTCGAAGACTTGAGCAACTTCTGGAAAGTGAAGAGTACGCCTCCATCCGGTTCTATCTCATAAAAGTTCAAAACGGAGATTACATGAAAGCGGCTCGTCAGGTCAAGGAACTGGAAGAATGCCGACTGCTGCACCGGAAGGACTGCTCCGAATTCAGTCGTCTTCTGGTTGATATGAACCCCGAGCACACTTACAACTTCTTGCTCGCTTCTCTCCAAATGGGACTCATTGAGCTCAAGCACTGGTTTCTGCTCACCAACATGGAGCTGTCCACAATGGATATGGAGCTGTTCCGCTATAATCACGCTCGTTTTATTTCTCCATATCCAGTGGATTCCACGTTTTTAACCGAAAATCGGGATGCGTTCAACTTTTCGCACTTCAAAGAGCACATCGCTGAGAAATGGGCGACAAAGACGGAGAACAGCCGGAACTTGCGAATGATGGAAGCTGTCTTCACTTTCGACGCGGTCTACTCGTTCGCCAACATCTTCAAGGAGCTGTCAAGCCATATGCAAATGAACGATGTGCCGCAGACGTTGTGTCGGAAGCCGTCGAGGAATTCAAGGAAGTATCAACATGGGAGATCGCTGATAGACAACATTGTGCACAATGATTTGCACGGGCTTTCGGGAGATCTCAGACGGCTGAATGGACATCCGTTGAAGAGTAATTTCTCAATGAGAATCCATCTTCTCGGATACAGTGGCAGACTTGACGATGTGAGTCTTTTTTCCGAAATTTAAAGAACACGCATTTCAGATTGGCTTCTGGGAGCCGGCTACAAATGTGCACGTGAATATGTCCGGTGATTCGAAGGCGCAACTTCAGAGAAATGTGCAAGTGTCGGATGAGCTCAAGCCTCACTTCAGAGTGACAACAATCATGGAACGCCCGTACGTTATGCTCAAAAAGAACCACTACGAACTGGATGCCAACTCAAAATTCGAAGGATTCTGCATTGATTTACTTGCTGAACTTTCAAAAGATTTGGGATTTACTTACACGATTCACGCTGTGAAGGACGGAAAATACGGGAACGACAAGTACGGAAACGGCTCCTGGGACGGCATGATCGGAGAGATTCTGCGTGGCGAAGCGGAGATGGCCGTCGCTCCGTTGACCGTCAACTACAGGAGATCCGAGGCGGTGGACTTTACGAAACCGTTTTTGTCCCTGGGCATCAGCATTCTGTACAAAGTACCCGATGATCAGCAGCCCGATCTTTTCTCCTTCCTAAATCCGCTTTCGTGGCAAATTTGGACGGCAATCGGCACTTCCATTTGTAAGTTTCGCATATTGTTTTGATGATTTGAGCAATTATCGAAAACTTTCAGTGACCGTCACTCTTGGCATGTACTTCGTTGCCAATGTTACTCCTTACGAATGGAATCTTAATTTCTCGTGCTGTTCTGCCCATGAACCTCATCCAGCAGCGGCCTTTGCAACAAGTAATCGAGAGCAATGATGCCCTCCAAACGTTTGTTTTTTTTCAGGTCAAGAAGCTCCGATTGTCATGTCAAACAACTACAGTTTCTGGAACACTGTCTGGTACGTGCTGAGTACAATGCTCAAGGGAGGGTGTGACTTCGGCCCGAGAGCTGTTTCCACGAGACTTCTTGGAGGTTCGTCCATTGTCTTCCTGCAAAATACTCGCCTCACGTTTCAGGCACCTGGTGGGTGTTTTACCTCGTCATTATCTCAGCGTATACTGCAAATCTCGCTGCGGTGCTCACCGTATCCCGACCGTACATTCCAATCAAGAATCTCGATGACCTGGCGAATCAGACCGCCATCTCATACGGAACCATTCGCGGCGGGTCCACAATGCAGTTCTTCCAAGAGTCGAGAATAGCTGCTCATGTCAAAATGTGGGAATACATGAAGGACAAAGATGTTTTTGTGACGAGCAACGGAAAGGGAGTGGAAAGGGCTTTAAGGTGTGTCTGTCTGTCAACTAATTCACTACAAACTATTCGCTTTGCAGCAGCAATTATGCTTTCCTCATGGAGTCGACTTCTCTGGAATACGAGACTCAGCAGAACTGTAATTTGACTCAAATTGGAGGTGTTCTCGGCTCCAAAGGATATGGTATTGCCCTTGCGAAGAGTGAGATTCATTTTTCCTGCTCTTTTCTCATCACTTTTTCGCTTTAGAGTCCGAATGGACCGACCGAGTATCCCGTCAAATTCTGCTCTACGCCAAGCGCGGAATCATTGAGATGAAAAAGACGAAATGGTGGAGGAGCAAGTGTGTTTTGCTTTCATTTCAACTACTCTCTCCCTCATTGATTATGAACATATTCTTCCAGAGGAGCCACGTGTGCGAGCACGGCATCCGCCGTCAAGCATGACCGATTTTCACTCAATATGTACAACGTCGCCGGCCTCTTCATCACTTTGGGGGTCGGAATCATGCTCGCCGTCATTGTGGTCATCTTCGAGCTCATCTACAGATGCCATCACATTTCGAAGAAAGAAGGAAAATCGTTTTTAGATGAGCTTCTCTATGAGCTCAAGTTTGCTCTTAACATGAATTCGGTAAGGTTTAGTTTTGAAAGAGGAAACACTTTAACATTTTCAGCTCTCGGATCATCGATCTCGTCAGAAGATGTCTACTTCTATGAACAACGGAAACGGGAATCCAAATCATTCGAACGAGAATGGAAATCTAAAGAAAACCACGCTTTGAACTCGACTCGTTTATTTTAAACTCATTTGTCCCGGTCCCAAAATTTTACCAATAAAACCATCCGAACATTGAATTTCACTTTGATTCCATCGTCATGCCGTATTACGGCGGCCGCAGAGGGTATTACGGTGGCTATCGTCACGGATACGGATACGGATACGGATACCGTCCAGTTTACTATCACAGACCTGTTTACGTGGGTGCATGGGTGAGTTACAGGAATTATTCGCATGCGGATTCGCCTTTTTTTCAGTATCATCCTTACTACGCCCCGGTCTTTCTCGGAGGAGCGTTCCCTATGGTAGCCCTTTCAGATCTTCCGCTCTGTTATGTAGATGAAGATTTTTCAGTACGGTATCTACATTATCACTTTTCTGATTCTTCTCATCATCATTGTAGTCATTTGTGTATGCGTAGGAGTCTGCGAAAGTAAGAAATTATCTTATTGCACTAAAAAAACAGCGTCTCTCGCAGATTGTTGTCGGTGTTGCCGTAGCGAGCCGGAATACATTGAGCCGGTCCCGTATGATCCTTACGCTCCGTACGTCGTGCCATATCAGCCAGATCCATACTCTCCGTACGCCGCCCCGTATCAGCCTGATCCATACTATCCAGGCTACGGATATGGTCCAGAGTACGGCTATCCGCCTGCACCGACCCCTCAATACCCGCAATACGATCAAGAGCCTGCCCCGGAGCGGCAGGCGTTGCCCGCTCCTGCTCCTGCTCGTGATTCCGGATCTCATGGGGGCAATGAAAAGTCGGCTGAGAATGCGACACCGAAGAAGAAAACCAGGGGCTCGAAGGAGAAATCGAAAGAGACATCCAAGGAATCTTCAAAGCAAACGTCAAAAGAGAAGTCGACTGGGAAAGAGTCTCCTGCCGAATCTTTGTCTACTCCGGCCACCGCGTCCACTCCAACGCCTTCTCAGGAGAAGTCGGAAAAGGTCCCCGTTAAAGTGAAGAAATCGTACAGCGCAAAAGTCGCTGGTGAACTTTGAACTCAATTGAATGAAATCATTTTGCGTGTTGTGTTAGTCTCCGAAAACTCGAACTCATTTCTTCGAAATGCCCTACCGCGGTCGCCCCATTTATCGTCGCCCGGTGCCCGTTTACCATCGCCCCATCGTCTATCACCGTCCCGCAGTTATCTTCCATCCGCGTCCGGTCGTCGTCGTTCCACCACATCCCGTCGTCGTCGCTGCTCCCGTCCACTACTCATGGGTGAGCACAGATCTGTTCCACGGAGTCTCGCATAGCATTTTACTTTCAGTATCATCCGCATTACGCAGTGGGCGGCGGCTCGTTCCCTATGGTAATATCATAATGAACAGTTGTTTCCCATGAAATTGTCTCTTTCCAGTACGGCATCTACATCATCTGCTCCTTCTTTCTCCTCGTCTGCATCATCATAATCATTCTCGTTTGCCTTGGCGCGTGCCGTTGTTGTGGACGTCGGGAAGAGCCTCTGCCGCCCCCGGAACCTGTTGTGATCTATGACGATCCGTACATCGTGGATCCTTACTATCCGGATCCCTATTACTACGACGGATATGCGCACCCGGTGGACTACAACTACGCCGCACCGCCACCCCCGATGCCTGCTCCGCAATACAATCAGGCTCCTCCCCCTCCATCTGCTCCATGTCCTTCTCCAAGAGTACAGGAAGCACCCCGTCCATGCCAGAAGAAGCCAGCCCCTCAGTGCCCCAGAAAGAAGAACACATGTGGAAGATCATAAGCTTTTATGTCTGTGTTTTGTGATTTGACCTGTTATCAATTTTGAAAAATAAACGTATTATCACCGGGGCGACGGTCTTCCACACATCCAGTAGTGCAAGGGAATGGATACTCCGGCGGCGAAGTTCACTCCGAGGCTGTCGCCCATTGAAGCGGCCGACAGACAGTACTCTCGCACGTCCGGTTCTACCTGAATGTTTAGGAGTGAATGAGATTCAGTTTGAAGTAGTCGTACCTTATTATGAATCTTGTGGAATGTGTTCACATAAGAGGAGCCTCCGAAAAGTCCTTCGAAGATAATGAGCGCAAAGATGATGGCAATGTGTGGGACGAACCAGTAAAGAGCGTCGAAGAAGAAGAAAACCATGTTGGAAAGCTTAAAAAGTACAGTAAATTGAAGGACAAAAAAAGAAAAACTCACTTGAAGAATCGGTAATAAGTAGAGTACCCACATGGGCAGTTCGATCAATTTGATAGAAGATCTTGAGAGAAATACTCCTAACTGGTAGAGCACTTGGTACCATCTGTACTGACTGTGAAGGGACAGTTGGAAACCATGGGAACAATCGAACACTATCTGTTGAGTCATTCCCTGGTTGATCATGTACTCTCCCACATAGACAAACGCGAGCGGGATCATGAGATGGAGCATCGGCTGAATCAGATTATCGGCTAGAACTTCGGTAAAGCCTTACAATAATAAGCTGCACTCGTTCCCAAGGTCCAAGTTGTCTCTGAGGAACTCGGTGTTTGCTCACTATGAAGTCATCGTATCCCTTCGGAACGATCCACGTTTTCGGATGAACAGACGGTGAGTAAATCGACTCTGGCTTCTCCAACAAAATGAAATATCTGAATAAGGACTAAGGTCTCAGCCTGATGTCGGGAACTGCTTACGAAATAGCAAAGACAACTGGAATGAAGAGCTGAATTAAAAGCGCCGTTTTCGGTGTCAGATTAGCCATATGCGGTTCCGTGAGGAATGCGTAGGAGAAGGAGCCTAAAAGCCCGGCCATTCCGGTTCCCGAAGACCATCCTGCGATTGCAATCCTGCACAACAATCCACGTTCTTCCTCTCATTTCCGTCATTACCTCTGATAGTGTGCCGACAAGCCCAAAAACGTAATCTCTCCCAATCCGCCACCCAAACTGACGAATACCACACCGGCGAGTGACATTGGAATGGAGACGGAGAAAGCGACGACAAAGTAGGAGGTGGCCTGCAGAAGGCAAACAACTGCCACTCGGAGGCTGTCATAGAAATGCGAAATGGTCAGAAAGAGAGTGGAGGCGAGAGCAACACTCACCCGAATGGAAATCTGTCCATGAAGAAGGGGAAGGTGAGCTTGACAATCAGACTCGGCAGGTTGTCCGAGAGGAGCACTTCCGCTGTCGGCGGTTTGCATTCGCGTACTGTGATCGAGGGCTGAAACTCACAAAGGTTCAGAGGGGTTCAAGTTCATTAGGATTTCGAAGACGTCGCCCGTTCCTAACGTGACTCACCAGACAAGCGTCGACGGTGGTCGTCTTGTTCTTGCCGTGTTGTTGACTCAGAATATCTTCCGCCGCGCTGAGCATAATCACATACCCGTAATTGTTACACAGCCCGAGGAGACTGTAATTATTACTTTGGTTGATGTATGACTCAAACAACTTACAAAAAGGCGACGGCGGCCCTCGTGGTATCCCAATTGATCTTCTTCATCCTGTTAGTCTTCTTCTCCACGTGTTTCGACACGAATTCCTCTGGACTGATAATAGATGAACAACTAAGTACGCAAGAAAGGAAAAGACGTATCAGCACGTGGGCTCGCTCATTTTTATAGGTTGTTGCGGCACATAAAACACGGGGAATCGACTAGAAAGTGGGTGTGAAATGAACAAAAAAATCAACGAAAATTGCAGAGTGAACAGGGTCAGGAGCGGATGGAATACTTTCGAGAAGTGCTTGTGGAAGTGTTCCAACTGTGGTTGAGCTGCTCGAAGTGATCGTCGGTGGTCATGCCGTTCATTTCTTTTCCGTCGATCGTGTACAACGTTTTATCGCCTCTCTGTTGAACTTTTTTCTGACGGAACAATGAGTACCGGTCGCCCAAGTACTTTTTAATCTGAACCGAAACGTTGCAGGTCTCAAAAGAAAAACAGTCTACCTGACTATAAATCTTACGATGACAGAGCATTATCGCCCACGGGTACGTCAGACAGTAAAAGTTGATGAACTGAAATGTCATGTTCTCTTTTGAATTCCACATCGACACCGACCACATTCATAATGTAATAGAACGGCGAATCCAAATCTCCCTCGAACCATCCGGCTAACTTTGTGTACACGTATGTTAGAATGATGACTCGTGCAATGACACTCGCGACGGCACACCGAGAATACGCGTACGACTGCGAGAACTGGAAGAGAACTCAAAGTTGTCAATATGAGTATTAAACACGAACCTCGTATCGAACATTCAATGACGCCTCCTTCTTCGTCTGATACTTGTTCTTCGCCACGTAGTACAAAATGAAGACTGACTGAAAACGACTGGCTTTCTGACACTTTTAGTGCCCGAAATGACTCACCACGCCGTTGAGCACTTCCATCGCCGTCAAACTACCGAAACCGATGGCGAATAACGTTCTGTCAAAGGCGATTCTAACAAAATAAATGTACGCGAAAGAAGCGGCGGTTCCGAGAAGGCATCCGGATGTGAAGAGAGTGGGGAACGAGCTGGACTTGCGGAATTTGTGGGAGTATGTGGTTGTGACACGTTCTGAATTCAAAAAGTTAGAAATATTGTTGTCAAGGAGCTGTTTACCGATAGTGCCCAATAACTCGCAAACCACAAAAAAGTACTCTCCGAATGAGTGAATGTACAATAGATATTTACGGGACTCTGAAAAGGACAGATGTAGCTCGAACGATGCAACACCCTCAAGCAGCTTACCCATTGAACTTATCTCGCAGTCTTCGATAAGTTTCCCATGCGCAAGCGCCATGATAAACGCTCCAGTGGAAGTGAGCAACATCAC
Source organism: Caenorhabditis sp. 36 PRJEB53466 (assembly GCA_946814055.1). Taxonomy (NCBI): domain Eukaryota; kingdom Metazoa; phylum Nematoda; class Chromadorea; order Rhabditida; family Rhabditidae; genus Caenorhabditis; species Caenorhabditis sp. 36 PRJEB53466. The sequence goes on along the minus strand of CAMPFS010000005.1, from coordinate 2,880,383 downwards.
CAGCATCATGAGAGAAATGAAGCCAAATGTGATTCTAAACATTGAAATTCGCCCTCTTTGTATACTTTGACACACCGACCTAGTGTAGGTACCGAATCTGTGTGGTAGAACAGCCAAATGAATGAAAACGCAATGCGAGAAACAGCCGAGAGTGACTATCAAAAACTGGAGGATCACGACGGAAATCCACCAGAGACTCGCTTTGTAAGGGACGCAAACGTAGTCGCTCGAGTATTCACTCATTTCTGAAAGAAAGACAATATAAGTTTTGATTTGTATTCGGAAGCGAATGAGAAGTGGGAATGATTAGGAGAGCTCGTTAAGCGGTCGATTTGAGCTCAATAGTCAACCAGTAAAGTCACGATGAAAGTGCTCGGTGGAAGTCTGAAAGTGGATCGGGAATAACGGCCCTTTTCGGAGAAGTAAATGTCGGCCATAATTGGAGGTGTGAGCAGACGGGAAGAGAAGCTCTAAAAAGAAGGAAAATAGGAAAATGAATACGGAACGCTGAGTTCTGGGGTTAAGGAGAGCGCACGATCCTATTTCGCGTCTTCTTTCAAAGGATGTCTGTAATGAGGACAGGAAGTAAATGCGCTCCACTAAACTTCTGTGAGTACATTCGAACTCCCAGAGATGTTTCAGTTTATAACAATTTTTGAAGTCTAAAAAAGGGATACGTTTTTTGCGGAACTTCTGTATTAAAATTGTGATTGTGATTATCTTCAAACAAGAAAAATGAAAGTTCCTGCTTCTTCCGTCGTGTGTGGTTAGGAGGTAATGAGGCAGCACAGACTGATATTATTGAAAGTGACGTTATGGGAAATGAAATCAGAAAGCAGAAGAAGCTCATCGTTGACGTCGAAAACAAATGGAGCAGCAGTTCGAGTAGCAAAGTACATTCACAAACTGCCAATTAACTAGACCCATGAGAAACAGAACTATTCAGAAGATATGACGTCTCCTGGTTTTGCAGCATTCATTTTAAGGAGCACCGTTTCACGTAGTCCGGTTCTTACAATCTTGGGAACTTCGAGACCATGTGCTTATTCCAAAAGCACACTCCAACAAGTCAAACCAATTGGCGCTTTCAGATTATTTTCTCGCGTGAGATCAGTTTTCCAACAAAAACAGCCATACTGGAAGGCGTTCAAATAGCAGAGAGGAGAGAAATAAACGGAATTTATCACAACGGGATCATGATATGTGTTTTCATCTGAGGAAAAGCTCGTTTGGACGACGAGCTGGAGTAGATGTGCGAAATGGGCAAAACATGAGAGCAGTGAGCTCTTCATTAGACTTTTGTTTGCGATACACATGTTTACTAGCGTCCCTTTTGAGTTTGACCACGGTTGACGAAAGTTCGCATCGAGATCGAGTGATTTATAGCTTGGGGAGAAAAACGCGAAAAAATATGGATCTCTGCGTGGCCAGACGAGAAAATGGGTTTTCACTGAAACGACAACGTGACTCTATTAACTGCAGCTGCTTCCAAATCGGAGTTGAGAGAACAGAAACGGAAGAATGAATAATTTGGGTAGATGAATGGAAGAAGAAGGGGAGAAGAAGAATACGCGGCAGAAATGTTGGAAGATTCAATGGAAATTTCTGAAAACGGGGTCTGGACGAGCTCCGCCAACAAAACGTTCAACCAGAGTGACTATTTTGAAACTTTGAGTAGTGCGCGTTTGCATTCAGGGATCCGTCACGACCCCGTGAACGCATTTTACTGAGAACTATTCTATTTGGGTTGTCCGGAGCATCGTTTTGCAGCCGCGAAAAGGCTTTCAGTTGGGTTTAGTTGAACTTTTGATGTATCTTTGCAAAATTCATTTCGGAAAGATCGGAAATCAACTTTATTCACCGATGCGTATGCACTTTGAAATAATCAGGTAGTGGTGCAACCTTCACACGTTATGTAAACATCCAATACCATCCAATTCCTCAAGGACCTGAGCCGGTGATGCTGGTTTGAACTGGTTTGGGGCTGATGTTGATGTGGCTTGATGTGATGTTGCCGAGTCTCACATTCACCCACAATTATCTTTTGTTGTGCCCCTTCAAGTGTGCTACTAGTCCAGTCCCACTCAATTCTCCAACGCCTTTTACCGAATAGTTCCCACTTTGCTCCGCCTCACCGATTTCGCTCTTAGCTGCTAGTTTGGCAGAGCCGCAGTCGGTCTTCTGACTTGAATCACTCTTTTCTTGTTCTTCTTTCCCATCTTCTTCTTCTTCTTCTTCTTCTTCTTCTTCTTCTTTTTTTCTTTCTAATCGGCACGTCAACAAAACACAAATATTGTCTTGGAAGTTCAGAGCAAAAATAACAGAAATGGAACTTCTCGAAATTCTTGCGTACGTGGAAATTGTCATAGTCATTCTGGCGATGTGCTCGAACACTGTGTTCACTTTGATAATTCATCAAGCGTCTAGTTTGCACATCAATTGCAGAGGATTGCTTCTTTTGTTTTCCGCCTCGTTGTACTTGCTCTCTCTCTCCCACGGACTTACTGTATTCGAATTTTTGTACCAAAAACAAAGTTACGAGTACATTTATTTTGTGTCTGGTAAGTTTATTATCCTCTTTATAATACCTTTTTCAATTCAATATTGCAGTTCGAGGATTCGTCTGGAGATCCATTCACGAATTCGGTTATGCTCTACAGTCTCTGTCGCTTCTTCTGTTTTCAATCGGTCCGTTTGGATGGACCATGTCATTTGAGTACTTTGAACACCTTCAGAAAGACTGGTTGTAACCACGTGCTCGACGACCTCTAATTCTCTCTCGGTCAAGCTCCTTTTCATATTCTTTTCTGCCATTTCTCTGCTCATTTCCATGGCTTTCGCTCTCATCATTCACGTCGGACGCCAATTGCTCTGGCCGACAGTTCCAATGAATTTTGTCGACATCTCCGGATGCGTGGTACACTTTCAAACGTTTTAATCATCTAAAACTTCTGTGACAGATTCTCTTGATCGCTTGGAAACGTTCATTTCGTCGTTATCAAACGACTGTCGGCGTGTTCTCTTTGGAGCAACGCTTCCAGCTCTCAGAAGTTTACACATGGTCACGTCATCTGATTCCGGCGGTTTTATTAGCGAGCTTTTGTAAACTGTCAGTGATGGTCGTCATCTGGATGCTCATTACCGGGAAGCACGAAGCGGACGAAGCAGCTGTTCTGATGATTATTTACAATAATGTGCTCAATATTTATACAGTCGTTCTTCCATTTGTGATACTTGCTAAACACCGGAAAGTCAGGGAAAAGGTTTAGTTCTCAACGAATTGCACTCAATAATCATAACGCTCAGATGATCCACACTCAAAACAAAGACCGCCTTTGGAAACCAACGACGATCGACGGTCACATCATTCCTTCCAGACATGACTACTTCGAGCATCTCAAGCAGAACTGGAATCGAGTCTGACCGGTGAAGTATACGAAAATAGTAATGAGGAGGGGGTGGACGAGCCCACGTGTGATCTGTGATTCCGATTCGGAGCACGCTTCACTGACTGACCGAGCAGAAGGTTCCAGCAGAACGTTCGGTTCTTTCCGAACATCAATATCATTCAGGCAACAAGCAGGTCGGTGGATTTTTGACAAAACAAATGACATCCCGCTTTAAGGCCGTTTTTCCTGCTCTTCACTGTTGCTCTTCTCCTTCTTTCGCTGTCTCGTGGATTCAGAACGATTGAAGTGATCCTCGGAATCATACCGGAAGAGCAGAGAACCTACTGGTCTTCCCTCCGCCTACACGTCTGGAGCCTGCTTAATCAGTTTGCGTTCGCACTTCACACTCTTTCACTTTTCATGTTCTCACTGACCATGGCCTACGCGCCGCTCATTCTTTTCGGTAAGAATCTTTTGATTTTGCAACTATTGTTCCTCGTTCCTGTTGAATTTGACGTGTATGGGGTCTCTAATCCTACTCTTCCTTCTTACATCCTCCCCATTCTCGAGCCCTGCGCTCCTATCTTCCCTCTTCCTCCCGCATCCAAACTTGCGTTAAAACTAGAAAGCCCTCTCCGATGCTTCTCAAAAATAGCTTTCAACGCTGCAACATCTCGTTCTCCTCTTACCACCACCGCCTAGACATCCTCAACATGAGTTCCATCCGACATCGCCACCTGAAATCGCATAGACCGCTGCTCTACCGTCTAACTTACCGGTACCTCGTACTTTTCCCACCTTAATCATTTCATAGCCCTATCCTCTTCAGCTCGCCGGCCCTTGTTCATCCGTTACCTTAACCCTCTTGTCAAAGATTTCTTCTCTCTCACAGTCCCCATTTGGAACTCAATTGTCACTAACACTTTCTCATTCCTCTCCCCCCACAGCTCGAATTGTTAATCGATTCCTCCATTACCCGCGTCTAATCTTGCCCCCCTTTCCCTTTAATTTTCTCTTGCCATAGGTATATCTCGTGAGGGAGTAATCAAGTTCGAATACACACTTCATTCATTGAACCTCTCAACTTTTCCTTTCTTTTTCAGATATTGGTGTTCTCTTCAATGTATTCCATCGATCATTACCGGAAGACTGCCGGAATGATTCCATTGGAAGCCCGATTTCAGGTCGCTCATTCATCCAATGTTGATTAACAAAAGATTCAGATTTCTGACGTGTACATCTGGACGAAGGCATGGCATTCTTTCTCAAATTCACGCACGTCATCGTCGTCTGGCTGCTGAGTCAAGGAGAACGTCCGCGGGTATCATATCGCTTTCGAGCGGCACCTTCTGAATGTCGTGGAGCTCTTCATCATTTGCATGCCCTTTCTGATCAACGCCAGCCATAAAAGACTCAAGCAGGTAAGTGACTTGAAAAAAGTTCAATTTAAAAATGATTGGTCACCCTCGGTTCAGAAAGGGCGAAATCGGCGCCGTGTGAGCCCGCAGATGAAACGTCAAGACGCTCGACGGACGGGAAATTCACATGAAGGCAACGCTGAATAATCACTTTGATTTTCTGAAAAGTCATTGGACATGAATGATATTCTTTAATTGGCTCCTGCTATCCAAGTTCTTGTCACTTATTGGTTGTTATTCTGTGCACATTCTGATTTTCTCCGTCTCCAAAGACATGTTCTGCTCCCAGATGTGCCCTTCCGTCAATTCTCCCGTTTCCTCATCATTACTGAATAATATCTGTGTCTACGCCCTTTCAAATCATTGTTTGGAACTGAAATAGCAAAAGCAGCTGTGCTCATTATCTCCTAGAGATTTAGAGAACTAGAATTGCAAGGTTGCTTGCTTCATTATTCATACCCCCAGTTTTTTGAGTCTGGCCTCGTAGTCATACCTCAAATTGCATACTTTATCGACGATATTTCACCTTTTGATTATTTCTGTGTGATCATTAATCATGCCTAACAACACTCACATCACATTCATTTTTAGGTGTTCGAAGACATGCAAGTCATCTGGTTACTCATGACCATTTTCGAATCCATTCTGGTCACTCATTCGTTCTTCTGCTCCATCTTCTTTTTGCACTTGATCTCCAGTACCAGCAGTTTGCACCTATATTGCAGGTGAATGAATCACTCGGCAGACTCTCACAGTAGTTTTTCATTTTGGCTCAAGTTCTGATGTTTGAAATATAGATGTTTTTCACGACTAGAATGAGGGAGAATAGGAGAGAGAGAGAGAGAATCAACAAAAGTGTATTCCAGAATGTACCTCCTTCTCGTCGGCTTCTCAATGACTTTATTTGCCACCTACGGTCTGTCGATCTTTGAATATCTGAACGCTGGAAAGTACTACGCCTTGACGGGAGAATCGGTGACAATCCGGAGCAGAGCGTGGGAGGTTATCCACGAGTTCGGAGTGTGTCTCCAGTCTACCGCAATGCTCTTGTTCTCCATCGGTTTGTTGCTAAATGAGAAGTAATTTTATCATAATTGTGCCCAGAACGATTCATGGCCAATCGATACCCCCGTTTCTATCACACCCGCACTTTTCTCTTCCTCATTCACGTCTCCATCGTGCTTTCCATTCTTTTCTCGCTCGGCTTCAGTCTGAGCATTCATGTGTGTGAGTCTGAAATTCGAGAAAGGCGACGGAAACTTTGTTGCAGATGAGCAGCTGATTCCGGCTACGTTTCTGATGTCTCTTTCCGATTATCTCGGCCTTTTCGTAAGTGTTTTAGTGGTTTCCAGTTTTTAATTCTTCTATTTATATCCTACTTTCAGATTCTGGTGTCTGCCTGGCGAAGTAGCAAGACAAATTACCGGTTGTCAGCTGGAATTGCTACCTTGAACCGACGATACCAGGTGAGTGAAATGTGAAACATTTTAAGCGCTCGTAGATGTCTGCATCATTTTTTTTTGAATTCTTCTAAAAATCTGCAAAGGTGGAAAACGTAGATTTTTTTTAAAATTCGACTGAACCAGAATTGGAAGTTTCAGATGTCGGAAGTGTACTCGTGGACGTCGACTCTTCTGCCCGCAGTGGTCGGCGCTTCCCTATTCAAAGTGCTCTCCATGATTCCTATTTGGACGTGGCTCCTTCTGAATCTCACCGATTGGGAATACGGCATTGCCAACTTCCTTTTCAACAACGTACAATCAACCAATAGCACTTTTCCGCTTAACAAAAGATTTATTCAGATTCTGAACGCCTACGTCGCCATTTTTCCATGGATGCTGATCTTTCGAAACAGCAGTCTCAGAAAACAGATTCTCTCAAAGAAAGGAAGAGTTGAGCCGGACAAGAAATCATTGCGAACGGTGAAGACGTTGGAGGGAAAGGAGATTCCGTTGAGACCATCGCAGAACGAGTACTTCGTTGCGCTCCAGGCTTCTTGGAACAATTGATATTAAATTATTACGAAACTGTCTAATTTTGAATGCTCATCGTCGTAACTCTTCTGATGTCCACTTTTGATTGCTTCGGAGTCACTGATATGTCAGTCGGTGTAACTGTTGTCGACGTCTTCTTTCCCAGAATCCTGAATAAAACTGATTTTGTATGAGTTCTATACGGCTCATAGATGAACAATATAGCAAATTTTGAGCTCATTCCATGGAATGTGATGCAAATGGCGGCAGTGTTGGTAAAAGATACAATATCGCTGATGTTGATGGACAATACTCAGACCGCACCTTGATTGTACCAGTAAAATTCGATGACCGATCCGCAGTATAGAATGAGAAGGATGACGACGAACACGGGAATGGCGACCTGAATGCACACACTCCGGACGAACCTCTTCTGCATTTCTCTCGTTTTCTCCGAAAGCGCCGGGTTCTTTGCCGTCAAAAAGAAGACTGTTCTGACGACGAAAAACGCTCCTTCAAGAATGAGAACACAGAAGAACGTGATGAACTGGGCCGGCGAGAGCACCAAATCTTCGTTGCATTCGTCGACTGGCACACGGAGAGAATCTAAAAAATGGAAGGCGGAGAAATAATTGTGTTGTTGGCAATGGCGGAAAAAACTCAGAGGGTCTAGGTTTCCACTTAGGCCACGGCCATTTCTGTCAAAATCCATTTCGAGGCGCTTGCTTCTCATCCAACAGCAAAAATTAGAATTTCCACAAGAGGGAATATTGATCGTCAACATATTTCAAAAGCATTCAACTATTTTCCATTTCAAAATTGAGTCCGGCTTTAAGAAATGGGCTGGAATTGAGTTGAGAAAGAATGGCTGAGGTACAAATACACACACGTTGGCCGGCTTCATCTATAAAGAAGTTTCACCTGCCACACACACATGTTTGTGTTTTCAATTGATCTCTTCTTTTTCATGGAACAGAGAGTATAGTTTCTTGAACATCGCGGACACTTTTTTGAGAGATTCCATTCACAAGTAGGCCACTTTTTTTCTTGTTAATTTGATTAGTTCACTTGACTTTAGTGAGGATTTTTGACCTCTGGTTAACTGAACAAAAAACACTCGGCTTCAGAAACCAAAAATCACGAAGAGAAGAAGAACTGAGTGTGCTAGACACATCTAATAAGATACAAAAACTACTTTGCATCAGAAACTTCCGCTTTTTCTCGACAAATTGACAACTTAACAATCTCACAATTTATTGATTATTTTATAAAAGAAAGAAAGTGTGTCTTGTCAATCTGCATTCTCTGACAAATGGGTAAGGCACTTAACGATGAAGAAGGGGGAAAAATGGGAAAAGCACATGGATAGTGTCATGGGATCCAAGAGTGATTGGGTGGGCGGGGCGGGGCGGGGAAGGATAGGAGTAGGTGGGAAGCCTACGCAACTTCGTCAACGTATTGAGCAAGTAACCGACTCGCTGGGGGAGCACAGTTGTACGCGCATGGGCGGTGCGAGAAAGGAAGGATGTAAAAGTGGGGAAATTTGAGTGAATGGCAAGAAGAACAGAGTTCTAATTCAAATATTCTATGAAGAGAGGGAAGAAGGCAACTATGGTGCAGCGGGATGGACGAAATGTGGAAGTGAACAGAAATTTGGAAAGCTGATCGGGATGTTTACGAGGGAGCGAAGTTGACAGTATAGAAGTTGACAGTATGTATATGTATATCGGTATAGAAGGGCCACCGAATGAATGCTAAAAACGAATTCAGACGGGGAGGGGGATTTCAGACAATTGAGGGTAGTTGATGTAGTAATCGGAAGGAGAGGAGGTATTCAGAGGAGATAGAGGTGTTTGTGAGGGATAATACAGCAAGGTATACATGGAAACGTCTATGTATCTACAAGGCGATACGAGTTGAACACAAAGCGTGTGGTCATGGGTGCGATCAGTCACAAAGTTAGTTTTGGGAAACAAAAAAGCCTACAAATGAAGTGTTTTTCACCGTTTTTGATGGATCGATGGGATACAGCATTGAAAAGATGTACGTTTTTGGTTTGTGTTCTTCCCAAACTCGAAGAGGATGAGAAGAACGAGAGGCGAAAAGTGATATTCATGTGACAAACATGGCTAAACCTACTGTTATTTTCAAGTCAGGGGGAGATTATTACAAGTATTGGATATCGAGAGGAGGGCACAACACCTGGTTGACACCGTACAAAGACAATTGGGGCACTGCGGAGTCGTCGGGACTCGCGGAAGAGGCACGGGGCGAGGTGATAACCGAGGATTCGCTGTCGGAGGACGAGTAGCCGCTTCCGGTCGAATTGGCCTTCTTCGAGGAGGATGAGACCGACTCCGGGAAATTGAAGTCACTCAGCGAAGGCTCCTTTGGCGGCTGGAAAGTTGGTGGTTTAAAGTTTCAAACATTTGTGCGGTTCTTACCTCCTGCTCTGAGAGCATTCGCAAAAAGTTGAAGGAAGGTTGGTTGAAGTCTTCGACAGAGTTGACGATGAACGTCTCCGCGGTGCTCATTATTTTATCGTGCTCCGGATTCAGATACTGAGGAATGTGGATAACCGACGTTGAAGGCTTATCATCTCTCCAGATGTCGTCGACGTTTGCCCAGAAGTCTCCGGAATGCATTTTCAGGATGAATCCCTCGACGATCGCAGCATCGGACGGAGTGGACGGAGCTGTGATCTTGGGAGATCCCGCGGTGGCGATCCATTCCTCGTCCTCCATCGTGGCCGGCCTCTTCTGAATCCGTTGGGCCGGACTGGCAGGCGGGACGTTGAACTCAAGACGAGCCTGATAGTTCGGAGTGTTCATGTCGAGAAGAGCACTGCAAACGGAGAGCGTCGGCTCACCAACCTCGTCGCCACGAGCAATCTTCACTTGGCGATCCTGCAACTCCATTAGACGCTCGCGGTTCACGACTTCAGCGTGATGGCATCCTTCGCACTGAGAGCTGGAGACCATTCCCATCCGATGACGACGGATCTCCTCCGGATTCGCGTAGTTCCTCGCGTTTCTCTTCATCGAGAAGGCACGTCTCTGCTGGTTTGGAGTGAAGCTCTCGTTCTTCATGACACTGTCGAACATGTGGAACATGGTCAGCTGGTACTCATCCTCCAAGTCGATTAATTGCTTCCGCAGCGGAAAGATCATCTGATTCAACATTTCGATGACTCGGAAGATGAGTGCGGGAAGGTTTTCGTCCGAGATCATTTGACTCGGTACATTGAATCCATCGACGATCTCGGCCGACGTCTTCCGATTTCCTCCGTCGAACTTGATGAACGGACTCCAGAGCAATTGTCGGACCGAGCAGATCGCACATCGAATGCATTGAGTGCCATTCCTCAGTTTCTGCTCGAGAATCCTCAAAAGAGCGGGGCGTTCGTGAAGTTTCTCGATGGACTGGGCAATCTTCTTTCGAGCTCCATTCGTCACGTGCATCATTTCGAGATCGTCGTTGTTCAGTGCGAGAAGCTGTCGGTATGTCATGTCCTGGAAGAGCGGAGCATACTTGTGCAGACGGAGTTTCTTCAGCCAGTATCCAAGATCTGCAAAAAAATGTATCATTGTCACTCTTCTGTTTCTCCGCTGCTATCTTGCCCCCCGCGCGACCTTCCTCCGCCCTAACAAATTGCCTTTGTCTTGCCTAAAAGTGCACTTTTCACTCAACTTATTCCACTGGCACCTATCTCGATTCCATCAGTTACCTAACTTGGTGGTCGTGTGGCGGACGCGCGCCAATTCGTAAACATTGCCATTAAAGAGAAAGATGGAGAACGAGGGATGGTCTTCAAGATAAATGACACGTCATTTGAGATGCGAGTACGGTAGAACAAAGAGCCATTAGCGAAAGGCGATCGGAAGAGGAACAGGACTAGTTTGTGCCTTCGTGTACTTTTGCGAAATCAGATGAAGTTTGAAGACTACGGTAGGCGGCTTCAAGTGTTGCGATTCGAACCGTTCCGTCCCTCCCGCGTTAAATTCGCCGCCTTCACCGTCAATTTTTTGTCTCCGGGCAGAACTGAAAAAACCCGTTTTTCCTGCCTCCCGTCCGTCTATATCGATACGTTCTCTTTCCATTTTTCACCGTGCCTAATCTTACGGAAATCTACGCATGTAATCGATCACCCATTCACTACTATTACTCTGTTTTACAGTAGACTCTCAAGTACAAACTGTCCCTATCGAAAAAAAAAGAGAGAGAGGGGGGGGGGGGTGCCCTTTAGGTCATTCTCGTCTCTTTCCCACCATTCTTTCGACCCTGAAAACGAATGGGTGAAAGTGTGTGCGCAGCCGGCCTTCGCAATATTCTCACAACATGAAATGATGCTGGACGTTTTTGTTCGCAACTTGAACCTCCGGACGCAAGCAACACCTGTACGCGTCGCCAATGCGTGGCGGTTTCAATGAATCCCATTAGGCACGGATGGATGCAAATCAGTCTGGATGCGGGTCTCTTTCTCTCTCTCTCTCTCTCTCTCTCTCTGCCAAAAGGGCAACTCGCGTGGCGCCGAACACAAACAAACGCATGCGCCCCAGTTCAAACACAGAGTGTGGCAGAGTGTGTTCCTGGGGGACAGGCAAGTCGGCCGGCAGGCTCCTTCACTTAAGTTCCGCATTCTGATGACGTCAGCGGCGTCCTCGAATTCAGTTCAGACAGTGTGGGTGTGTAATGATGCGCTTTGCAACAATTTCATGGCGATCTATCGAAACGAAGTGCGGGTGATAAATGGGTTCTCCGTTTCTCTTTGTGTGTAAGAGAAAAACGTGCTTCTCCCGTCAGCGTTTTCTGCTTCCACCCATTGAATGAATGATTTAATGAGCTACTTGGTCCGACTCGACGGATGGAGGTTGCACTCGGCGAAGAAGAAAGCAGGCAGCTCTGAGACATGCTCATTTGATCCCTTCGCGAAGGGGACCATCTGACACCTAAAGTGCATGAGCTCTTTTTTTCTTTTTCTCCGGCTCCAAGAAACTTTCATCGAAACGCAAGCGGCTCTTCTTCGAACAGCCGCGTGGTCGTACCTATCACCTCCTCGGCTCCTGGCTCCCCCGTACTCCCTGTCGCCGCCTGGCGCCTCTAAACAATGGACGCTCCCCCGCCCTGGCTAGTTACAGCAACAGACGAGATAAAGGTCAAGAGCCTCTCGAAATCGCAACATTTTGCGCTTCCTTCGCACTGTATGTATACTCGAAAGTGAAGCGAGAGGGAGTGCGCGCTACGCTTTCTTCTTCGCCCGAACGGTTAAACGAGTGGTGTCCGGTTTATAGTCCCAATGGGGTGCGGCGGGGCGGTTGGAGAAGAAGAAAAAGAAGAGGAAGAGGAGGAATAAGAAGAAGCGACAGCAAACTTTTGCAATAAAACCAAGGCGATAAACTATTACCTCTCATTCCGGGTTGATGGTCTTCGCGGCAATGGTTTGTTCTGCACTGATTTGATTGCTGATTCGAACCGTTCGCATTGAAGGCGCGATGGGCACTTGCATTCTGATACTGCTGAGATCCGGAGCCGTTCTGCTGATATCCATTTCCACGGTTATTTCGGAAGTGATTAGGATGGGCTGAAATACGAAAAAGCGTTCATCTTGCCTCTCTTGATAATCTCCCGTTTTTTCGGAGGGCTTTCCTCCACTGTTTGTACACAAAACCGCAACACTTTCGGGCGATCTGTCTCTCTGCGTCTCTCCAGTCTAACGCGCAATCTGCTAATCTCTCTGCAAGCGGAGCTCGAGCTGCGGAGCCCGTGATGCAAAATTGTTGGCGCAAACACACAAAAAGTGCAAATGCCCTCTTAATTTGACGAGATTCTGAAGCCCGGATAAAATGAATCATTCTCACCTTGATTTCGATTGAAAGTCTTCTGCTGCTGTGCACATCCGCTCGACATCTGCTTCCTGAGTCCCGGTGAAGGGATGGGGGACATCGGAGCTGATGAGGTGTCGGAACCCGTGAAACCGTTCGTCGATGCGGTGCCAAAAGAGGACTTTGGTTGCCAAGGGTTTCCGGATGCCATTCCAACTGCGGTAATTCCAAGGCTGGCCAGGCCCATGTCGTTCGCGGAAAAAATGGAAACATTCTGAAGGTTGACGAGCAGTTGATCTTCCAGAGGAGCAGGTCGCCGCGGTGCGGGCCGCGAGATCGGAGGGAAGATGGTCGCCGAAGAGCCGGAAGGCTGCTGCTCCAGTGCTGACAACGATATGCACGACGTGTTATGGGTGAGACGCATCATCGACGTCTGGTCTGAAAGCGAAGAAATGAGTGAGCGTGGAGATGGAGAAGGCGAAAGTATATAAGGATGTAGACTACAGTATATCATAGGTGTGAAGATCGAAAGTTGACAGGCCGCAAAAATCATCGAAACACTTGCGGAAGAGGGATGAGTTACAGATGATCGAACGCATTGAAAGGGGAGCAATGTTGCAAAAAGAGGTGCCCAGATCGCAGCTGATGGCAGCGGCCGTTGCGAGAAATTTAGCGATGGGGAAGGTATTTAGAATCGGAAAAAAGACCAACACAAACGCGAGTTCAAACGAAAAACGACGACGGAGGGGATGTGGGGGGGACGGGCAGTAGGAGCAGCAGGAAAAAAGTTTTGAGGCGCAAAAGAAGAACAAATAAGAAGGGCAACAGCGGATCGCGACAAAAATCGGAAGAGAACTGGGGGACAGGCGAACGATTGGACGGATTTCCGAGGCGGTGAGGCAGAATTTCGAAAAAATTGTTTCTTGCTTTTGCACAATGAGAAAGAGCAACTGGCCGGCCGGCTGGCAGCAACTGAGGACTTTATTTTTGAGAAGAAGAAGAAGAAGTAGACAGGGGGCGAGAGATTGAAATCAGAGAGAGGAAGGTGCGAGGGCCGGGGGTCTCCCGTGGTCTGACGGGAGGTTGGAGGGTTCTCCCTATGCTCCGCCCACTCTTTTTGGTGCACAACAATCTTTAGAAGTACGCCTTTTGTGCGGCGTTACCGGTATGGGGCGGTAGGAATCCAAAAGACCAAGTGAATAGAGCACCATCGAAACAAAAAACGACGATTTCTGTATTGTACTGTCTGCAGGCAGAACTGTTGATGTTGTGATGGAGCATGAGAGCTTGTCACACTTTCAGATCGCGACATTTTACAGCGCAAGAAAACAGAGAAGACGAGGACAAACGTAATTTAGCTGAGTGCTCTCGCCTAACGCAAAGCTGCTCAAATAAAGCAGTCCAAAATGGAATCATCGTCGGCAAAATTGATGAATTTGGGTGACGAGAAGGGACAAAAATACACTGTCTTGGAAGTGTGATTCGGTCGGGTGGCATTATCCGGGATGAGCAAGGAGTCAATCGCATCGGATGAGGGGGTGGAGAAGGATCTTCTAAAGATTGTTCCATGAGAATGCGTCTGTTTTCCATCTCGAAATGCCCTCTTGTCGGTTGCCATTTGGCCGCCCAGTCAGTAAAATCGATCGTCGAATGCGACAGTTAAAAGATTTATTTGTTTTTTTTCTCGTCGTTTTTTTCGTGTGTCCACCCGAGAAGAGGACGGAAAAGAAGGACTTTAACTGGCTTCTCTTTTAGCTGGCTTCCACTCTTCTTCTTCTTCTGGGGTCATTTTACCGCACCATTTGATCGTTGCCCGCGGCGGCGACTTCAATGCGAATGTCTGGCATCGAAGAATCGAAAAGAAACGACGCTACCACCCATGAAGAAAAATGGAAATGCAACATTTGGACGGGGGGAGGGTTCCGAGTGAAACTAATGGGACGGGATAGGAGGTCTTCGAAAGAGACACAGAAAGGCCTATAAATTCACATCTTACCGTAGGCGGTGGCAGTGGAGAGCGGCTGGCCGATCGCGGCGACAAATGATAATTTATGAGGTGTCGGATGGTGGTTAAAAGGAGAGACGGCGTCTGGTACTAAGAACATACGGCCGGATTGGAGGGAGACACCGGGAGATCGGGTTACACAAAATTGGAACCAGAGCACACAAAAATAAAAACAACTGGAAGCTCAGAAGCCCTGAAGACATGAATATAAGAAGGGAACTTTCCTGGAAGAATCAGAGAAGGAGGGAACGGCCGACGAAGAGAAAAAGGGATGTCCCAGTTCGCGCGGCGGCAACAAAAAAGAGAGAAAAGTGTAGGGAATGTTGCAAAAGGGTCCTCTTTTTCTGGCTCCCTCTTCAAATTGGCATTATTTCACCAGACATGTCTGGGGCACGCGCACCCTCCCAGAGCCCGGGGGCTCATTTCTCTTCTCGCTTTTTTCCGCTTCTCAGCTGGTCCTTTTTTCTCTTTCTTTTCCTTTCTTTTCTTGACCGTTGGCCAGAGGATCAGAGAAGCAGAGATGGGGAGCTCCGGGTGGAAACGTTTTTGGCATGATGCCAGCCAGCGGAGCAGGAAACAAACGAGTAAAAGGTTCATCTGGGAGCACGGAGAGATGGTGATGAGCACTCGGAGGGAGACAGACCGCGACGGCCGTATTTTGTCATACATAAACTATGAATTGACCGCGTCGAAAGAGCTGACAGCAAAAGGGGCGGGTGGAGCGCGAAAGAACAGTTGAACTCTTTGGCGACGGCGCGGCGGCGACGGCGGTGTCGGGCCAGGAATATGGCAACATTTGGTCACTTGGCAAAGATGATAACGCGTGCGAATTTGAATTTTAATACCTCCTTTGCCTTCCACTCTCGCCCCGACAACCCAACCAGAGTACGGAACTTGTGAAAGGATCAGACCCGAAAGGGAGCGAAAAATTGAGACAAACGAGAAAGTCTCTTCGGTCTTCTTCATCATCTACTGCCCACCCCCAGAAGAATTCGGCCTTCAAAAAGTGAAGACGTCGACGAAAAGAGAAAAGACGGGCGGCCGCCACGGCGCCCTCCGATACAAAACAGTGGCCTCTCCGTCCCAACGCATCCTGTCGAAGGAGTTGAACATCATTTGGCACTGTGCCAACCGAGATGTCACATGGTCGGGGGCAAGACGCAAAAAAAGCGGGCGGGCTAGAGATGAGAGGTGTCGCGCCAAATCACCCTTTGTGTGGGAGAGTGCGCGAAAACGGGAATGCGAAACGAAGAAGGCGAAACGGGCGGATGAGAGGGGTAATAAAAGATAGGGATCCCATCTGGACGGGGCGAACAGAGACGACGTGGCGAGAGGGTTCACAAGTCAGAAAGAGTTCGAAAAGCCGAGGAGTACGGTAGGTTTTACAGTTAATTGGCACTGCGAGTCACAGTTTGTAGCAAGAAGTGCTCGACGCGTAATAACGCTCCTTACTGTTACACCATCAATGCTACAGCACACATTCTCTAATTCTTTCTCTCTCTCTCTCTCACTCTCACTCTTTCTCCCCACTAATTGATGATAACTTTTATGGTCTTCTGTGTGCAAAGATAAGCGACGAAATGTTGCCAAATTGGCACGAGAGAGCACACTCTCCTTCTCTAGCTCTTTTCCATTGATAACGACCGTGTGCGAAGCTCTCTTCTGACTCCGCCCACTCCCAAATTAGACCGTTGTCGGCAGAAGAGGTGAAACTGACATTGATAAATCTGAATTTGATAGGTGAAACAGAAGGCGACGACTTCATTTCGAGTCTTCAGGTCCTCTTTGTTGCGCCTGTCTACGCGGTTAAACGAGACAGATGTCTATCGGTGTGGATAGGAAGGAAAAGGGAAAGTAGGTATCTTTAGGGAGGACAAACACTGATCCTGGCAAGTTATGGCAACGCACGGTCCCACTGGATGGTCAGAATCACAGGAAGGACGTGTTCGGAACTGGAACAAATGGGCTACTTCATCAGATCAACAGTCACGAGACGGTTATTGTGAAGACCGCGAAAAACAAATGTTATTCTTTAAAGAGAGGGGGCAGAAATTGCAACACGCCGAAAGATTATCTCGATCTGTTGGTGGCCGCGCGTCGTCTGTCAGAGGCCGCGCGGAAGGTGTCTGAACACAGCCAGCCCGGGATGCACCTGATGATCTGATGATGACGATGATATCTCGACACACCGATTAAACCGATGCGTGCGCGGCGACAGGGGCGACGGCGGCGGGCTTTTTGCAGCACTCTGATGATGATGCGACGATGAGAGGTGTGAAATCGTATCGGGAAAGTTTGTGGAAGAAGAACAGAAGAATGGGCATTTGAGTCATGGAATCGGAATGCGAATTCGATTTCGAATTCCATCTGAGGAATAAATAAACAAGTGGAGGTCAAGATTTCTGAACTTGAGAGTATTACCCATTGAGAACAGAGTTATGGGCGGGTCTAATATGTTTGATCTAACTATAATCAATTGGTATCGTCGTGTGTTCCGGGCCCACACGTTTTGTATGTAGTTGCCGATATGGAATGAGCGGATTAGTAGCAGCGGGGAGCCCTCTTTCCCGTAGGTCCTTCACCTACTACTCTCTGTCCCGTTTCATTATTAATCTCGAGGAATGAGTAAAAGAGAGAGAGAGAGAGAGGGGGGGAATGAACCAATGATAGCATGGATAAAAACAACCAAAAGCTAGAAGCTATTGGAAATGAGGGAAAACGAGGGACGTGGGGGGAGGATATTGTTTATTTGCCTGGACCTCGAGTGGCTGGTTCCTAGGTCTTCTTCCAATGATCGGCGCCTGTCTAGGGTCTCTTCATGATCATCCTCATTGAATAAATTAATATCGAAACGAACGAGAAGAGTACGTGACCCTTAGTTAAGCAATTGGTGCATGTGACCCGGGGAGATGTGATAAGAAGAAGGCGGGAAGGGTCCTGAAGGAGATGCACCACCACCACTACTACTAATACTACTAGCCAGGCCATCATCTAAAGTTACAACGTGTCCGGACGCTGCACTCCGCTCACCTGTCCGGCTTCAAAGTGCCAGCGACCAGAGAGCAATGGCCAGTGTGTAAGACGTGGCAGAAGAGGATCCGAACAAGTACGGTAGGTGAGTGATGGAGTGTGCTCCCTCACTGACACAAACATCTCTCTTTTTTTGTCGAGTGTGACTGACTGTTTCCCCCATTCAGCTGACTGGCAGAACGCGATAGACCGAGCGACCGAACGAACGATCGAGGCAAAAAATAAACAAGCAGGAAAAAATTGCCAAAAATTTTCGGAGGGGGCTCTTGGGGTCGTCGAAGGCAAACACGGTGGAAAAAGTAGACGAAGGTCGAAAAAAAAAACGAAGAAGGCAGAAGTGGGGTCAAGTCAGCTGATCCGCCCAAGGACTCTCTCAGCCGGTTCGTTTTTTTTTCCGACGGACGGGCGGACGTCGCACTTCGATGGCGTCGGTGTGAGGAAAGAGGGATCGAAATTGTCATTACAACCACCTGGCTCATATCTCTCTCTCTCTCTCTCTCTCTCTCTCTCTCTCGACCACATGTTGGCACTTTGCCAGCGACGCCAACAATATCAGGGAAAGTTTAGGTGGCAAAGAAGAAGACGAAGAAGAAGAAGAAGAGAAGGAACACGTGCTTCGCAAAAAGGACGGATCTGAAAGTATAATGAGCGATGTTTACTTGGTTTTTGATGTATTGGGAATCAGATGGCAAGTAGAAGCAAATCAACAAAAACAGATTGAAGTAGCAAGAAAACAATGAAGCTGAGAGACTGCTGACTGATAGAATCAAGTGACCAGCGAGGGGAAAGAAATAATTCTGAAAAATAGTGCTCTTAAATAGTGCACACTCCGGAAACCGAAATAATCGTGTTCAGGTCGCAGTGTCACAAGTTTCCAAAACCGTTCTGACCTACTCTCCGCCATATCATCATCGTTGGGCGGGTGTGTACAAATTTCATCACTGTCATACTTACCAATACTCAACCGCAGTGCGAGTACTCCGAACCGGATCAATTTGGAAAACTGGACGCTTTAGGTGTGAATGACACACTGTACTATATAACACCGTTTCGATTTTGAAAAAAAAACAGATGAATTGTTTTTCGGTTTCACTGACGCCACCACACCAAGGGACTTGCTCGTCGTACCCTGTTCAGTTCAGAGTACGGTACGCCAGGCCATTGGCGATGATGTCATCCGTCTACAAAGTGCTCTTCTGAATCACCTAGGACCCGGTGCCGCCGTCCTTTTTTCGAATGCAAATAGTCTAGGTGACAGGTTCTTTCTAGTGGTGGTAGCTGGCGAAAAAATGCAAATGCGCAAAGGTTTATGTATATGACACGGGGCATATTCTAGTAGAAAGGGACGCATTCTTTTTGTATTATATACATACAAGGGATTCGCGGACGAGGGGTTCCCCTGACGAACATCAGCGGAACAAGGACAATCATCGAGGAAACTACACGCGATGATTATCCGGGAGAGAAGGAAGCGAGGACGCATCGCAAATTGCGTCGTTTTTTGCAATTTCTCCTTGATCCAACTGTCTTTGCGCCGATGATCCACAACTACTTTGTGACAATCAATCAGATGATAGGGAGAGGTTGGAAAAGAAAGAGGAAGAGAGAGAGAGAGAGAGAGAGAGAGAGAGAGGACATACTAAACACAAATACATACACAGGTCATGACTATGCTGATGATGAGAACGAACCGAAATATTCTCTCTTTGCCCTTATCGGACCGGCCTATTTGTCTAAATGGGAGCTTGTACAAATATAGACCACAGAAATGATAGACTCTCCTCCCTCTCCACCGCCACTTAATAATAAAGACTCTAGTTTTTGTCGCAACCTTTTATATGGCCCGAAATTGAAAAAGTAGCCGCGATTTTGGGCGAAAAAGTGCACAAAAATGTTGCGATTTTCGATTGTCACTCTCCCGCTGTGATTGGCCATACGGTGAATTGGCTCCGATTTGCACGAAAGACGAGCCAATCGGCGCGTCTGCTTTACGAGTTATGAGGTGGAAATCTGAGAGCTGAGAGTGAGAGCCAAAGGAAATCATTTGAGTGAACATAGTAGAAAGAATGGTACATTTGGGTGGGCGGATTCGATTGAAACAGGTGAACAAACGGACGTTTGTACTGGAACTTTTTGCAGATTGAAACGAGGAAACGAGAAGGGAATGCAAGATAAGGACAAGGAAGCAAGACAAATTGATAGACGACCTTCCGAGTACATGAAACGGAGGATGAAGGGACAGCGGAGGATACAGATGATACATACACACCTATTATTTATTCGACAAATTCTTCTCCCTTTTCTCTTCAAACCAAATAAAGGCATCAATCAATCAGTGATCGTCGCCGGGTCACTTGAGCGGGGGCCATTCGGGCCTCCCTGTTTGTGCAAACCGGGCAAGAAGTGCTGCTCTGCTCCTCCTGATGCTCATGGGCTCCGGCCGAGCACAACAATCTTCAGGTTCATGGAACATTTTCCCCATCGAGAGTGACCACAGTCAACACTCACAAAAGAGTGTGGAGATCGAGGAGACGCAGAAATCGGAAGTTATCCGTTTGCAGGTCGGCTGGGCCGGCCGATCTTCGGACGGAATGAGCCCTGCCGAAACGATTGGTGATCACGTGAAGAGGAACAAGTTGGAAAACGGTCGGAATTTACTATTCAGAGGGAGAAGCAACCAAGTTCACAATGAGCACTACTTATTAGTTTGATTCAGTCTGAAAAGTGCATGATTGGTCTTGTTTGCAGAAGAACCACAATAATATATACAATTCAATGAGGAAGAGAGAAGAGCACGAGGGCGATAGGCAATAGGTGAAAAGTATAAAGTGAAATGGGGAAAAAAGCGAATTCGATTCGATTCATCTTCTTTCTCTTTCTCTTTCCGAATCTAATTCACGTATGTCACGCGGAAGAGCACACTACGACGGACAACTGTTCTCTCCGTGCAATTGAACGTAGGCTTCTACTCGCTGCATATCTTCTCTTTTCTTCGATCCATCACCGAATTCAGGTTGCGAACTGGCGAGCTCGGTGGAGCCAATGGAGCAACAAAAAACTAAACAATGATGTGGGGGAGGCTCGGGGCCGTCGCCGCAGCCGCCGCAATCGTCTGTGTTTACTCCAAAGTGCACCTTTCGGCTCGGCGGTTTGCTCGGCGGTTCGTAGTTTTCAACACTGCTCTCCGCGAAAGTCTGTGTTAGACTCTACAAATTTTGATCCCCCCCTCTCTCTCTCCGCCAAGTTGGGTTTTGTTGGCACACTGCCAGACCGAACGAGAACCCTGGTTTCTGATAAGTGGCGGCGAGATCAAAGTGATCAATTTCACGGCTTATCAACTAGAAAAAAAGCGAGAAACTGGGGGGAGGGGGTTTGCAACATTTCGGTGGGCGGCAAGAGAGAAACAAAGAGTTCGATTAGTTTTTTGATCGCGGAACCTTTCGAGAAATAGTGGCGAGAATTAGTAGATCGCTGCGAAGATCTACGTGACATTTTGCAAAATTATCGGGTCAGACGAAGAAAAAGTACATTTCTGCAACGGTTTGTGATTGATGTGCAAGCGAAACGGCAACGAGCTTTTGATCTGAGAAAGTGTGCTCCAATTTTAAATTTCAATTATAGATCTGCCGCAAAAGTCTGGCAATTTTGCTCTGCCGTTCTTCACCTAAATCGCGGCTCCGGCCGAGTTTTCACGTAGGATTGCGGTAGAACGGTATTGCCAGAATTCTGCGGATCTTGGCCATCCGCACGCATCAAAAACTATTCTTTGTGATTGGAAAGTGCGTTTCAGGGTGTGTAATATCTCATTATCATCTAATAAATCAATCAGTTTCGCCTTCTCTTTCTCTCTCTCTCTCGCTCATTTTCGGGGGTCTCCCCTGATGAAAACAAGAGTACGGTAGGATTGAAACAGAAGAAATAGAGACGGAGAAGATGGAATCGGCTGGATTTTGGCTGGAGGTTGGCATGTTTGCACAACTGATATATATTTGGGAAGGAGGGATTTGTGTTTTGGTGTGTTTGAACAAAATGAGAAGGTCTGGCTCGTGCCCCCCACTGTTTTGATACACAATTTATGGAAGAGGCGAAAGTTTGGCCACGGCCATCAATCTCATTTTTGATCTCTCGCTCGCATTCTCACTCGAATTCCCAGACACCCTCAAGTGCATCAGACAGGATTTTCATCGGGCGCGCACGAAACTGTCACTTTCGGTAATTGATAGCATTGAGATACACTTGTAGCACTGGTAATTTTTCCGAATTCGCAACAAATTTCAAACGGTGGCCTTCTGCGCGAGACAAGACGTCACCTTTCAGAGAGCGGGCACCGCCGCCGCGGCTTTGATAAATGAGGGACCGGACGAGGGGCGCCGCGAAAAGACCCCGGCGAGATTGGGCTGGCAGATAGTCGGGGACTGGAAACGGTGGATTCTCGATTCTCAGCAGAGAAGTGTCTAGACTTGGCTACAGTCGTCTTCTTCTGCCAAAACAGCTGCAAAAGGAGATGGTACTTTCAGTCATCTGGCGAGCATCTGGACTTGTTTTCGACTCGAAAATAAGTTGCACTAGTAAAAAAAAAACGTTAGGGTAAGTAAGCATCGGGTCTGTTTCGCAATAGTGAAAAGTGACGTCGATGTACCCTCCAGAATACTTTGATTTTGCTGATTCTAATGTTCATAATCGCTTTCTGCAGCCTGCACCATCCGTTTCGTGTCATTTAGTGCCCTCTTGCGCTTTTCTCTCTCTCTCTCTCTAGACTGTCAATTTATAGCATTAAAGTCTGTCGCCGAAAGAGCAGCGCCTGCGTCTGTGTGCTCCGATCACTCTCTCCGTCGATTCAGATAAAAGTGCAAGTGTTCGCAGTCACCATCATCATCAACGTCGCCCTTTCTTTGTGCCAATACCAAAGCAAATGGCAACATTTTGGGCTGCTCTTATCATTTGGCCACTTATCACTCTCAAATACCTTCTCCACTCTCTCTCCACTCGCCGTACTATTCTGTCACGTTGACGACTGCCCTGAAACTCTCCAGATAACGACATGATAAGCGATGGCGCCGATGCTCGTCCTTCTGCTGCTTCGCTGCTTTGTGTGCTGTACAGAGGGAGCGGGAGAAGGGAGAAGATTGATTGGAAGGGAGCGAATTGAGAAACGAAGGGAACTCGACTCGAGGCGGAGGTGTGTAAAAGTGTGAAGTGCTCCAGAGAGCTCCCTCGTTATGGATCAGAGGGGATGTGGTTCTGGTGGTGGAGGTGCCTCGTAAATCAGCCACGATTGGGTGATGATGAAGAGGAAAAAGCGGCCATTAGGCAAAACGCCTGGCCGATGGGATCCTCCGGGCCGATGGGAACGAGGTGGCGAGATGATGATGGACGCGTTCCGCACTGATCTTTTCTGCTCTGCCGTCAGAGGACTACAAAAGGGGACTACTGCCATTCCACAAGTGGATTTCAATTTTATGTTGCGTATTAACTATTCCATCGACCTGGGACCCCAGGTGTTCAAGGGCAGCAGCCGGAGTTTCACTTTCCGTCGAAAAGTAACACTGAAAAAGAAGTGCTCTGCAGTGCCTACGATTCGATTTTTAAAAGAAATGCCGTGATTATAATAGTCTTAAAGAAAACGCTGTCGTCTGGGAAGGAGAATGTCTATCAAAAAATGTCTCACGAGTTCATGGAGTGTCTCAAAAGTTCGCGTCAACTCTTCCTTATCAGCTCGATGTCAGAGCAAGTTGGATTCAAGCTTCAGTTTCCACCACCCCGTGAAGTATTCTGTAATTTACTAACCTGAATTAATTCTCCGATTCTCGTCCTGCACCAGCGGATTCTCCTCGTCGCACTTCGGTGTCGGAGCTCTCCAGACACGATTCGGATCCAAGTTGCACCAGAATCTCGTGTCCATTCCACGAGTAGTGCCCATTTTTGCTGTAAACAGAAAACTCATTCTATCTCTCCATTTTTGACATTCACGAGGGGGGAAAAACGAAATGTTTGTTCTGTTTCTACTTCAAGTCTGACCTAACGGGTTACTGTACTCGAAGTGAAAGTTTTGTCATTTCTGCCGCGACGCCCTTTGTTCTTTCTTTTTCGAAACAAAGTTTCTCACGCCAAAGAGAGGGAAACCACACGACGGCGGCGGCGCGCGCTCTTTCAAATATTTATGGCCCTCCTCTTTTTGGATGTCATTAACCATCAGATCAAATCGAAACCGTATTGTGTGGAAGAGTGCAAACCCATTTGTGCCCGGTATGTCCGTCCGTCCGGTACAGTACTTTGGAGAGAGAGAGAGAGAGAGAGAGATGCGAATCTTTCGGAGGGTTGTCATCAAGATAGATTGTCTAGGTGGTCTCTAAACCGTCATCTTCGTCGTCGTTTTCGTGCATTTCATTAGAAAGAACTCATAAAAACGAGGTGGGTGGTCTCCAGACAACGGAATTGTCTATGCAAATCGGAAATGATTTTGAGAAGGAAAGTGGATTAAAAGTGAGGGATTTACACGTTTTATGAGTGGAAAAGTGTTAAGCGACGTGCAATTGTAATTTCTTTGAAATAAGAGTACTGATAAACGGAGAGAAAGGACGTCAGCGACAGGGAGAACTACCTGGCACCATGCTGACCGGAAGAGTACCACTTCGTGCTCTCCGGATTCTGAGAAACGTCTTCTGACTCGTCATCTCTCTGACACGGCTCGTCATCCTGATCAAGTGTGGCTTCTGGTATAATTACCCTCAATAGCTCATGTTTCATCACGATTTCGTACATCTTCCGATTACGGTAGGCACCATCTAACCAGCACGTTTGATCTTCTCCTCTCCCATTTGCACTTTAGATTGACTCCGGACACTCGGTTGCACTTTTCAGTTCTTTCCACTTCACAAGTCCAACTCACTGATATCGACTGATGAAAAACTCTAGTGTGTAGTCTCTTTTCATCGAGAAGAAATGTTGCAAAATGTTGTTCAAACCATGCACTGATAAGGGCATCCGCGACAGGCACAGACTGCGATCGCTACCGCAGAGCGATGGAGCACAAAACGACGGCGGCGGCGGAAAGAGGAATGTGCAATAGTACGTGGAGACAACGGTGATAATGAAGCCTGTTAAAGTGGAGAACAATGGGCGAAATAGAGAGAGAGAGAGAGAGAGAGAGAGAGAGAGAGAGAGAGATGACGTGGGGGAGTTGGAGCGGAAATTGAATGATGACCGAGTTGAGGGACCTGATGAGGGGATTTCCTTTTTCTCAAAGCGATTTGACAGCGGAAATCGTTGGGATTTGACAGATAACTTTGGAAACTTTTGCGAGCAAAGATCACGCACAGATCCAAAAGAGTCGATCTTCATTGAACGTTCGGTAGAGCGCATAAGGAATGACAAATAATGCGTATCGAAAACGAATTATTCGCAATCAAAGAGATATCTTCTAACCTGTCAGCCGACTACTCGATCATTTCTTTCTTTCTTTCTGCCCCCGAACAGCATAGTTAACCGACCGAATGGGTGGTTTCGAATTCCAACGGACGAACCCAACCTCTCCAAGGCCGTACCTGTTCTCGCGATGGTTTCCGGTGTGCTTGCGGGCGACTGATATCCGTTCGATTCAATGTTCGGCGACGACGACGACGACGACGACAATTCTGATTATGGCAATGAAGATTCGGAGCACGTATTACCTGGAATCAGAGCACGATGGATCAAATCAGAAGGCGAACGAAAACACGACAAAGAACGGACTGCCGAGAGTCACCTACTGAAAACGGGGGGCGGAGTTTTGTGGGACGGCGACGGCAAAAACAGCGTCGTTTATCGTGCGAACGAACCCATTCCAATTTGTACTTTGCGGGAAATGGGGGCGGGAGAAAGGAAAAGGAAACAACTGGCTTTTTGTTTCCGAAAAAGGAACAAAAAAGTTTCAACTTACGTCAATACGTCAAAATGGATGAAGGGGGCGCGAACAGTGTGTGAAACATGTTCGAAACAAAAGTACAAATGGATTGCAATCGGTTCATCTCGCTTCAAATACCATAATGATCAGCGAGAGGCGAGGGAGCACGTCGGAGCGAGAGATTCGGAGAAACGAAATGGGAAAAAGCGACCACACACGTTGCGGGAAAGGATTAGAATCCCCCATTTTGTATGCCATTTTCTCCGTCACCGCCGACGTCTTCTGATTCTGATTCAGTGTCTGGCGCGGCTACAAACACGGAGTCCAGCGTAGACCAACGACGCACTCTTAGAAAGTGCAACCTCATCGCGTGTGAGCATATCCGAATCGTATTGTGGACTTTAGTCCGACGGGGCAGAATTCGCACAATCCAGGTATGTTTTGGCCGGAAGATTGCGCGTATCGAGGGGTTGAAAGGGAAGCCGCCGCGTGGCGTGGAATAGCGCAACTTCTCTCTCCGTTTTTGCGCCCCTTCTACCGTCTTCTCCATCCATAAATTTGTTGCGTTGTCGCTCGCTCGCTCGCTCGCCAAGCCTAGCAACTTTGTGTCTTTGTCTCAGAGTTGTGTACGTCTCCCGCTCGTTGCCTTTTGCCTTCGATTTATTGGGTAAAGTGCGCGAAAATATGGAGGAGAGGAAGGAAGGCGAGGGCGAACAAGTTGGGAGAATGCGCGGCACGCGACAGGACAGACGGTGACACGAGTGATAAATGAGTCTGGACACGATAGACGGTGTAGGAGCAGACACAGATTCGGATGGGTCAGAAGGCCAAACAGTGTGCATGCAGTACACAGATAACAAGAACACGAAGGGGACGGCGAACGGGGGGGAATTGCTCCATCCGCCCGCCACAATCCGTTATTTTGTGTGGACACTATCACTTGATCATTCAGTAATCGAACAGATAATGAGCCCAGTCCCGTTAGAAGAGAATGTCGAATTTCGAATGCTGTCCGAAAATTTGAATAACAATCACTATCATCACCACAACGACACGTAGCTCTCAATGTGTGGTCAGTTTTTGAGCGATTCGCCCCATAAACCGTGTCGGCCGAGCGATATTTGGCATGGGGGACACGTCGGAAAAGAGTACAATAACCGATGAGAATGGGATGATGCTCCGTTCTGACTCTCAACAAACAACATGTGAGAATAGTAAAAGGGTCCCATTTCAGACCAAATTCAATTTGGTCTCTTCTCTCCTCCTTGTTTCGTTCCCTTTTCAATTGCACTTTTTAGGGACCACAGGGACCTCAGCTTTTTCTGCAAACAAAAACGCCACTCCACAATTACGAGGGAAATGAGAAGAGAGAAGAAGGAGAGAGAGAGAGAGAAAAAAGTGTCCGTGCACGGAAAAGAGCCAACTCCCGAGGGTACTTTCAAATTGGGAACATGGCTCTGAAACAGAGAAAGAGGCAACATTGGCTGGGTGGCCCCGAGGCGTTTAGCCCGATTGCTCGATTTATGACGGTGTGCACTTTTACACACTCTTGTTTAGACGCTTGAAAGTTGAGAGAAGCGGGGGAAACGAACGAGGAGTGACTAGAAAAAGAAGGTCATTACGAACAGCAACATTTGCTAATGTGCAAGGACAACTCTCAATTTAAATTTTTCTACGATTTCAAGGCTTCCGATTTTCGCACAGATAGCTAGACAAAACATGCAACACATTAATTATACAATTAAGATAAGGATGGCCTTGTAAATTTCTTTAGTTTAGGCCAGGTCTTCAATTCGTCTTTCCTGGAGATCCTACTGCTTCAATGTGAATGACAACAACATAACGGTAAGTTTATTCGCACAAAAAGTTATCTCTCGTTGAGTTGAATGAACACGGGATCCTTTGGCTTCATCACAATTCCATCGCACTCTGTGATCATCTCCGGCTGCTCAGAATCCACGCTCATCTCAAACTTCTCCATCATTCTCACAACCGTCGTTTTGATCTCCATCTCGGCAAATCGCATTCCCACACAGATTCTCGGTCCAACTCCGAACGGAATCCACTTCAGCGAACTCTTTTCGTTCCAGTCGAGAAACCGTTCTGGCACGAACTCATTCGAATTCTTCCAGTTTTCTTCGTTTCTGTGGACGGTGTATGGCATCGTGGTCACGCAAGATCCCTTTGGAATGAATTGATTTCTGATGGTGATATCATTGAGACAGACACGGACGATCGCACTGAAATCTACTGTTTTCGGGGAAGCGGGGAAGATTCTCATACTGATAAACTGGTGGATACAGACGCAAACTCTCCTTGTAAACTGCATCCAGATATTTCATTCCGAAAATTGAATCGTGGTTAATGCCCTGAAATCAATAATATCATGAAGACACTCTGCCAGTCTCATTACACAAGTTTCTTTCACATTCTGAATCTCTTCGAACAGTTTCTCTTGAACATCCGGATGCTTGGATAATAAATAAATGAGGAAGGTCAGAGCAGTGCTCGAAGTGTCGTATCCTCCCAGAAGTACAGCAAAACAGTTGCCCACGATCTCCTCTTCGGAGATTTTCTGAAATAATGAGTTACTGTAGAGACAGAGAAGAAGCTCTTGTTTTACTTGGTCTGCGTTTTGCTTTCTCTTGTTCCTCTGAATCATGAGATTCAGCAGATCTACACTTTCAGACGATTCCCCCCTCATTCGACGTTGATATCTGAACAAAACTGTGGCAATGATATTTTCAGCCGCATTGTCACGAACTCACAAGTCATAGAGCCCTTGAACCAAAGGCTTCTCTGGCTTTGCCATCCCACTGAATCTGTACAAATACTTCCAAACACTTCCAAACTCTTGCAGAAACACTGAATAACGGTATGTTTGAGTCCGTGATCGAGTTAAATATGCTTACGTCCAGATGTTGTTATCCAGCTCTCTCGGTAGTCAATGTTCTTCACAAACTCTTTGGCTTGGACGTAAAACAGATCGGATCGATCTGTTTGACAGCTGCTATCGATTGCGAACGCGCATTTTGCTATAACATCAAGCGTAAGTGCTTGGAAATCTCTGAAACTTGATCAAGTTCTAATCCATTTTCATTTGAAACTTACTCGAGAATGTCGAATCTTTCGCCTCTTTGAGATTTCTCTTTCAAAACATTCAGAAAGACATCCACCTTCAGTTCGACTGTTGCAAACATTGCCTTCATTGATCCGCTAGAAAAGATGGGGGAGATCGCGACCCGAGAGTGTTTCCAACCGGTTGCATATCTCGAGAAGAACAAGGATTTGGACAGGCCTGTAACATTATTGACTAGTTGGGCACAACTGCGGCAACTGACTCGAGCCCTCCATATACTCCGGTTCCTTTCGGTCGGAGAAGTTGGAAAAGTTCTTGACGAGCACTTCTTTAATGTCCTCTTCGTTTGAAATGATAATATCAAGCTGACGTCCAACGAAAAATCTATGAATTCCGAAAATCGAATTCGAAAAGAATTTTGACTAACCCGAATGTCTCTCCATACTTTTCGTGCAACTCGATGAACCAATCGTATGCGTCATCGTGACCAATCTTCGTTTTTCTTCTGAAATGCATGGTTCCAAGTTATCTCAAGCACTAATCTCACTCGATGAATCCATTCAAATTTCCGAGAAGCCAATGAGTTTCAGGTCCTTTCAGTCCGATTTTCTCTCGAATACGATAATGTTTCTTGCGACTAAAGTATAGGAAGACTAGAAAGAAGAGGAAGAATAAGAGACCGACGGAGAATATGGCCATTGAATTGAAATGAACACAGACTGTTTGGAATGGCACTTTTGTAGATAGATATCATGCTGACAGCGGCACTTTCTTTTCATATGCAAAGTTTGTTTGTGCTTCACAAATCGAGACCAAACTTCGCCGTTTCGCTTGGAGATGAATCTAGAATTTCAGGATGAACATCTTCTGAAAAATCAGAGTTCAAGATCTGATGTAGCACTTCTTATCAGTGCCCAAACAATAATGATTTCAGGTACGCACTGATAACTGCACTCATTTTCCAATTTTCTCTTCTCTTCTGCATTTCAATAGATCAACACTTATATTTCAGACATGGGTATCCTCGCCGTTCTCTTCGTTCTCTTCGCCTCCTCGACGGCCGCAGTCCTCGAGCATCCGTTGATTTGGAGAGAGTCGAAAATGATCGAGATGATCAGAAACGGAGAATATCCAGCGTACCTCGAGTACCGGGATCGGATGATTGCCAGCAGAGCGTCCAATCTGGACACGAACGTTCAGAGCGTCACCGATTACGTCTACTACGAATACATGGGAAACGTCACTGTCGGCACTCCGAACCAAGACTTTATTGTGGTTCTGGACACCGGATCCGCCAATCTGCTCATTCCGGGAACCAATTGCACGTTTGTTCCAGATTCGTGAGACTTCAGATGAAGAATGTTTGTAGAACTTACTGCGAGACGAAAAGATTGTTCAACGAGAAGACATCGACCACTTATGAAGCAACTAATCGGCCGTGGCAGATCAAGTACGCGAGTGGAGACGCCTACGGAACACTGGGAATTGATACGGTCAAGGTGAGCATTGAAGGGACGGAAGCATCGACGAACTCGCGTATTTCAGATTGGAGGCAGTGGAGAACCCCAACTGGCCATCCCAAAGTCCTACCTCGGAGTGGCAGACACAGTCGGATCCGACTTCAAGTGGGTCAGTAATCTATCTGTATTCTTAGCTCTTTATCCGTTTATTTCAGAGTCCAAAAGAGGGCATATTTGGACTTGCATTCACAGCGCTCGCAGTCGACAACATCACGCCCCCGCTCATCAACGCCATCAACCAGGGACTCCTCGATCAGCCGATCTTCACCACTTGGTTCGATCGGAGAGGAGCTCCAGGCACTGCTGCGGGCGGAGCATTCACCTACGGAGCACTGGATACCACTCATTGCGGACCAGTTATCGGATACGCGATGCTCACCACGGCGAGACACTTCCAATTCCAGGTAATTCCGTACGTGTTGCCCCGTTTAATGGACCCTTTTAGGCTTCTGGATTCTCTCTGGGTTCCTACGCCTCTACGACAACATACGAAGTGATCACGGACACTGCCACGTCATTCCTTTGTGGGCCACAAGTGGAAATTGACAATTTGGCAAAGGCAGCAGGGGCAACGGTTACTCTTCTTCTCTTATTCATCATTTTTGAAAATGAGCTTTCAGTGGGATCCAGCCAATCAAGTGTACAATATTCCGTGTGGATCTGACGCCGGACCAATCAAACTGAAAATCGGAAACTACAATTATGTGATTAGAGCAAACAATTACATCCTTCAGATTGACGTTAGTCCATTTCATCCTTTCCAGACCGACCCAGCTCCTTTTCAGACCAACTCTTGTCTCTTCGCTGCCATTTCTCAGTCCTACGCCGGATTTGGTCCTTCCTGGATCCTCGGAGGACCGTTCATGAGACAATATTGCAATATTCATGATATTGGAAAGCAAAGAGTCGGATTCGCTCTCTCTCTCACTAGTGCATAGACTATAAAGTGGAGTTTGATCTCATCTCTCTATTCGTTTTGGACCATTGACAGACGTGACTGCTTTAGATCAATAACTGCTTAAATTGTTTTCTTGCCCCTTCGGCGAAAAAGAAAATTTCGCGCGCTTTTTTGCGTGCGGCTCTCAGTGTCGATTTACTGGAAACTGTCGTACTCGTTGTCCGCTCATGCGGGATTAAAGGATTAGCACAGTTTTCCCCCACTTTCCTTGCCAGCCAAAGTTTCGCTCAATTCTTCCCCCAACTCTTCCACCAACTCTTCCCACAATTCTTCGCTCAATTCTTCGCTCAACTCTTCGCTCAATTGTTCGCTCAATTCTTCCCTCAATTCTTCCCTCAATTCTTCCCTCAATTCTTCCCTCAATTCTTCCCTGAATTCTTCCCTGAATTATTCCCGAATGCTTCTCCTCCTTCTCCTCTTCCTTCTTCTCCCATCCGCTTCTTCGTTCCTTTTCCCTTCTTCCGGCGGCTCCAACTGTGGTTGCTCATGCACTCCACGGCCTTCCACGTGTCCCACTCCGACTCCGTGCGCTCCCATCATGACGTGTCAACCGGTGGCCGCAGCAGCTCCTGTCTCAACGTGCTGTAACTCTTGTAACACTTGCAAAACGAGAAGAAAGCATTGCAGGTTCACATGAAATTTGTTATCCTCCATTCCCCCATTGTCGAGCAACAACAGCTCATGTTCTGAATGTTCGCGTTCGCTCAATGTCTATTGCACGAGATGCCAAGCACGACATCTGTGCATTCACGCTACATTGCGAAAAGACATGGCAGGGTGCCAGCC
The DNA here is from genome assembly GCA_946814055.1 of Caenorhabditis sp. 36 PRJEB53466. Taxonomy (NCBI): domain Eukaryota; kingdom Metazoa; phylum Nematoda; class Chromadorea; order Rhabditida; family Rhabditidae; genus Caenorhabditis; species Caenorhabditis sp. 36 PRJEB53466. The sequence continues at coordinate 2,848,521 of CAMPFS010000005.1, read as the reverse complement.
TAAGGAACAACGCTTAAACTCCGTATCGCCGCGACGCTTAATCGCAATCGCTACGCAGCGAATACGGTGCAACCTGCATATCTAATTGCGTCCCCGTGCTATTGCCGATCGACACGACAACTGCGTGCGGCGACATTGCGAAAACGTGCGCGCACTCTGCGTTTCTTGCCCAGCCCATCAGCTGACGTACACCAGTCTCCCTGTTCTCGCCTCGGCCCATTCGCTCTCAGTGTGCGTGTGTGTGTGTGTGTGTGCATCGACTCCATTCCTTCTCATTTGGCATCGACTCCCTTACCCATCTTATCTTTCCTTTTCCATCCCTAGCGTATTTCAGAAATCATGTACACCATTGCTGCTGAACAGAACAATGATTCTATCAACTATATTGGATTCAATCAGGACTCGAAGTGAGATATTTCATAAAGTAAATCAATGCATCGATACACTTCCAATTTCAGGATAATTTGTGTCGGCACAAGGATGGCTACATGTTCTACAAGACGGTAGACATCCTCGACAACGCGACACTCACCTATGAAGGAGAGAATCTGACCCGTAAGTTTTCACAGAAAGATGGTAATTGTTGAACTTCCCGAAATGTTCAGATCTCGGGCTCAATAACTGTCTGCTCGTGGAGCGTCTTTTCTCGTCGGCGCTGATGGTGGTGATCTCGCAGAAGGATCCGAGAGTCCTGCACGTATATCACTTCACCAGCCGCAACATCATCTGTGATCACCGCTTCAACAAGTCCGTCCTCACAGTGAGACTGAACAGAGACGTAAGTACCACCTGGTCTATCAGTAATATAATTGGTCGCCGACAGAGGAGATTAGTAATATTATAATCGGTGGTCCACAGAGAAGATTAGTAATATAATTGGTGATCTGCAGAGGAGATAAGTAATATAATTGGTGGTCTACAGAGAATCGTCGTGTGCCTGGAGGACTGCATCTATATTTACAACCTGAAGGACATGAAAATGATGCACAACATTATGGACACCCCGATGAACAAGCTCGGAGTCCTGGACCTCACGAGCAATGCCGGCAACGCGGTCATCGCGTTTCCGGGAAGCACAGAGACTGGATCTGTGCACCTGTTCGACGCGATCAACCTTTCGTCGGTCAACACGTTCGTGGCTCATGAGGGGACTCTCGCCTGTCTGAAATTCAACCAGGAAGGAACGATGATCGCCACTGCCAGCACGAAGGGAACCGTCATCCGCGTCTACTCGGTGCCCAATGGAAGCCGTCTTTTCGAGTTTCGACGCGGAGTCTCTCGCTGTGTGACCATCTATTCTCTGTGTTTCTCCGCGGACTCCAAGTACCTTTCCTCGTCATCGAACACTGAAACAGTGCATGTTTTCAAGCTCGAAAGGACTGAGAGCGCCGACACAAAACAGTTAGTTTCCATTCATTAGCAGTCTTTTATTTCATTCCCTCTGCAGAGAATCGTCGAGTGAAGGTGGAGGCTGGTTCGACACCATCAACAAGACCTTGTCGGCTTACATGCCGTCGCAAGTCTTGCAAGTGAGTGAGCTGATGACGACAGAGCGAAGCTTCGCCACCGCCAAACTTCCAGGCGCCACGAGAAGCAATCAAGTCTCACTTGTCACGTAAGTACTCACATCCGTATAGCAAACTCTCAAAGCACTCGTTTATTTCAGTCACAAAGACCAGCAATACGTAATGACCGCCACTTCCGACGGCTTCGTGTACGCGTATCGTCTGGATCCAGAAGGCGGAGAGCTCGATCTCATCAAGCAGCACCGCATCGGGGCCAAATCGGGCACTTGCCGTTTCAGCCCGACTTCCACGAGCGGAGAATCAAGCGGAGCGAACAGTGTGGAACCAAAAAGTAGTGACGCTGCGAAAAGTGATAGATCTGTGTGATCAAGTGTCCATTTAGACCAAGTGGTTCCGAACATGGATGACCCGGACGACTTCCCACCGATGAGCCATACGAGCGGCTGAACTCGTGTCTGCCAGTGAAAGATCATAGCCTCGCCAAATATGAGCCGCTCTAAATATGAGCCGCTCTACTGGCTCATTCAATTCTTCTTTGATCTCCTCTCTCGAGAATGTTCTCTTCGTCTTTTCGTTCCTCCTCGTTCCCGTCGGATCCGTTCGTTGTCATCGTTGTGGGCGACAGGAGAACACGTCCAAAACTGACAAAGAAATGATTCGCCGAACTAAATGTCTCTCCGGATTAGCACTACGGTGACTGCAAAGCCAAGGAAGGCGCCGATGTCTGCAGCGACGTATCGTTCTGTTTCAAAAGAGCTAGTGAGTTAGAGACGAGCCTGCTTTTTTCTGGAATGTCGAAAATTCAGAGATTCACAGAATCGGTTCCAACAGTGTGAATGAAATTCGAATGGACGTCATACACCAAGGTAGCACGATCCTTTCCCCCGGCTTACCAAAACTAAAGAAGTTCTCAGAGATGTGCTTCTCGCCGGGAGGACAACAACCAGAATGCAACGAGCGCGTGCCGACTGCTACTGCGACACCGATTTCTGCAACACTTCCCCCTCCCTTCTCTCAATATCGTTTTTGTTCTACTCAGTTTTGTTTGCATTCTTCAACTTGTAGTAGTGCCCGTTCTTTTTTAATAAAGTTTATTCATCAGAAACGTGAAACGTTCTTCTCTCCTTCTTCCTCTTCTTCTTCTTCCACTTCGTCCTCAAACTTCACACGACTTTTGACCGAAATCCTTCCGGACTGCTCAACGTTATCAAACTCCGTAGCCAATTGAACCTGAACCCTTCTCATAGAAGACATAAAAGTTTATGACGGCTCACCACACTATCCAAGCTCAGATCGGACAAATTATTCGTGTTTTTGTACCAGAACTGATGTTCGTCTGCCGGATTACTGTAGGAATCCAGAGCGGCCAGATTGGCAGAAGAGTTAATCCGAGACTCCTCCACTTCTTTCACGGCAACCTCGATGTTCTTCACTTTCCGCTGGAGTGTCAATTCATTTGCACTGAAGAAATCATAAGATCACTGACCTTCTCGGATTCTTTCTTCTCAAACAAATGATGTCTTCTTCGTCTCGATACCATGATCCAAGATATTTTGATTAAGAATAAGAACAGTTCGGTCAATGAAACGACAGACATTCCGAACCACAGTCCATTCAAACCGAAGATACCGCCTCAAAAGAGGTGTTTGGAAAAAGGAACGACACAAATGACTAACTGAGCGTTTTACTAACGGATGTCGCTTTCACTTGAGTGTAGGAAGTGTAGAACAGCTCCAGGAAATGAATGCTGATCACTGCTATGTTCTCTCTGTGCACAATACTGCTTCACAGGCGGTTTTCTGTTCGGCACTCACCTCACATAACTTTCAGAGTTATTCGTCAAGTTGATGAGCCACGTCATCGAGCTGTTATTGAATCCGTCTCCGTAGGAAGTGTACGAGGTGAAACTGTTCTTTTGACAAGCGAGATGACATTCGGAACAAGCGGGAAGATCCAGGACTACGGTATCTGAAAGAAAGAGAATAGTTGCTCATTGTTCCCCGTTCCCATACCATTCTCTTTCTTGGTCATTTTATCCTCCATGCACGACACTTCTTCGTACGGTAAACAGGTTGTCAATTCTACAAGATCCAGTTTACATTCGGACCATTTTCCAGATCACCTACTGTTGTCAATGTTATAGCTGAATGGAGCACAACCGCATAGTTTTTGGAAGTGAGCAGCGATGCATAGAGCTTGACAAACGGAAGAACCATACGGAAGACTGGTCGAGTACCCCGAGGGCCACGTGTGCGTACAGTTCCCCCAGTTGTGACGGTTCAGAAGATCGTGCTGAAAAGCTTGGAAAAACGTAATGAGAGAGGACTTTTACTCGTTACCAGGACCGCTTTGATTGCAGTGTTCACAACTCGGGACGGTGACACTGTGATTCCCTCGGACGCAAGATCTGGGCTCGTGGTGGGAGGGTGGATGAAGTAGCGAAAGCCGTTTTCTTGGAAACTCGAGTAATGGAAGCTCGTGAACTGTTCCTCGTGCTTCGCGTTCGCAATGATTTGCAGTCCCGCCTTGGCTGATATCCGCGGGGAAACTTGTTTTTTCATCCAAATTTCTGATCGATTCTGGAAGTTCATCACCCAGCACCTGCCTAGCGAAGTGATAGTCTGGGACATGAAATCACAGCAATCGAATCGTTTCCCTCCGAAATAACATACTTCGAACAGTTCTGCGCAGTCAAATTGAGCAGCATTCAAGAAATTGAGAATGGAGAAGTCGGGATGTTTGCTCAAATAAATCTGGGAACTTTCGTGAGCTGGAAGGGAATGAGATTTTTTAAACTTGTTTTTCTATGGCAAACCTTGTTTCAAAGCATTTCTGTCCGCATTATTGAACATGAAAATAGAGTTTGTCTTTGTGGCGAGAAGGTAATTGAGCACTTCATCCGATAGTTCGCCGGAGGTGTTCAGGTTATGGATGTAAGAGGTTTTGACCGGATTCAGATTGCAAATGGTGACCGCCGGGAAGTCCATGCTCCCGTCGTTCGCAATGAAAGATATCTGGAATGATATAGAGAAGTAGGAAACAGAAGTATTCTATAGGATCACTGAACCTGAGAGAGTGTAGGCTTCGAAAAGTAATAACGAACGAGCACGGCAATCTGATAAAGGAGGAATGCGAACACGAGAACAACGACGGACATCCAGAAGAACCGAGCGAATCCTTTTCCGTAGAATATTCGTTTTGGACCATTGACAGACGTGACTGCTGTAGATCAATAACTGTTCAAATTGTTTTCTTGTACCCTCGGCGAAAAAAAATTTTTCGCGCGTCTTTTTTTGCGGGCGGCTCTCAGTGTCGATTTACGGGATGAGGTTTTTCAGCGGAAAACGCTGTTTTTTTTTGGGATTATGCACAGTTTTCCTTCAAAACTTTTGCCTCACGTTTGTTCGTATGACCGATAGCTACAAAATGATGACAGAGTGCTCGTGTAAAAGTGAAAATTCGAAACGTTATATCGCTTTCAAAAAATCCAGAAATTTCAGACCTGCTTTTGTTTTCAACGACACTCCGTTTCAACGCGACGATCAATTTAGCATCAGCTATTGGGGGGAGACTGTCGCAACTCACTGCTGAAGTGTTTGGTCTCTCGATAAACCGATCCGACTCCTTCGGTTTCTCTGATCTTTCTCACCGAATACATTGGAAATTTGACAGCTGAGAACGTCGACAACTTCCGTTTGTCTCTCATTTCGGAATGCAGAACCTCTCCGTCCGAGTGCGTCCTTTTATCGGCCCGGCATTCAGTGTTTGAACTGCAAAAGTCTGAAATGATATCAGAAGGGGCAGGTGATTTTCAACGAAAGAACGTCTAGTTTGAGTACAGAAAGAGCAAACATTGGCATGAATGACTATTTCTGTACCGTTAGGAAGACGTTGCAAACACAAAGATTGAAGTGAAAAGCTCAGAGAACTATCGAATTCGTATTGAGGTCACATGGAACTGATCTGTGCTCTTGGGGGCTCCGAATACTCTCCGTTTCTGAAAAGAAGACTTCAGAACTGCAAGCAATCAGAGCCTCACTTCCCTTTTGCAATAAAAGTTCGATTTCCGGGATTTTCCCACTTTTCCGGTCAACTGCCATTTGTCTATTCGGATGAAAGAATGAGTATCATTTTCGAGTCCAACTCTATTCATTTCCCGAATGTTCTTTCTGTGTTGTCTTCTGAAACAAAAGAAGCTGGACCGATTGGAGCCTATTATTATGAGTCAACCTGTCCTGTTTTCCACTCCTCCAAGACCTGGATTCAAAAGAGCGCCGATGCCGCCGAAAGGGAAAGGACCGTCGATTATTTACGAGAATGGTCACACGAGACAAGACATTCCGGCAGGATTCTACATTTCTGATCTTTCTGGTAATAGTTCTTACTATTAGGAATCTTTATAACTCTAATCAAGTTGTCAAGTACTAATAAAGTGGTGTTTTTAATGCAAAACGTCAGAATAAAACCAGTTTGGAAGAAGTTTCTTGATCTCAGGGGGGGATGTTCCGTACTCTTTGTCCGTTCATGCGGGATTAAGGGATTAGCACAGTTTTCCCCCACTTTCCTTGCTAGCCAAAGTTTCGCTCAATTCTTCCCTCAATTCTTCGCTCAATTCTTCCCGAATGCTTCTCCTCCTTCTCCTCTTCCTTCTTCTCCCATCCGCTTCTTCGTTCCTTTTCCCTTCTTCCGGTGGCTCCAACTGTGGTTGCTCATGCACTCCACCGCCTTCCACGTGTCCCACTCCGACTCCATGCGCTCCCATCATGACGTGTCAACCGGTGGCCGCAGCAGCTCCTGTCTCAACGTGCTGTAACTCTTGTAACACTTGCAAAACGAGAAGAAAGCGGAGACATACGGAGGTATTGAGCAATGCCACTTATGTGGCCGATCATGGTAATTGTTCGGGAAGAGCTGAAAACGAAGCCAATTCTTATTATTCAGAGAGCTTGAGACGAGTGAAAAGAGAAGATGATCCGGCTGGCTCACCGAGCAATTGTAATTCAGAAGAACTACGCAAAATCATTGAGACTGTATGTGAGCACTTAACTATAATACACACTTATGTGCATTTTCAGAAGATAGACCGAGTGACGGCAATCGCGAAACGACGCATCCAAGAGGAGGCGGAATCCACGTTGGGCGGCCGATTCAACGTCATTTGTGCACGCGGCGACTTCTCCTACGTGGCAAACACGGAGTTGTTCTGTCAGCATTCGGTCGGAGACGTCACTTGTTTCCTTTTCAAGCAACTGTCAGATGTCGTTCGGAGACGATTGATGTGAAGTGACACTCGAACTTAATATTGATGTGCTTTGTAAAAATACAACTATTCTAACACGTGTTTATTCAGAAATTAAGGCAAATGAACTTTTTTTTTTAAGAATTTTAAGGCAAATGCCCTCATTTTTTCGATATTGCAGGTTCATGTGAAATTTGTTATCCTCCATTTCCCCCTTGTCAAGCATCAACACCTCATGTTCTGAATGTTCGCGTTCGCTCAATGTCTATTGCACGAGATGCCAAGCACGACATCGGTGCATTCGCGCTACATTGCGAAAAGACATGGCAGGGTGCCAGCCTAAGGAACAACGTTTAAACTCCGTATCGCCGCAACTCCCTATGAATCGCTACGCAGCGAATACGGTACAACTTGAATATCTAATTGCGTCCCCCGTGCTATTGTCGATCGACACGACAACTGCGTGCGGCGACATTGCGAAAACGTGCGCGCACTCTGCGTTTCTTGCCCAGCCCATCAGCTGACGTACACCAGTCTCCCTGTTCTCGCCTCGGCCCATTCGCTCTCAGAGTGAGTGTGCGGGTGTGTGCGTGCATCGACTTCATTCCTTCTCATTTGGCATCGACTCCCTTACCATCTTCTTTTTTCTTTTCCATCCTAGCGCATTTCAGAAATAATGAACACCATTGCTGCTGAAGAGAACAATGATTCTATCAACTATATTGGATTCAATCAGGACTCGAAGTGAGATATTTCATAAAATAAATCAACAATTTGATACTGTTACGGACTTGGGTTAACCCAAGCTGATGAATAGACAGAATAAGAGAGAGGGTGGGAATCAGAGTCAGCATAAGACTCTGAGACCTGATTAACTGTACGAGTGCGATACTCTAGCTAACTACTGATGATGAGACTCTGCGTGACACTGAGTGAGGGTTCGTCCTCTAAAGGAGGGCGACAGAAAATGATGAAATATAAGTGATGATAAAACATAACCTAGCGGGTCGATCACAGCTAGATCAAACTGGAATTATCATACATCTAGAACGACGCAACACATACACTTCCAATTTCAGGGTAATTTGTGTCGGACACAAGGATGGCTACATGTTCTACAAGACGGTGGACATCCTCGACAACGCGACACTCACCTATGAAGGAGAGAATCTGACCCGTAAGTTTTCACAGAAAGATGGTAATTGTTGAACTTCCCGAAATGTTCAGATCTCGGGCTCAATAACTGTCTGCTCGTGGAGCGCCTTTTCTCGTCGGCGCTGATGGTGGTGATCTCGCAGAAGGATCCGAGAGTCCTGCACGTTTATCACTTCACCAGCCGCAACATCATCTGTGACCACCGCTTCAACAAATCCGTCCTCACAGTGAGACTGAACAGAGACGTAAGTTCCACCTGGTCAATCAGTAATATAATTGGTCGCCGACAGAGGAGATTAGTAATATAATTGGTGGTCTACAGAGAATCGTCGTGTGCCTGGAAGACTGCATCTATATTTACAACCTGAAGGACATGAAAATGATGCACAACATTATGGACACCCCGATGAACAAGCTCGGAGTCCTGGACCTCACGAGCAATGCCGGCAACGCGGTCATCGCGTTTCCGGGAAGCACAGACACAGGATCTGTGCACCTGTTCGATGCGATCAATCTGTCCTCGGTGAACACGTTCGTGGCTCACGAGGGAACTCTCGCCTGCCTGAAGTTCAACCAGGAAGGAACGATGATCGCCACTGCCAGCACGAAGGGAACCGTCATCCGCGTCTACTCGGTGCCCAATGGAAGCCGTCTTTTCGAGTTTCGACGCGGAGTCTCTCGCTGTGTGACCATCTATTCTCTGTGCTTCTCCGCGGACTCCAAGTACCTTTCCTCGTCATCGAACACTGAAACAGTGCATGTTTTCAAGCTCGAAAAGACTGACAGCGCCGACACAAAACAGTTAGTTTCCATTCATTAGCAGTCTTTTATTTCATTCACTTTGCAGAGAATCCTCGAGTGAAGGTGGAGGCTGGTTCGACACCATCAACAAGACTTTGTCGGCTTACATGCCGTCGCAAGTCCTGCAAGTGAGTGAGCTGATGACGACGGAGCGAAGCTTCGCCACCGCCAAACTTCCAGGCGCCACGAGAAGCAATCAAGTCTCACTTGTCACGTAAGTACTCACATCCGTATAGCGAAGTCTCAAAGCAATCGTTTATTTCAGTCACAAGAACCAGCAATACGTGATGGCCGCCACTTCCGACGGCTTCGTGTACGCGTACCGTCTGGATCCAGAAGGCGGAGAACTCGATCTCATCAAGCAGCACCGCATCGGACCCAAATCGGACACTTGCCGTGTCAGCCCGACTTCCACAAGCGGAGGATCGAGCGGAGCGAACAGTTTGGAACCAAAAAGTAGTGACGACGCGAAAAGTGATAGATTTGTGTGATCAAGTGTCCATTTAGACCAAGTGGTTCCGAACATGGATGACCCGGACGACTTCCCACCGATGAGCCATACGAGCGGCTGAACTCGTGTCTGCCAGTGAAAGATCATCTCGCCTCGCTAGTCTTATTCCTGTATTTTCTTCTCTTTTCGTCTTTGTATTATCATCCAGATGTACATGCCTATCTCTCCTCGCTATCACATGCTTCCCTCCTCGTGTATTCTCCTTCATGTCCCTCTTTTTTCCCTTATCGTTTGTATATAGCTGGCTAGTCCACGAAATTCTCGAATAGTGAGTGTGCACAAGTTATTCACGTTCTTTTTCAATTTCCTTCTCTACCACACATTTTCTCGCCCTCACCTTCTACTGGAATGCCTTCCCCTCGCGCCTTTTGTCAACTTTGTTTCCTCACTCGTTTTCTGTATTATATTTTGCTATTGCATCGAGTAAACTGTTCGACCATCACGCCATCATCCGTCATTTTGATCCGAGAAGAAAAAAGAACAGAAGAGAGTATCTTTAAAAGACGCGAGAGGAGAAGACGATTGGTCACTCGATTCTTGTTCTTCTCCCATCTTTTTGGGCGGTTTCCATTGATTTCTGTCTTCAGATGACGTCGTTCTTCTGGCCACTTTTCTTTTTAGGAGCCATAGTCTCGCTCGAGCAAAAACAGAGCTTCCGCAGCATTTTGATAGAAGTGAGAGCGCGAAATCTAACTGTAATCACATCGTGTTACATTCAGCGAGCGTGCGAAAAGCGACCGGATCTTCAGTTCTGCGGCTCCCTTCCAGAATCCTCGAGCTCCGTGGTTCCCTTGGTGCTCCCGCCACTCACAACTCTCGCTCCTTCCACCACTACTGCCGCCACAACAACAACAACCACTTCAAGCTCTCCGGTGAAACCAACAGGAACCACCGACTCTGTGGACTTTGAAGAGTTGGAAACGGCGGGCAACGAGACGTCTGCAGAGCACGAGAAGCTGGGAAGTCTGGTGAAACTTCCTAAGCCAGAGAAGACGAACGCAGAGGTGAGCGGCAGGAGATTCTCGAGAGACGAGGGGAGAAAAACCAGTTTCTCTCTTGATTTTGTTTTCTTGACGAGACAATAAGACATGCTAAAGTTCTGCAGAAAGTTGTCGACCACGTGATTGAGCAGAGTGGGGTCCAATCCGGAGAATCCAAGAACTCAACGACGCCGGCGATTCAGATTGAGGATGAGAAAGGAGTTTTGGTGTTTGTCAGCGAGTATTGCGTCGTTGAACGAGAACGATTCGTGAGAAGCTGTCATGGGGACGTGGACAAAAAAGAGGTAAATAAGAGTGTGAAGGGACTAGAGTATTCCGTGTTCCAGGAGACGTTCTGCAAGACTTACGTGTCCGCGTGTGCCTCTACGACGGGAGTTCTGCCAGTCATGACGTATTGTGCCCGATACTACACCTACTATCCCACGTACTGCAAGTCTCAGTTGGTCGATCCAAAAGCTCTTCAATTCTGTTTCGCTTTTGAGCAATTCTGCCTTCCACAAAAGACTGCAGCTCAGGTTCGAACGTGTTTTTTTTCCCCGCTGGACGTAAACAAATGCTAATGAGCTCATTTATTGGCACGCATTCGGATTAGACGTTCATTCTTAATTCAGCCCTCTCAAAAGCCAAAATCGTCTCTGCGTAAATGCGAAGACGTTCTCCCGGAAGCTCGAAAAGTGTGCAACCCATTCCCGAACCCGAAGGACACATTCAACTTGCTCCGATGCACACACTTTTTGACCAACTGTAAAAAGTTTGTCGACTGGCTCTAACTTACATGTACATATTTATTATTCGTTTCTTCTCATAATTTAATTAAATGCGAACACAATAATATATATATTTGAATCGTTCACCCGTTTGTTTGTTTGTGAGACAGACCAAACACCGCTAGTTTCGTGTTACTCTCTAATTCGATCAATTTCGTCGAATTAGCAGAGGAAGGAAGAGGGCGAAGAATGAAGAGACGGCCGACGAGTTACAGAGGAAACCCTCGCAAGTGTAAATGATTCCGATCGTCTCCTCGCTGTCTGATGTCTGGGCAAGACGGACGATGTCGCGTCGAGCACGTGGATTCTTGACGGCTCCCGGGAAGACGCGGCTCCAGCAGTCCCTGACTATGGCGCCTCCCGTATCTGCAAACGGGATGGATGATTGACGGACGGACGGGCGAGGTGAGATTAGGAGGAAAATGAGACACGACATGTCAAAAGAGAAACTGAACTGACCGCAGATCGATCTTTCGGCAGGAGGCTCCTTGATCACCGCCTTTATGCACACGCTGTCCTCGCAGTCCACCACTGGCATCAGATCCTTCACCTGAACCGCTGCCGATTCGAATAAATCCAACTTCTGGGATCACTTACGGTCTCGCAGCTCTCATTGGCGAACCAGGGGAACTCTTGCAAGTAGAGAAGGCGGTTCGTGCTCTCGTCTTTCGGCTGAAAATCGTGATTTGGTCGGAGCAAGTGCGGGCTTCCGTTGCATTGAAAACGGATATGCTTTTTGGCTCTCAGTCAGCCACTAATGCACATGATGACGTGGCTCTGAGAGCAGCAAAAAGAGTGAGAAAACGTACCCATTGAAGGTGCAATTGAGGCGACGAGCAGCTGTAGCACTTGACTGAAACGGAGGAAGTATTGGAAGAAAGTCCCTAGGGGAAACGAAGCGCTAATGAAGCCCAATTAAAAGAGGGTCTGTCTGGATTTACTAGTGACGCAATAAAATTATTCTAGAAAAATTGGAGGCTATCTAAGTTTTCGTACGTTTTTGAAAGCAAAAAGTTACCTGAATGTGCAGTCGGCAGCCAAACAGCAGCAAGAATAAAAAGAAATGAGACCCGGAGGATCATGAGATCTGGGGGCAAAGGAAGAAAAGGCAAAAGTAAAAGTTTGATGGTGATGGGGTCGAGCGGAAAAAAACAGCCGGGCACACACAGACACACACTCCACTCAAAATATTCCCCCTTCTTGCCTTTCTTTCTCCTCGCCGTCGTCCGTCTTCTTTCTTCTTCTTCTTTCACAGAATCGGAGAGGGGCGGAGCGCAGAGAGAACTCAAGAGCCGACGAGAAAAAGAGAGAGAGAGAGAGAGAGAGAGAGAGGACCACGGCGAGATCTTATTTATCCATAATATTTCGAGGCAAGTCGCACATGTCTGAGGGTATTCTGGTCGTGGCCATGTTGACTATTATGGCGGCGGAAGGCGATAACGGGGTTGATTGAGTTTGGCCATACTTGCAGAGCATCAGAGAACAGAATAAATACTCCAGAAGTTGACAGATGGGCAAAAGAGAAGAATCTGAAGACCGGTGGACGCTGGAATCCAACTCATCTTGCGTGCTCAAAGCATAATCTCTTTTCTCCTTATTCTTCACGTGGTTTCACCTGCTTCATGGCTTGCACGTCACGCTTCAAAGCGCAAAAATCGCGAGCATCGGCGTGGAAACTCATAAACGGAATGTGGCAACCAAATTGAATTTTCTCGAGATTCACTCGAAAGAGTGAAAGTTTGAAAGTGGCGAATAGATCATTATTAGCGACGACAACTGGAGCATAGAGCCCCCGCTTTGACACTTGCACCTTCGAACTCTGACGTGTCACGTACGTGTCAGCACTTCCAGAACTGTCAAAACGGATCCGAGTGCTCCTGAAAAAAGGTAATCCGGTCGTCGATGAACCTGTCAACTGGGCCTCCCCTACCCTCGTTTATGCATGAAACGTCAGTGTTTGTTTGCGCACCGGCCTAATGATTGCAAAAAGTTGCGATACGGAAAAGAAAGGTGCCGATTGAGCAAGAATGGTATAAAAGCGGCGAACGGCAGCCACTTTCCATCAGCATCCCTTCTTCTATTCATTCACTGAATCAACATGCAATCCGCCATCGGACTTCTTCTGTGAGTCTTTCTTTTATCAGCGACTAATATCTGGAATATACTGGCTGACCACTGGCCATTTTCGTACTACTATTAGTGTACAATTTCCAGATCATTGAGCACTAGAATTCCAAATCCAATAAAAAAACAAACATTTCCAGGGTTATCGCCTCGGTTTCGCAAGCTCAAACACTATCGGTAAGTCTGATCAGGACGCCGAGTCTATCTCATTCCTACTATACGAACTTCTACTTTTTGCAGGTTGCCACCAGCTGTGCCGTCCCACCATGCCCGGTCTATGAACCTCTTCCAGTTGCCTGTGCGGCTCCTCCGTGTCCTGCTCCAGTGGCCCCTGTTCCGGCTCCAGTGCCAGCATACAACCCGTACCCATGTGCCAACCCTCCGTGCATAGTCGTTGAGCCCACTCCGGTCGCTCCGCTTCCAGCACCGATCCCCGCTCCGGCGTACAACCCGTATCCATGTGCTGCTCCTCCATGCCCGGCTCCAATCCTCCCAGAGCCAGTGTACCCGGTGCCAGCTCCTGCTCCGGCCTACCAACCGTACGCCTGCGCGGCTCCGCCATGCCCAGCTCCAGTTGTTCCTGGGCCAGTGTACCCGGTGCCAGCTCCGACTCCAGTCTACGAGCCATACGCCTGCGCCGTGCCACCGTGCCCTGCTCCAATGGCCGCTCCAGTCTACGCTCAGCCAATTCCAGCCCCGGCCCCAAGAGCAATTCCTGTCTACGCTGCTCAAGCCTGTGCTCAGCCACCATGCCCAGCATACAACCCATACGGATACCAATCGGCTCCAGCCTACGCTCCGGCCTACGCCGGACCAGCCTACGCAGGACCAACTTACGCCGCTCCGGCCTACAACCCGTACGCACAAGTGTTCCGTGCTCCATTCGCCGCTGCTCCTGCCTACTACCCATCTCCATTCCGCAGAGCCATGCTCCTTTTGGGATCCAACAAGGGAAAGAAGGTCGCCACAGAGGAGAAGAAGAAGTCCGAGTGATTCGAACGCTGATCGCCGTTTTTGTTTGTACATTTGATTCTGATTTTCCATTCGATGCAAGTAGCTAAGTATTTCGAATAAACCATTTCATTTATACAAAAATGTGCCGAGTGCAGAGAATGAGATAAACACGGAGAAGGGGGATCGTCGTCATCGAATTAAGTGGGAGAATGTACAGAAAGAGGGGGCTCGAACCAGTAGAAGAAGTGAGAAATGAGCCGGTTTATGGCTGCCACGAGAGCGCGTACTGTCCGTTCTTCTCGATCTTGCACGATTTTCCCTCCTTGAAATGGGACTTGTAGGCGAAGTCGTCGAGAGCGACGACAGTCTCGAACTTTCCTCCCAGAGTTCCCTCGGCGCTCTTCTGAATCGAGTCGGCCGATCCGAGCAGGTCACCTCCGCCCATCGCTCCCTTCATGGCCGACTCGAGCTCCTTGTTGCAGCAGGTGAAGCCTGTAATTCAATTCTTTGCATTCCTCTCCCACACTAAATCAATCGGCGCGGATTGCGTATTCCGCGCGGCAACCGCTTGCTAGCGCCATTCCATTTAATGCGATTGGATGTGATAGCAACACAAGCAGCTAATTGTAATTCGCCAGCCCGTCCGATCTCGACGCCACTCACCGCTGTCATTGATATAACAGTTGTCCTGGGCGAAGCAGACGGCGACGGCGACGGCGAAGAGCACGACGAGGGAACGCATTGCTTTGGCTGCAAGTGCGAGGAGGTTAGCGGTAGGCACGGCGCCTTTTAAAAGGAGCGAGATGGGGGAAACCGATAGGAGTTTTGAAGTTACCAAAAGATCGTTATCGGAAGAAGACGGTGCATGCAAAAGATTCGAGATTGGCGTTTTCGATACGAGGCTCAAGGACAGCAGAAAAAGAAAACAGACGAAGTCGTCAAAGATCTATTCGCCGTGAGTGCTGACAACACGGAACATTCGAAATGGAATGGAGGTAGGAATTGAAATCCAGTAGGATTACAGGGACAATTATCTCTGAATGTTTGGGCGGAGGAACCGCTTGTTTTCGAAAACTGCCGAAGACGATGGGTTGCAGCTGGGCCTCCGCCGAGAAGAAGACGGCGACGACGGCGACGCAAGAGATAAACTGGAATCGACTAAGTGCCGAAGCGAAGGAGAAGCTGAAGTGGGCGGAGCCGGAGGGGTGGAGTTCTTCCGCCTCACTGCCGAACGTCCTCTCAGATCTGGCGGTTCAAGTCTCGAGAGCGACCTGAAGAAGCAGAGATGGTGGCAATGATTTGATAGCGGGCAAAGTACCTGTTTGCGGATGAAATCGGCTTACGCCTATGACGGGAAAGGCATTCACTTTTAGAAGTGCTGGAGGGAGGAAAAGAGGTGGAATTGGAAGAAGAAGAAGGAAGCGGGAGAAAAGAAACTTATGGGAAACATTGTGGGTTTGAATAAATCTCGCAACGCACACGGGATGGGAACGGGCGATCCTGATCTTTTGGTGCGTACGCGGCTGCCGGCATGAACATGTGAGTACCATGAGATCCAGTGATGGAATTTGTTAAAACTCTGAATAACCGGTAATCCAATGAGAAAAGGGCGAATTGTTCTTCGAGAAGTGAATAAAAGGGAACACCGAGAGTGTAACTGGCAGTTTTAAGGGCTTACAAGTCTTTACTTCACACACTTTTCCTTCTGCTTGGCAAGTTTTTGCCTCGCGAATTAGGCTTTACACAGTGCCGTTAAATTCGAAGGACGTCTTCGGAACTCGATTTTCTTTCGCACAGATCTTTGCTGATATCATCGCTGCTTCAGATGTTCCGTGTGTTTTGACCTGTGAAGAAAACCGCGAAACGAACACGTACGTGTCGCCGCCATAGCGGTGCGGGTGTAAGATGGCATTGTCTAAAGAAGATCAAAAAAGGGATACACTCACTTTATACTGTAAAATGAAATAAGAACAGGGAAACGAACACAACACGAGCTGACAATGGGGAAAATGAAGTAGAGAGAGACAGAGAGAGAGAGAGAGAGACGGAAAGGGGTGTGCGCTCTAATTTTCAATATTCATATCAACACAGAATAGTTAGAAACACAAAAGGAAAAAAGGAGTGGGGAAGTATTGACTGAACTTGCTTAAAAAGTACAGGAAGAACACATAAAGCGGACTTAGGAAGGAGACATAGCGAGGGGGCGGAGCAGCGGTAACCAAGACCAGCTCGACACTCAAGATCCGCTGAAAGCCTTGCATAGGGAGGTGGAAGCTCTTCTGTTGGGAATGGGAGAATCGTTGGGAAGCAACGGAGATAAAAGGATATACACATATCCGAAATATTATAGAAGGAGAAAGTATGATACAGGCGTAATGAGTTACAATGAAGGAGATTTGTTGGTGGATTGACGGATGAGAAAGGAGAATGAATATTACCCGGATAGGAATGAATAACAATGTTTACTGAGGGGAGCAACTCCAGCACTTCCTTGTCTGGAAATACACGAAGAGCTCATGAGTGGAGAAAAATAAAAATAACGTCATCTGAAGGCACCTATTTATAGTAATGATAAAGAATTAGCCAAACAGGAGGAAATCATTTATGCCTCGGTCGCAGTTGCAGGCGGGACAGTCTCTTCAGTGCGACTTCTCTTCACGTCAGTCGGGTCACTTCCGTCGCTCGTTCGTTTACGGCTTATTTCGACGGTCTGGACAACTCCGTTCTCGATGGCGGCGACGGGTGTTTCGGTCGATTCTTCCTTCTCGTTACTCGTCGATGAGACGCCGTTGTATTCGGGAGAGTCGGCCTTCTTTCCGTCAGTAGACGGAGCCTCTTTGTCGTTCTCGGGACTGCCGGTGGAAGACGAAGGAACGGCATCTGGCGACGGAATTTCCTCATCTGAGTCATCTGATTCGTCGTAATCCACGAGCGACTGAAAAAAAGTTTATTTTCTTCGATTTCGTAAGCTTATGCACTTACCCTCACTGTCGGAGTAGGACTGTTCTCCTTACTGTTGTTCTGCGACGAGGTCACTTCGTCCTCTCGAGAAGGTCCTGGTGAGGAGCAGGCTCGGGGCGACGAAGCAGGAGACGGCGTACGATTCGGAGAACGATCGTTATTAACCTGAAAGACTTATTCTACAAATAACTCGGGAAAATCATTGCATTCTCTACCTTTATGACTATCTTCTTCTCAGTTTGGTTGATGACAGGAGCGGATCCTCCTCCGAAAACTGGCGCCTCATCTTCGTCGAAAGCATTCTTCCGCTTCAATAGTGACGGGAACATTGGCTCCATTCCCGTCTTCCGCTGTCCGACCTCTTCCTTCTTTGGAGAAACCGTCACCGAGTCTTTCTCGATCGATTCTAGCATCGTTCCGACTTCCAGATCGTCGTCGTCGTCGAACCACTGGTCTTCATTGCGATCCTTCCGAAAACTTCGCGGACTGGGTAACGAGTTGTCTTCAGAGCGGACGCTCATAGTCTCTTCGCGATCGCGGTGTTGATCGTACCGAATCTTGATTTCCTTGAACGTCTTCACGTAGTTAACACTTTCAATTACGTCCATGTGATTTTCAACTACGTATTTGATTAACGGGCGAACGTCCTCACTCTTCACGTAATCAAACAAGTGCAAGACGGCAGAGTTTATGACGTTGTAACGGTTTCCGTTCCTTCGGAAGCACTCCATCACTGGATCCAGCACTTTTTCGCGGACGATGTACCGAATGTATTTGTCGTCTTTGACGGTGACGACTCGTTGCAGAAGCTTGAGAGCGGATAGCACGAGAAATGAGTGTTTTGATTTGAGCAGAACGAGTGCCTTGTTCATGAGATCATTCGAAACACACCGTTGACGCATTGAAAATGAGTGGTGCTCGACGCAGAACGTGAGAAGTCGAAGGATGACGGATAAACGATTCGCGATCATGTAGTCGTCTTTCTTGACTATTCCTCCATTGACATTGTCGAGCAGAGGCTTCAGAAGAGTGTCCAGACAACGCTGGTAGAAGAGATGAAGGAAATCACTTCTCTCTGATTTTACTGTCGTCATGTTTTCAGGATCCAGAAGAGTCTTCATAATCTAAAAGTTGACTTATTTTAACTGGAAAACGGACAAATTTCCTTACAATGATGATTTCTGAACCTGAAGTCAGATGAACATCGACATCAGTGAGCATGTGCCTGATCATCCGATTCAACAGCACATCCTCATTGTGCTCTTTCTCTTTGGCCTGCTTCAGCAAGAAATCCCGAATCGTCTGAGCATTGCCTTCGACCATCGACTTGAGCACATCCACCATTACTGCCCTCGTTTCATGATCCGGAGACTTGAAACATGGTTCTAGCGACTCGAGAATGTCACTGTTGAACATGTTTTGTAGCTGTAACTATAAATTTCAGAGATAGAAAAACATTCCTAGTTACACACTACTTTGAAGAAGTTGTCCTTGTTGGCGGCCGGTCCATTCGCAGGTATACTCGTGCTTAGGCTGATCATTTCCTTCAGGAAAAGGGCCAAGTCACGACGACGCAGCACTTCCGTATCATCGCTCTTCAGCTGCCCGAACAATTCGCGCATAGCCTTCTTGTCCTTCTGCAGCAATGTCACAATGTCGACGCGACAGAAAAATATGTGACTGCCGAGGGTCGAGAGAAGGTTCTCTTCGAAAAGGCCGAGGCTCGGAAGGCAGGCGTCTTGAATGTATTGAGCACGATACAGACGGTGAATCTTGTCACGGAGATCATCGCTGGTTATGCTCAACACCTCCCGGTATTTGGCCTTTCTGTAGACGAAATCACGATGCTTTCGAGGATGTTTGTAGGCCGGATCGAATTCGAACATTCCAATCACATCCTTAATGTGACGGTCGTCAAGAAGCATCTCGATGATGACGTTGCGATTCAGCATAAACAGATTTTTGGCAATCGAGTAGAAGGTTCGAAGTCCTTCTGTGTGCTCGATATCCTCGCACATTCGGAAAACATCGCACAATTTGTGAACAACACTGAAAGAATTCCAATAATTACCAAATTTCTGCTTTAATCTCGCTTACTTGTCATTCTCAATTGCGTTCGTCATTTTCTCTCTGCCCGGGTTCGAAGTGAGATGCATGTGGAGGAGCGCGTCAAGTTCGCTCAACCTTCCTATTTCGATAGGCGGAAGAGCAAGACGGCCTGCCGAAGAAGTGAGCTCTCCCACGTCGCTGTCGTCTCCGTCGTCGTACGTTCCATCAGCATCTCCGGGATCTCTTCCTTGAACTTCGCATATCTTCTGCCACAGCTCCTCGCATCCCGATTTTTCTTGGAACGACAATGCCAAATCCATCATTTCAGTTTCCGACCATACAATCAGCGTCTCCTAAATAGAAAGATAAGAAGTGTGACGGTGATTCGAATGGAGCCCAGCGGGTCACGAGTGCGTGCAAGTCGCGCGCAGCGAGCAACCACGTTACAGCTATATGTCCCTCTAGTCTAACCGCCCAGTTTTTTTGTTTGCTACGCGGACGTTTATTTACTTTTTCATCGATACATTTCACTTCTTCTCTAGCGCCCGCTCACAGCACTTGGGAAACTACTAACATTGTTCTCGAACATATTGATATGGCATAAGTTTTCATATGAGAAGGCGGGTAGAATGCTGCTTCCAGGATCGCTGCTACTCGACGAAGGCGAAGGCGTCGATAGAAGATCGTACAGAGAGCTTGACGAAGTAGATTCCGATTCGTAAGAAGAAGACGACGACGCAGGAGATGAGGAGGAGGACGAGGACGAACAACAGGGCTCGGACATTTCACAGCTGTAGACGACAAGTAGAATGAATTGTAGTAGCAGGAAAGGAAAGGATAAAACGCAAAGAAGTGAAAAGGTTTGAATAGATGGGTGCGAAGAGCGAGTGGTTCAAAAACACGTGAGATAGAGATGCTGGGAGGGCAGAATGGAGGAAGAGGCAACAAGAAACGGCATTGGCGGCGGGCCGAGTAAAGAGAGCAAAACGATAAGAGACCGAGAGGAGGTGGCAAGTCGTCTGGAGTAGCCGTCATCACGCTTCAGAGAATGCTCACTGCGACAGAACATTTTTCAATGTCACAAAAGTAGGAGCAGAACGATAAACTTTTAAGCTAGCTCTATCACATGAACATCACTCCGCAGCTTATAAGGAGAAGGAAGCATAGTATAAATCCGTTTCGATTCGAATACGCGTCGGAAAAGTGACAGATTAATTGAAAAGAACGTAGGCAACTGCTGTAGTAACATTTGTGGAAAAAGCGTCTGGGGCGGCAGAGACAGCGACGATGTCTCCTCCGTTTTCTATTGGGGGTGCCCTCTTTGTCGCTTCTCGTATGATCGGCACCCGGATGGGAGGCTGAGGCATGAACACGCTCACATTTACGTACACTCTTCACAAAACACACTCCATGACGGACGACTGCTTCTGGTGGCTGCCGCCGCCGTCCCGGACAAGGAGGATACTGCTTCGAAGGCTGCTGCTGGTGTTGCTTCCTACTCTTCGTCGCTTATTTCGGCATATCTTTCGCGTGCTTGCGCGCGCCCTCACCCTCTTCTTCGACAACACCGCTCACTGACTTTTCAAAACAATTATTTTGACTGAGCGGCGTCGGAGGGCCCGAGAGAAGAGGAGACAAAGACAAGGAGGGCACGCGCTACATCCACCACCAGCTTCTCTTCCAGCCTGACGTCGCTGCTTTTTTCGAAGCGGCGAAAAAAATAATCCGCGTGTGTTTTTCTCTTAGCCACATATTCCGTATTTGGAGAGAAACGGGAGCGAGAGAAGGGTGGAAGTATTTCATTGTCCATCAGTTGAGCTCTATGCTGAGTAGCTTAGAAGCTGAGAGGATTTTCATGAGAACGAAAACAAATATCGAGGAAACGAGGAGAGGGTTGGATTCACTGAACGCACCTAAATGCGTTTTAGAAAAAATGTTCGAAATGAAACAACAACCCAAACGTATAGAATTAGACGAAATATGAATACAGACGGGTGATCTGAGACAGATTAGTAAAGGATGTCATGCAGAGAACAGGAGGTGAGAAGGAGAGAACGAAGGACGGGAAAGTGCGATACCAAGCCGCGGGAAAGGAGGAGACTTGCTGCTTCAATGACTGCAACGCCCGCCGCCATTTTGTGTCGTTTCTCGGGTCGGAAAGGACCGAAAAGACGACGCAGACAAACACAGATAGCCGTGAAGAATGGAAGGACAGAGGACTTTTCCCGAAATATCAACACAACAAATATCTCGAGTCAATGGGTAAGAAGGACCAAGATGTTTTTAAGGGAACAATTGATACTCTTCCTTGCTCTATTTTTCCCAAATTCGCATGCTTACACTGACACTCGGAGCGGCGCGCGTATGACGAATAAGTAATTTGGTTGTTCATCAATATGTAATGGGCGAAAAACCGGGACGCTCGCTTATTATTTTGAGACGAAAGGAAAAGCGCTGAAGCATTTCGTAAGAATTTCCGCAGTGCGGGTTTTGAAATCGATTGAGTCAGTGTTTATCAGACAACGCCTCGCATAGCATTCATTTTCTTATCATAAGGGTAATGATGCTCCTTTTTTCTCACCTGCTGCTTTTGGTAGACGGTATCCAAGAGAATCCGCGACTCGAGCACATTTTTATCTGAACTTCCATCAATTTAAACTAGTTTACTATTCATTCAGCTAGCAACTCACTTTGTCCTTCTAGTCGTACGAGTACAATAGTGTTTCCAGCATTGGAAGGGGCATTGGCAGGGGTGCCATCATCTGGCGTTACTGAGTAGGTGACAACGTGTCCAGTGCCCCTGTCCTCCCATATTCTCTGATCGCAAAGAACGTAAAGTTTTACTCGATTCGACGAATCCTGTAAGAAAGAATGTTTTTAATTCCACGTTTCAATGGCTTACTCTTTTTATCTCAAGATGATCGAGAACGTGCTCTCTGTTAGTGAGTTTCGATCCCGGATTGTTCTCCTTTCCAGCAGACTGCGTTTTTTCCTTCTTTCTGGGACTGAGCTTCTCGTCTCTTTTCTTAAGCTGACCATTGCTCTGATCGGAACTTTCCTTCTTTTTCTCCAATTCTTCTTTGAGATCTTTTTTTGATGGCTCTCCGTCCTCTTTCTTTCCGTTGTCTTCCTTCTGCTCTTCTTTCTTCTGGTCACCATCCTTCACTTTCTTTTCATCTTCTTTCGGGTCTTCTTTCTCGTTTTTCTTCTCGTCTTCCTTTGCTTCTTTCATTTCTTCATCCTTCACTTCTTTTTCAACCTCTTTACTGTCGTCTTTCTTCTGATCTTTCGTGATCTCTTTCTTTTCTTCTCCCTTTTGATCTTCCACTTTCTCTCCGTCTTCCTTCGTTTCAAGATTCTGATCCTCCCGTATAGGCACATCTTTCTCCTCTTCTTCGTCAATCTTCGCAGTGATTTGCGCTTCAACGTCTTCGTCTTTTATCTGCGTCTTCGCGACTTCGTTAGTCGGCAACGGCTCCTCGTCAATCTCCATATGTTCGTCACTTTTCTGAAATATAAAGTTTCTACCGTTCGAGATCTAAGACACTTGATTCGTGCGCAAAAAAGGCAATCACTCGAGGAAAAACCTCTTTGTGGCCTCACCTGTACACACAGCAATCGCATTGGCCTTTACGTAAAATCCAAATACACAAGAGAAAACGGGAAAAGTCAACAAAAACAACCTTCTCACCTTGTCATTTTCCTCTTTGGTGTAATCAGTCGAGCTCGTTCCGTTATCCATTGGCTCATCAGTAACTTCATTCGTATCCGACATTACTATAAAACGGGAATTTAAATTCAGCTACTACAAAACTGTGATATACGAATTTGAGAAAACAGAGAACAGGAAATAGATTGACAGAAACATGGCATTTCAGGGGGTTGAGCTCATTAATAGGAATTGATAAAGCGAGACAAAAACAAGCCTGCATCGTTCCCCCGAGATTGTTTGAAATCAGAACGCCAATGCGGCCTGGTTTCTTTGTCATTCGGTCGTTCATAACAGATTTCAAGGGCGCCGGAAATCAGAAAAGTGTGACAAAAGTTTGAGTGCGAGGAATCGCAGGTAAGAAAAGAAAGATATGTGAATAGAAAAAGGTTATCTATTCAGACTGCAACAAAAATAAGTCCCTGGATTTGAATTGAATGTAAGCCCTGGATTTGCATTTAATGCATAAACAGAGCGGATTCGAAACAATATGACTATTCAGGCAAAAATAGTAGCTGTTTTTCAGTAGAAACCTTTAACTTAAACTAGGTTTCCAAGCCATCAAGTTTTGTCCGTTAGCTCTTCTTTGACCAACTATAAAAGTTACGAAATGGAACCAATAGAAAGGGTATCAATGCGCTTGGCATTGTATAATCGTGTGAAAACAGAAGTGATGAGAAGGAGGGTAGAGGAAGAGAGACATGGTCAATGAGGTTTCAAATTTTACGCGCGCGAAGGTTAATGTCCAGGTTCATCATGCACAGTCCAGAAATATGTCAATGTGTCTGATAAGGAATTTGAACAGAAAAGGAGAGATGAAATGAAAACAATTTGGATGTCAGCCCAAAATCGATTACGTCACTCGTCGAATGCGAGGCAAGGAGGCTCGTCTTTTGATAAAAAAAAATTGGGGAGAGAGGTGAGAGAAAAAGGAGAAAAAAAAGAGAAAAGGGGGCGAAAAGGATGGGCCGCACGCGTGCCGCGACGCGGCCGACAGCACTCGTCTCGCGGTCTCACCACGATCGTGACGTCATTGCAACGAGAGAGAGAAGAGACGCAGACACATTTCCGCTGACTCATTCGTGTTTTCCGTTCATTTCTTCTCGCTCCGTCACCCCTCATTTTCACAGATTTTTTAATTTTTCGTGAGAAATATAACTTTTGAGTTTTTTAGCCATTGATTAATTTTATTTTATTTTCACTGTTTTGCTTCGAAAGTCGTAGAAAAGTACAATTTGCTATCACATTTTCTTGATTTCGCAATGTTTATCACCTTTGTCGTATAAAATCACTCACACATGTGTTCTATTTTCTCTATTTTTCCAATTTTCAGAATGCAGCGCATTTTTGGTACAGCTAAAAAGGAGCCGGCACCGGATCTTAACAATGCCATCGCCAATGTCGAGTCGAGAAGTGACAGCATTGACAAGAAGATTCAGAAGCTCGATGGAGATCTTATGAAGCTTCGAGACCAAATGTCGAAAATGCGTGAGGGTCCGAGCAAGAATCTTATCAAGCAGAAAGCCTTACGGTAAAATTTCCCTCTTTTGACTTCACAATCCTGATGTATTCCAGAATCCTCAAGCAGAAGAGAATGTATGAAAACCAGAAGGGTCAACTTGATCAGCAAGCATTCAATATGGATCAAAGCAATTTTGCAATTCAAGGAATGAAAGACAACCAGGTTACGGTTGCTGCAATGAAGGACGGACTAAAGACGATGCAAAAGGAATACAAGAAGATGAACATCGATAAGATTGAGGACCTTCAAGACCAAATGGAAGACATGCTGGATCTGAACAACGAAATTCAGGAGGCTATGAGCAGACAGTATGACACACCTGATGTGAGTAATTTCAATTCCCTTGTGTTTTTGAAAATGATTTCTACAGATTGATGAGGCTGATTTGGAGGCCGAGTTGGCTATGTTAGGAGACGAATTGGATATTGGAGAGAGCGACACGAATTACTTGGATGAAGCCCTCGCTGCGCCGACGGTTCCGAACGATTTCCAGAAACCAAAGGCGAAAGTGGCAGAAGGGCTTGAAGTGGACGAGTTCGGACTGCCGAAACTTCCCGCCTAGCTCAACTTTTTGTTCATTTCAATATTCCCCATCACTTTTTGATTCGTTTCATGTACCAAAAATGTTTATAAGCACTAAAAACACGTCCGGTATATCACTTCTTTACATGATAAATGCTTGCAATTTAGAGTTTCGATGTGTGCACAACAGTATGCTCATCTTTTCGAAGCTCGTCGATCGACCTGAATCCGGACAACTGCATGGCGTGCCGGAACTCGGACTGAAGAATTCCGACAACAGCGGCCACTCCCGAAGAACCCTAAACACGCAAGTTGTTGATTGAACGCTTAGACAGAGCGGAGCCCTCGAAGTAATACCGATGTGGCCAGTCCCCAGAGGACCGGGCGGCCCACAAAAACACCGCGCGCTCCTAGAGCCACTGCTTTCAGAATATCCCGGCCATTGCGGACGCCGCCGTCCAGAAACACGGGGATTCGGTCGCCGACGGCACGCACAACATCTGGAAGGGCTTCAATCTGGAAAATGATTGTTCTTCGATAGTTTTCTTCGTTTTAATTACAGTAGCAATCGAACTGTCCATCTGTCGACCTCCATGATTCGACACGATGATTCCATCGACACCCGCTTCTAGAGCCAGCAATGCGTCATCTCCTCTCATCACTCCTTTCACAATCACTGGCAGCGATGTCTTTCTGAATAATCCATTATCATCTTTTTCAGTCTTTTTCACATACGATCGAATCCATTTAAGAGTGTTCCAATCGAGAGACGGGTCGATTTGGGAACTGACGTACTGCATAAATCCAGATTCTCCTGCAGCTCCTTTTGGCATTTCGGCCTGACAGTTCGACTCGAAGTTCGCAAACTTCAGGTGTTTCGGCAGGGAGAATTTGTTGTGAGTGTCTTTAAGGCGACGCCCGAGCACCGGAGTGTCTACAGTCAGAACGAGTGCTTCAACTCCTGCCGCTTCCGCCCGATTGATCAGAGATTCGGTGACAGCGCGATCCTTGTAGACGTACAACTAAAATGGTTCAGTTGCTCTACTTCCGAAGATGTCCGGCAAGTACCTGAAACCAGAGGGTCGCCCCGACGATCTTCGCTTCCTTCCCAATGTCGTCAATAGACGTTGTGCCCCAAGAACTGCAGATCATAATAGATTTGCTGGCTGCTGCCCCGCGCGCCGTGCTCAGCTCTCCATCCTTTGTCGCCATTTTCTGAAACGCCGTCGGGGCGATTCCGATCGGAAATTCCACTTTCCGCCCGTTGAGCCATTCGATTGAAGTGTCGATTTTCTCGACGGAACGAAGACATCTTGGACGGATCAGAAGGCTGAAAGAGAGGGAGTCGGAAGAGGAACGGGGAAGGAATCGAGTACCGGTCGAAGGCGGATTCGTTGCGGCGGAGAGTGTGCTCTTGCTCGGAGCCGCTCTCGTAATAGTCTCTCGCCAACTTGACGAGATTCCGTTCCGAGTACTTTCGGTAGTCGTCGACAGTCAAAAGAGCCGGAAGAGTCATTTGATAGGTCGGAAAATGGAACGAAAACAAACGAAAGGAGAGGAATGGGCGGGCGGTGAACGTGAATATATAGATGGGGACGGAGGGCAGCAGAGAACAGATACGGGCCCTTATCAACCACAGATTATTGATATTTTGCGGTGTGGACGGCGCACGCGGTCATTTGCGATAAGAAATGGTTCGTTTGGTCGCAGAAAGAGGTAGCAGTGAGAAGCCACGTGGGAAGACCAAGAACTAGACTGCTTGATGTCTAAGTTGGCACGAATATATATATATATCAATCGTTCTCGGTTTGAAGGGGCTATGAAATAGTTGAGACAAACTCGTTCATTTCTACAAATTTCACGTGAACTTGGGCAATGAATCGCGGGGCAAAATGCCCGAAATTAATTCAGTTTTCGGCATGGAATTCTTTCAAAAAGTTCGGTTAAAACTCGGTTGATTTTCTGTTTAATTCAAACTTTCACTGAACGCACTGAATGCGGATACCCACGATGATAGCGCCAAGTTAGACCCAATTGGATAACTCCGAATGTTTTCCTGGTAAGATGTGACAAATTTATTTATTGCAACAATAATAAGTAAGATTAGAGAAACAAAGACACGTTTTCAGAAGATTCACTTGACGAGCGCGGAGGTGGCCAACTCCTGCACTCCGCACACATTCTTTCCGCGGTACAATCGGAAGTATCCGGATTCGCCCCACGTCGGTCCCCACGAGTTCTTCACGATCCAATACGGTTTGCGGCCGTCCTTACCGTATCCGACGATGAGCACTCCGTGGTTGAGCATGAACGGTTCACAGAAGATCTTGAACGGATGGACGACTCCGTGACGATAGAACTGCAGAGTGTTCGCGTTGAGTCCTGCAAAAACAAAAGTGGGAACGGTTCGAACGAATGGTTTCGGCAAACAAAAAGGGGGGTTTTTTGGGATTTGCCTCCTAACTATTCAGGGATGGTTTGTTTGCCACCCGACACATTCCGATCTACCGGTATAAAAGGAGGAGCGGGAGGGTCTGGAGGCAAAAGAGAGAGCCGATCGAAGATGAACCGAACTGTCGGGTGAGTTCTCTTGAGAGAAGATCAAATAACCAGAGGATCGTCGTTAAGGTTTCTGCTGCTGACTGCACTTGCATGCACTGTTATTCCGAAGGCTGAGGCACAGTATTACAGTCTTTATGTGAGTCATTCCCCGCAATCCCCCATTCATTCAGAACTTTATAATATTCCATCTGTCTGTAGGGATATCAAAAAGTAGTCAACAGATGAAACGTACAATGAGTAGCTGACCACTTTGTGATATCTCCACCGGCAGCGGAGAATATTCCTAAAACGGTAGAACAAACTTTCAGTACCCGTACTACACGTATTACCCGTACTCGTACTACTACTACTATCCCTCCTATTACGTGTTGGGCAAGCGATCTGCAGGAGTGGACCACAAACAGGTCGGGAACGCCCGCCCACGCCCATAAAGTCGGAATTTCAGGTGGTGAGTGATCAAGTGATGCGGATGACACGCGGAACTCATCATCGTGCCAAGTGAATCGAATCAGATGTTGCGGAGCTGTTTCTGTCGACCGAATGAATGCTTTTTTGTGCGGCAATCATTTCTCTCTTTTATCTTGCGAATGAAGGATTACATTTCATTTTGTGTCTGTTTCTGACATCCTCCAGAATAGCGTCACTTCCGAGGCGAAGAGGAGACTACATTAGAAGAGAGATTTGGAATTCCCACGCACATTGTTTTCCGCAGAACCTTCTGTGCAAACGAAAAGTTTCCCACGGCTAGTCGTACTTCATGTTTTCTTTCTTCATTTCCACTTCAAATGTTCGTTTACATTTTGTTTTTTTTTCTGTTCCTACTACCGATAGGCGGATCTTTCAAGCACCTAGCCGTTCGTCATTTCATTTCAGGACCCACGAGAAAGTGTTCACTTTCAGCTCCAAACGGATCAGATGCACACGAAGGCGGCGTTCTCGCAGAGGTAAGATTTGCATTATTCTTTTTCGAGGAAGTGGAATGATCTGATCTGATCAGCTATTAGATGCATTACTATGGCATGAGCAAAAGAGGGAGAGAGCGTCAGAGTTCATGTGCAAGCAAAGCGATACGGTCGTCATTTGAAAAGCACACATTCGGATAGATATCACTCTGCGTCTCTCGATCCGCCACACTCTCTCCGATTCAACCTGTGTCTGGCTCAAAACCGATGTCATTTCGGTTTGCTCTCTCTCTCTCTCTCTTTCTTTCTCAGCCGATTTATCATCGATACGGACCGCACGCGCGGGCCAATCTCTTTTGTCACTTCTCTCCAAAATTGTGTCTTTCTTCAGAGATCGCTCCTCGAGAATGCACCATCGGAAACAGAAGAACGGCAACGCCGCAGCGGTCGGAAAGTCGATCGGAAGACGGGAAAGCGGAATGGAGGCGATGGCGCGGTTACGGTAGGTCACTGTACTCTTTGCTCTTCCCTTTCCAAACGTTTTCAAAGTTTTTTAGATACTTGAACAAGAAACCGTTATGTCTACAGTACAACGTTCCCAATTCCGCTTACGCCAGAAGACATTCAGCTCAAGGCACGAAAAGGAAAGAACGTGAGTGGCAGAGAGTGAAGAGTACAAAAAAAAATAGAGTTTCAGAGTCGTTCATAGTAGTGATTCTGTGTGGAATCGCAAAATTAGTTCAATGGGCTGCCGTCGGATTCCAACAGGCAGCAGTGGACTTTCTTGTGAAACCGGCTCATGAGCTGTTCCCGGATGAGTTCCCCAATCAGTAAGTGAGTCAGCCCAAACGTTTTCTGATTATATGGGCTTTCAAAGTGTAACAGTTCCAAAGTCTTCTCTCTTCAGATGTTTCCAAACCAACTTCTACCGCAACCCAATCCAACTGCGAAAGAAACCAGCGAAACGAGCAATCGTCAGGAGAACGGACGTCTCCCGAATGTTACAGTCAATTGATAACAAGTACTTTTGACTCTTCTCCTCTTCAAATTCTCTCTCTCTCTCGTAAGAGAATGACACATTTGCACACAACACGTGCAAATCGAAACTTAATCTATCCAGCCTCATCCAGTCCCTCCCCCTTCCTTCCTTCCATCCATTATTTGTTCTCATTTCCCTCTCATGTTGATCTTACTCGAGTGTTTTTTTTTTGCTGATTGAAATATTGAAATGAAGCAGCGTACCGATTGAAATGGGTCCTTTCGTGACCAGCCATTTCTGCAGCTCCACCTCGTCGTGCGGCAGTTCGACGGATCCGTTGATGTAAACGGAGATGTCCTTGCGGACCAGATGACACGTTTCTCCTTTTCCGTCGTACGGATAGGCGTCTTCTGGTTCCAAACCGCCCATTCGAATGATCTCTCTGAACAGCAAAGGGTTTTCTGGGGGATGCTCCTCCTATCTCAAACTCACTTGTACGCATTGCTCGGAAGCCCTCCGTTGCATCCCTGATCCACACTGTCACAGTCGACGAGCTCTTGCTCCGAGAGCGAAACAAGCTTCTTTTTGGCCAAGAACCACGCTCCTTCCACGTTTCCAGTGGTCGAGAATGCCCAGCAACTTCCGCAACTTCCCTGATTTTTCACCTGAGTCACTGCTCCCTTCTCCCTCCAATCAAATGAATCCGGAAGATCATCTTCCGAGATGGTCACTCCTTCCTTCTTGAAATCGGCTTGATCCATCGGGTACACGGGCTGTTCCCATTGATATGGCAGCATAATCTGCTTGAACTCCATCGTGGTCATATCGGAGAACTTTGTGAATCCATAGACAGCCGTGCCCTGCTCATTCTTCTGCAGCTCTCGGATCACTTTCGCATTCTTTTTGAAGACTCGGAATCTCTTCAGCACTTCCCTCTTGTCGCTGTACTTCTTATCGTGTCTGAAAGATATTCGAAGCATGGAAAGGCCAATCAGATTCCGAATTCACCTGTCGACAAAGTCGAGGAAAGAGTTCCACATGACGTAGTCCCTCGGCTTGATAATCTTAGCCTTTCTGAGTTCCTGCACGGACACCGAGTCATCTTCCGTCAGTTTGATCTTCCGATGACTAAAAGCTCTTGTTTCCCCGGCGTCAAACCCATGATCACTCACTCAAACTTGTCAATGTTCCGTGTGAACTCTTCCTCACAGTTTCTGATGTGAGCCACGTCTTTGAGTCCATACCCATGTCGCTTCACTCGGCGACTGATCTCCACTTGGCACTTCTGTAATCATTCCCCTCTTCCTCATCCCGATCCAGTTCTCACCTTGAGCGTGTCCGTCTTCCGACACTTTTTTCCCTCCTCTTCCTCTCCCTTCTTACAGTCCGTCTTGACCAATGTCACGAAGATCGAGTAGTGGATGCCCCCGGAAAGCCGTCTCTCGACCTCCCACGTCCGGTCCAGTTGCCATTTGTAGGCGTCGTTCGATTGTTGATTGAATTTCTCCACACCTTTTTGCGCAAAGTTCTTCAAAAATAGAAGGTTATTATGATGATGATAGTGACGGATTAGGACAAAAATGATAGTCGAAAACTGGTTCGGGACGGAAAAAAAAGATTGATTACCTCGTACAGAAGTTGGTCTTCTTCATCGATCGGTAGCACTTTGGCGGTGGTTGTTGCCAATGTGGCGAGAAGAATGAGACAAAAGGTGGGAGAACCCATGATGTCTGAAAAGTAGACACAAATATAAAGAAAGAGAAAGAAAGAGAAGGAGAGACGGAACGGGGGGCTTTCACTAAAATAATAGTTGGTGAGATATTTACATCTTTCGACACAGCGGGATTTCACAAACAGCATCCACCTTTCTTTGGTGCTTTGTATCTCTAGAACCAATGAATATTTTTGGGAGCAGTCAACTGAAAAGATGTTTGAAATATTGTGTTAAACAACTTTGCAGTTTACTGCTTTGTCCTAAAACTCTTCATTCTCGAGTTAGTGTGCATTACGGGGAACCAAAAATGTCATGAAATGAGAAATGTGAACAGGACGATGAATATACTTTGAAGCTCCAAATCTTGATGTTTTCAAATACATCAAGATCTCGTTATGATATTAGTAAGATTTTAGTACTTTAGTATAAAAATGTAGATCGCTTTCAGTACTCGACATGAATACCTCACCCACTAACAGTGAATTTTTGTGGTGGGCCCCTTCAGAAATGTTCTAGAATAACGCGGAAGAGTGAGCAAATGAGCAAAAGCACCCGAACTCCTCTGCGAGTGCCGTGAGAGTGAGCGGAATGAAGCGAAGTGTGAGAAGTGTTGATGGGGAACCGCCGGACCGCCGCCAGCGGTCATATGGTAGCCGGACGAACAGCTGCGGCCGAGGAGGTTCTCCCCTGGGTCGAGTGACCGTATGACCGATGGATATGAGAGAGACGCATTGAGAAGACGGACAATAGAGGGAATAGTGGGAGCGGCGAGAGATCGGAGAGACGCAGAGAGGTCGGGTTACACCTCCAAGGAGTTGGAAGACGAGACGACGAAGACGAGGAAGCCGTGGTGGCGGCTCCAATTGAATTTCTGAGTAGACCTCAATTTGTTAGAAGGGAGGCGCGTACATACTCGCAGTCTAATGATATTAGGAGAGTGCGTTGGGCTGCAAAGGTTTGTGAACTTTTGGAATGAAGAAATTCACGAGCTTGTGCCATGACAACTTTTTGAGAGCTAGAAGGGAGACGGATAATATTTAACACTGACACCTTGCAGCTTCTTCCCGTTGCGATTCGATTTGAGATCAAATTTCAAGTCACAAGGAACAGCAAAATACTCTTTTTTCCTCGAGACAGGTGGTCAACATCAAGTTGATAAATTGAGAGACGGAAGACGGCATCATTTGAACGGAAGGCTCAACAAAACTAGCTATAGTTGTTGCTCGGCGCCCGAATCGAGAGAACAAGACGGCAAGTAGTGATTGAATTTGTATCGACGAGCTGGCAGAGAGAAAGAAAGAGAAGTGCAAACGCGGAAGAAGACGGCGTTGTTTCGCGGCGAACCGCTCCCTTGAGAGCACTGGGTGACAGATGATGATGCTCGGATTAGGCGTCCGGATAACCCGAGTACAAAACGGGGAGAAGATCCAAAAGGGAGCGAGAGCGAGAGCAGCAGGGGAAGAAAGGAAAAGTAATTAGTAAAGTGGCTCAAACAGACACTTGAGTGGCAGACTGCCATCCCCGCCGGAGGTGAGTGCCGCTGGATGGACGGCCTTCACGGTTTCGAAGGAGGCATCCACTCATTTCGACGACACCCGATTACCATAAACACCCTCAGAGGTGACTGAGAGAGAGAGATCGGCGGCAGCGAAAATTTGTTCATTCGGAAGGAAATGAAAAAGAGAAAGAGCAAAAAGAGCGAAGAGGGCGAAGAGTATAAATGATTGTGAGAAAAACGGAGGGGAGTGTAAGGAGGCGCCGTAAGATTAACAGAACATGCGTAGAATAACTGCATTGCCGCTCTTGGGTGAGCACGGGGATGTTTCTGCTATCTCTACCTTGTGGGCTTGGACTTTTGGCCCAGTAAAAGTTGCAGCCCCGTTAGGATCAATATAGAGATGTATCGAAATGGGCAGGATTGAACAAACGGATTTCAGAGCTCTTTGGGATTTAAACTTTTAAAACTCATTCTCTTGCAAATCTAATATTCCGACCCAAACGTTGCACTTTTCGGCGCCAAAGCTGATCCAATTGGCCTGAAACGATCACTGTAGATTCTTCAAAGCAAGGCTGATAATCGTGTAAAATTTGGGTGCGACTCCAAGGTGTCTAAAAATCCGGACCCCGAAATGCTCAATAACGCCCTTTGTCCAGAAGAAGAGCTCGCGCGAGAATCCCAACTTCTTCGGTCCCTCTCACTCATCGCGGACAGCAGTTGTCTCGGCTCCTTTGCTCAGTGTTCCGAGTGTTCCATGCACTCGCAAGATGCTCTCTGAGCAAACAGAATGAACAAAAAAGTTAGCTGACGGTTGCAGAATCGAGTTTGCATAGCGGCGGCGACCCGTACTATTCCGAGGAGCAACGGGAGCAACTTTCGCAAACCACTTTCTTTCCGTCTGAAGCGACCGGCTGTCTGAAACGTTTAGAACTGTCTGGTCTGTCGAAGACACAGGATCTCGTCCACTGTAATTAGCAGCGAATGACCGTCTTCCGAAGAACCTACCGGTGCAGTTTCCTTTTGACCCACATTTTTTATTCATAACCGAAAGGGAAAAGTGTGTGTGAGGTGAGAGTGAGTCACGAATAATCCGGCAGGTAGGGTGCGGAGTGTACTTGTCAGAAGTGGCCAGCACTCGGTTCCGATTCAGTTAATTCCACTCTCAATCTCAGAGCAATCACACCTGTCTCGGTGTCCATTGCCATTATTTCATTCCGAAATCATGAATGTCTGGTGACTTCTCACATGACAACTGCTCCGTCGTTTCGTTCCGAACGCTGTGCTAGACCACCCTACAGTAATCCGTCACGAGTTTTGTGTGACCAAAGTTCTGAACGTTCATCCGCTTCCTATTTACTCATTCCATCTTTTGTATCATTCCGCCCCTCATCCATCTCCCTTTCTTCGGCGCCTTCGTTTTAATTAATCCAATTCACTAGATTGTTTTTCCTCCGAACTCGTCTCTCCCTATCCCGGCGCCCTCCCCTCTTCCTCCGGCTCCTCAATCGTGTCAAGTTGTGTGTATTTGTGCCAAAACCTTGGCTCCTTGCTCTTTCGCTCGTCGTTCCAAACCGAGATGCGATAATCCCGGAGAAGAAAAAGGGACGAGTAGAGGCCCCGTGGTGTCCTAAAATAACGCGACGTGTAAACAGCGAGTTCTTGTAATCCTCAAGGTACATTCCCGCCCAGTCCTCTTCCTCCTCCTCCCTCTTGGCCACCTTGGCACTGTGCCCCTTGCCCGTCACACACTCGCGTATCGTTGCCGCTTCTAATCAAATTAGCAGCGATGGTTTACTCCGGTCGGTGATCATCGTTCACTGTTTCAGGAGCGAGACGACGACGCCCGACGTCCCATCTCTTTGGTGCGCGCCAGTAACAACGATATGTGCTATCCAGTGGAACCACCGAGAAAGTGAGTTTGACCATTTGGGCAGAGAAGTTATTGTCCTCTCAATTGCTACTGTAGAGAAAGCGGGAGTTACTGCTGCAGAATGACTTTGTTTTGTTTTGGCCCATACTCATCATAAGTTTGGAATGACATAACAAGGACTGACATTTGGCTAGAGACAGAAACGAACTTGAATGAGGAATGAATGGAATTGTACGCAAGTCTCGTTTTCCCACGGCGCGCTCCTCGACACGCCTAGTCAGAACATTCGTACATTTAGTACGATTAACAAAAATCGAGAGCTAGAAGTTTTGATTGCAGAGAGTCTAGAGGAACGGAGAGAATTTCCATGTGATAAGGGCTGGGCAAGAGGCCAGCTCAGGCTTTTCGAAAGCCTGCCGAGGCCTGAACTTTTCACCTGATCGGACCAAAACTTTGCAGGCTTATAAGTTATACTTTCTGATATGTTTAGTGTTCCACTCGAAATGCTTCTCACCTTAAGTTGGCACTCGGACAGGCGGAATGACATGTGTCAACGGCGCGGCGACCTTGATTTCATTTTTCAAACGTATACCAAATTCAAACTTTCGAATTTCCTCTTGCTGCGTTCCTCTCCCTCCCTTTCTTCCCTCATCTTTGATTATTATCACCAACTGTATCAACCTCCTCCCCCGCTTTCCACGCGCGATACCCCGTCTGTGTCTCTTCCAAACACCGTTTTCGGTTCGGTCTGCGAGTACGTGTACAAACAGACGCAATTATGATAACATTGACATACGAGACTTCTTCCTGAACCGCTGCCTGCTTCCGTCACTTATTGATTTCTGATTATTTCCATCCTTTCCATCTTTTCTCGTCACGCGTATAATTGTAAATCAAGCGAGTAGAGAAGCGGATATCAATCAAAACAGTTGTAAAAATCTTCTCACAGCATCAGCGGCGAAAGTGTTTCTAGTTGTTCTTGGGCGGACCGGTTCGGAGGAGCGCATTAACTTTGAAATCCCATTTCGATTTCTGTTATGATGCCTCTATTTGACACCTCGGCGGCCATTGCCTCGCCTCAAAAGAGCGCATCTCGGATTTCGTCGCTTTCCCCTCCGTGACGTCTTCTTCTTCAGCCTCTTCTTCAGCTCCCACACCTCGGCATTCCTCGTGCATGAGGTGTCAGTTTTCGGTCGCCATTTCAATTGTTTTCCGCCAAAACATACAGAAGCTTTCCGTTTTCCTGGGGCTGAATCATTTCGCGAAAAAATAACAAAAAGATGCAGCGGCAGGAAGGAAGCATATAATATAAAAGTCGCACGATTTGTCATCGTTTTGTTGTGTTTCATTTCGCCTTTCCCGTATCCATCTGCATCTTTTTGCTATTCTATTCATGGTCGGAAGGTACTTTCCTTTCCTCTCTCTCTCTCTCTCTCTCTTCCTCTTTCTTTGCCCGCTTAACGAGCAGTCGTCATGGGGCGGTCGGACACTTTCAATCACCCAGTCATAAGTATGAGCCTCATAAAGAGAGAACATCGTCGGCCATTCCTTCTTCTTCTTCCTTGGTCGTTTCCTCTCCTTTCCCTCTATTCATATCATTTGGTAACCATCCTCCTTCCCCCTGGCCATTCTCTTCCACACACTCCTTCTCGATGGTTCTTCTTTTCAGAGAGATGGGTTTCGACGCGTCGTTGCTCAAAAGTGTGCTCGAGCAGTTCGTCGACGAGATCGGCGAGGAGTCGGTCGACCTGATCGAAGACCGTCCTCGCTTCGCCCACGCAGTCGTCGTCGTCACCGACGCGTCCGGAGAGATGTGTCAGGCGTCGTGCATCCGTCAACTCGACGATGTGATCCTCCACGAGACCAGCGTTGCCAATGTGTTCGTTTTCAGTCACTGGAAGCATTTGGATTTAGAATGACTGATTTCAGAAACTCTGAGTGGATGGACGAAGAGATTCAACGTGCTCTTCGTGAGCTGACCGAGTCCCGCGGCTTGCTGGACACCCCGCGAAACAGCATTTTCGTGGAAGAGAAGCGCGAAAAGCAGAAGACGGTGACGACGACCACGACGAGCACGGAGACCACTCGCAGTGCTACCAGCCGAGTCGAGGTAACCTTGCCATCGAGAATGTGCAATCAAGTATATGGTTTTCAGTTTCCGTCGATGAGCCGTCGCGCCCGTTCCTCCTCGGCCGCCCGTCGTTTCCACTGACCGGCGTCTCCGTCCGTCCGCCGTCCCGCTGCTTCTCCCGCTATCGCTATGCATCGAATTGACTCCGATTCCGAATAACTTTTGTTTATTTCGTTTATTCGGCAACAACATTCATATCCCCCCTATATGAACGAAGTTGCCTTTTTTCAAAGAACCCTTTAACTTTATCCACGTATCCCCCTGCTTTTAACGCGATCTCAATGCTTCAAATAAACGAATGTGCTTCATGCGTATATACAAACAACAGTACTATCGCAACTTCCAAAGAGAAACAGTGGCGTCGGATGACGTGGCAATGACGAGTTCTTCGTCTTCTGGAGGCAGCCAAACGAGCGAAGTGATGGAAGACGAGTGAGTGGACGAGAGGGCGAGAAGAACGGTGAGACGGAGGCACGAGAAGACACGAATGGATCCGTCCCAGAAGCCGGCGAGGATCTGCTTGCAGTTGGGCGAGAAGGTGATTGCGGAGCAGCCGGCAGAGCTGGAAACTTAATTCGGATGGGGGACATTTCTGATCAACTGACTCTGGAGGATAAGCAACTTCTCGCACGTTCTTGTCTTCTCTAGAAACCAGAAAGATCGGTGCTCTCGCACATCCGGCAGCCATCCACTTTGAGCAGCTCGCCACGCAGAACACAGGTTCCCGCCCGAGTTTGAGCATCTCGCTGCACAGTCGGTTCTCTCCTTTACTGATTGCCAACCTGCCGTCCTCCATCCCAATCACCACTTCTCCTTCGCCTTCGCCACGTGTCATGTGCATCGGAGTGTTGTCCGCAGTGTCGCCGATTCGGAAGGATTCCACTCGGAAATCGGAGAGACTCGTCGAGCAGAGCATCGGGAATCTCTCGTTATCGGAAGAGGCGAACAGAAGACTTTGTCCGATGAGCAGAGAATTACAGAATCCGACGTCGTCCACTTCGACAGTACGAACAACACTCCACTCTTTTGATTTTTCCTCGGGTTTTCTGGAAACGAAGAATAAGAAGTATTTAATCAGATGTAAGGGGGCTACGCGGAACCAGAACTGTCCCGAATCAGAACCAATTATCACTGAAAATAGTTCTGATTCGAACAGTTCTGGTTCGGCGTACCCTCGATGTGAGTAGAAAATACTTCAGCTGAATAATTGCATGACCACGTATATGAACAAAGAGATTTTCGTCGGCGAATCCGATTGACTGAACTCTCCTTTCTTTTTCATCGGCTGAAAATTATTTTTTTTCGTTCATTAGATTAATGTATTTAATTTGAGTTTTCAAGTGAGAATAACCGCATTTCGGGCAGCTTTGCTTTCAGCGATTCGGAAACGAAATAGGTACAATTCAGGCGCAGATTCTTTCCGAATTGTCACCTACCATAGACAATTTGCTCCAAAACCTTGCTCTCCAGCCCGAACTTGCTCACTTTTCCCTTCAGACTTCCCACGAACAGCTTCTTCCCGTCCACGTGGCAACACGTGGCACCGCCTTCAACTCCGAAGAACACGAAAAGCGGCTTCGGCGGTTTGCTCATCTGAAACCGATCAGTTCGCAACTGACTGTCGGGTGAAACTCGATATTCTAGGGAAATTGACGCGTTCTAAATGAAATGGGAAATAAGCAAACAGTAAAATTGATTCATCTCCGAAAAAACAATATAAAAAGAACAATAATTTATATAAGGGTAGTCTATGAAAGGCTAACAATTAAGGGATATAACATGAATTCACAGAGTCCGTAACCAGTGGGTTAAGCAGCGGAGTTGATGAGATCGTTGCGAAGTCGGCATACCAAATGAGGATCCCATGCTCTCCTATCGCCGGCTCTGAAAACAATAAACATTATATTGTGCTGCTTCCTTATGTTGTGTACAGTCCGTCCAATCATCTACCGTAGCCAGAGCCATGACGCATTGCTTTATAATCACAAAAGACATGCAAATACGATTGTTCTGCGTCCCTCCATTCTTTCTTTTGTCTTCGTGGCTCCCACACTTTACATACATACAAATATGATTCAACGGGGCGTTGTCGTCGTGCCCGCCGGACGCGGAGTCCGCCCGCCCCGCTGCTCTTCATTCACAATCACTTGCACCGGCGACGGCGGCGGCGGCTGGAGACCTGGCCAGGCATTCCAATTGTGAAGGAAGCAAGACACCCCGACAATTGGTATCCCTGACAAGGCCTCAATCCGTCTGTCGAGCACTCGTTTTACCCTTCGTCCCCGGGCCTAATTGGCGGTTGGACGCTCGTTCGTTCGACGACGTCGTCAATGGGGCGCCTACGATTTATGGGGCTCATGACTATGACGAGCTGCCTGTCGTCGGCTCATTGAACCCGCCCGTATTCGCTGCCACTACTACTACTCACTACTGATATTCTCCCCGCCACGACACGACGGCGGATTCTTGTAATTCTGTGCATTCGCTAGAAGTCAAAGGCGTTGCTAATGCCAGAAGTTGCAAGGATCAGCCCGAGCAGGTCCCCTTCACTCACTCTGTGCTCCTTTTCGGCGTCACGCGCCCGTTCCCGTTCGCGCGTCTTCTCCTTCTCCTTCCGTTCTTCCTTCCGCGATTTACGATCACGCTCCCGGGCCTCTCTCTCCTTATCGTGCAACTCTTCTTTGATTCTTTCGCTGAAAAGTGGAGAACTCGATTGAAGCCTTCGTTTCGATCAAACTCACTCCATGCTGTTCTGCTGAGAAGTGGCCATTGTGAGATAGATAGCCTTGAACTCGGAGAGAACTTCCTTTCCGAGCACTTCCTTCAGCTCTTCGTACTCTTCGAAAGTCACAAACGAGAGCACCGCCGGATACGCCTTCGTCTTGAGCTCTTTGATACAATCGTAGAATGCCTGCTTCCAACGTTCTGACAACCGCCACATCTTCTTTTCAGTCACTTTGTAGAACAAATTGGCAACGAACGACTCAAACGTTTTGAACTGAAAACACGGAAAATTGGGATCGAATTGGCCGAAATTGAATTATTACCTTCCGATACAGAATGGAAAGAGAGTAGAGGAAAAGGGGCGGAACTTCGTCCCACTTGAAAATCGCCTCGATTGCCTGAGATGCTGTGTCCGGTTTTAAAAGAGCTGGTTCCAGAAGAAACTCGAGATCTGAAAAATGATAAATTATGAGAGAAAAGAGAGGATTAAACTGAATTCATCGCTTTTGCCCCTCGATGCTTGCAGACTCAAGCCAAAATTTCCTGAAATTAGGCTTGGGTCTGCAAACACCGAGGGGACAAAAGCGGTAAATTGAGTATACTTACTGTTGATGAGGAAAGTTTTCTCATGGTCGTCCTTCGGCAGTATCCGATGATATTCTTGGATGATTTCGATAGCATCGAACACAAGTTCTCCCGTTTGCTGATTTCGAACTGTGTACAGTTTTCGGAAGAGAACGTTCACTGATTTCTGGTATTCATTACGGAAGATGAACGTCGGAATCAGCCGCATCACTTGCTCCTTTTCGAGTCCTCCTATGATTGGCAACAGAGCGCGGTTGTCCATTTTCCGTTCGTCGTGCAGAGTTTTCATTTTCTGAATGAGTTCCGGCGTCGGTGTAGTTCTCTCGGTGAGCAGCACGACGAGACGGGCGACAAGAGTTTCGGCGCCAGGTGGACAGTCCTCGATGAGAGTGATTACCATACTCTGGCTCAACTGACGGAAGACCGGTTCGAGAATTCGGAGGACAACTCGCTTGAAAGTGTTGTTTCCGGATGAGTAGACGGCGGCAAGTGGCATCAGAAGCATCTGATCAGCGGGCATCAAAGTGGCGTAGACGGCTAGACAGTTTTTGTACATCTCGTCGGTCCAGGTGTCCGACGGCTCATCGGGACTTTGCATGTACTTCGGCGGGATCGGTTCCAGGCATTCGTTTAGAAGCATTCTAGCCTGATCACTGAGAGAGCTCCTTATGAAAGGCAGGTTAGAGAGCTCTTTGACTACTTCAAGGCACGAAGTTCTCAATTCCGGACGATCGAGGAAGCAGAGACCAAAAAGGAACTCAAGAAGCTGCGGCCGCTGTCGGTTCCGTGTCATAATCAACTCGCGGATAATCGCCATTCCGTGTTCATTCTTTTCCGCAACACAAACTATCTTCAGCCGTTCGATTGCATTCGTCGTCAGAAGTGGTGTTTCCAGAATAATTTTGAAGAAAGCGCTTCCTTCTCCATGTTCCGTTCGAGCATCGTATCCAGCATCTTGCACATCGCGTGATCATAACGATCCAGTCTCTGTGCCACCGTCAACCCGTCCTTTTCGGCAATCATTTCTTTTATGCGCAGTGCACAGTTCGAATAACCTTGATATTGCGCGTACAACTCGCACATCCACAAAAGAGCCAGATCGTTTCTACGTTTATGATCTGCGAGAACGAATTCAATTAGTTTATCCTCAAAAAGAGTGCAATCCTCCCAGAAGCGAGTCGTCAGTCTGACCACCAACTGTAGATATTCTTTTTTTGCTCCGCCGGCGGCGGCTCCTCGTTCCGCGCGCAGAACCGAATTGAATGCCAAATCGAACATCTCCGCAGCTTCTTCCGCGTCCAACACTCTCGTTTCCTCGATCATATTGAACGTTTTCTTCGATTTTTGCTGCGATGATGCTTTCTCGGTCTCAGCGGTCGACTGCTTTGCTGCAGAAACTGCGGATCGGCTGGCATTGAGCTCGTGATGTGGCGTCGGGGGAATGGCCAATCCTTCCTTCCTGGCTTTCGTCTTCGCCGCGTGCTCCTTCTTCTTCTGCTCCACCAGCCACTCATAACCAGGTCCGATTTCTTTTTGAGTCATCTGAACGGCCATGAGTTCCGCAAGTTCTTGTCGGTTCGGTTCTGTTCCTGCAGCGGCGATTGGAGTGTAAGAGGAGGCGAAAGCAGCGGGCATTTCATTCGGGAGCGTGAGCAGCGAGATCTGCACTAGATTGAGGACTGTCTCGTGGTCCAGTCGTTCCATAATAAACTGGGCAGTCTTCTCGATGGCTTGCGTCGCCACGTCCTTTACCTTCGAAGTTGAAGGACCCGCCTCATCTTCATCATCGTAATCGTCAAACATCTCGTTTTCAATCTTCTGCCGCTTCGCACTAGGCTCTGCCGAACTTGGCGGAGGTCGTGGCGGAGCAGGCTTCTGGATCAGTTCCGTTGGAATCGATCTCATTACCTCTCCGGAAGATGCTCCCAAGTAGTCAGTCAGCATAGTCTTGATCTTCGCTTGAAGTGGAACAGATGCCGGTAGCTTCAGGAACCGCAGAAGATTATACTTGAACGACTTTCGCAGAAACTTCACTTGTCCTTTGCTGAGCATGGGCGGCACATTTGAATGAAGAGCCTTGATGACGTCAAAGACACGTGGCAATGCATTCACCCAAGTCGGTCGACAACGAGTTATCATGCAGAGGGATTCGATGACCGCGAGAAGGTTCTGCGATGTGATGACGCTGACCGTTGTCTGCTTGAGGAGCGCAGTGAAGTTTTCTTCGGCTTCTATCTGAGTTTTGTGATAGGAGAGGAAGCGGTGACTGCGCGGCACGTCGAGCAACGAGATCTTGCTGAATCGAGTGTTCGCTTCGTGAGTCCACGAGCACTTTGGATCCGCCAGCTCTTTCGGTTTCGGCGATTGGCAGAGAATGAGTGCCTCCAGAAACTTGACGGTCACCGTTCTGATTCCTTCGTGTCCGTCGTCCACAAGCATGCAAATACGGTTCTTCAACAGATTGAACGCATCCCAACAGCTCTCGGCTCTCTCGTTCTTATCGTTGATCGCATATTCTAGGACAATCGGATACAGACTTGTCGACGCCAGAACCACTCGTTTGATGACGTTCGCGTACTTCGGAATTGCGTTGTTCGTCTTCAGAAAGTCACTGTACTTTTCGACTGTCTTGTTGCAGATTGTGAAGTCTTTCGAGCTCGCTTTCAGCAGAAAATCAATCATGAGACATATGACGCGATAGTCTCCAAGTTCTGTGAACTCGAGCATTTCCGTCAAAAAGTTGTCGAGAACGTTATTCGCAAGGCCGGGGGCGGTGAGAAGGTGCATTGCCTGAAATTAGTCGGTTTCAACAGTTATAGAAATGACAAAAAGGAAGTTGTAACTCACTGAAGACAACGAGGTTATCTTCTTGTCCAATGTATTTGCATCTCGTGCTTCTCTGAGAGCTTCTTCGACCCGAATACTGCAAGACTCTGTGCTGTTGCTGAGTTCACTCATCTGAAAAAGAACGATGTGATCTAGGCTGAAAATAATACACGGGCGAATTTAGAAAACGGTTGCGTGGAAGAAAACATTTACTACCTGAATTTCGGACATTTTGGAATTGGAAATTAGGAAGCTCACATGTGAATGAAATAGATTCTGTTAATTACTACGCAAACGTTAATGCTACAAGAAGGCCAATAAAAAAGAGTGAATGTGAATGACTACGGAATTTATATTCCCCTCGCAGCGTAGACGTTACGATAAATGCTAAAATGTCAAGACAACTAAAGTGTGAAAACGCCTAGAATTTGTAAA
The DNA here is from genome assembly GCA_946814055.1 of Caenorhabditis sp. 36 PRJEB53466. NCBI lineage: Eukaryota > Metazoa > Nematoda > Chromadorea > Rhabditida > Rhabditidae > Caenorhabditis > Caenorhabditis sp. 36 PRJEB53466. The sequence goes on along the minus strand of CAMPFS010000005.1, from coordinate 2,805,454 downwards.
AACCCGACACAGTATTGTGTCGGGTTTTTGGAATGCAATGCACTCCACGGTTAATACATTTCTCTGCGCTTTTACGTTATATATCGTTCTGCGCGGACATTTCGAAAACAAGAGCAACCTGAAAAAGGAGAAAACGTTGATAAATTACATAGTTCAGTCAATTAAAGACACTTTAAAAAAAAATAAACTAGTTCAATAACCCGCATAATCGAAACGTTTTTTTTTTTCGAAATAGGTAAGTTTTGAATTGCTTTTTTGTCATATAAGCAACGTTCTTCAGAATTTCAATGAATTAACAATGTATTTCAGCCAGCTGAGCAATAATTTTTTGACTGAGCAAAATTGTTATTATAAACCCGAGAAGACAATAATGGGGTTATTCAGGCTGTGAAAAAAATGATTGTTTTCCGATTTTTTCGTTTTTTTACGTCAAAAAATCCAATTCAGCGATGTAAAAAAACGAAAAAAACGGAAAACAAACATACGCTGAATAGCCCCATAAGAAATTGTCGAATTCTCAAGTCGGCAGTGAAGCCGGACTCATGCACTCGCCGCTGTCGGCGACGTTTGGAGTGTCGTAATGTCGCCCGGTTTAGCAGATAGCAGCATTTTCAGAACTCGCCAAAGAATTGGTTGAAGATAGATAAGAAAAGAACAAAAGCAAAAAAGCTTGAAATTACAAGAAGAAGTTAAAGTGACTAGTTTAAAAATTCGAGAATACAGCTTCCTTACAGCAAAATCCCTTTAGTATTCGAAAATGTAGTGAAATTGAGGCTGGAGATGCTACTCTTCCAGCATCCGTGAGACGTCGTGAGATTCTGTTGGGCGAGGTTTCTGAGCAGCCTTGAGAGGCATTAGAATCTTGCTGGAAACAGCAGGAGCGCGTCGCTTGGAGAGACTGGTCTTCGAGCATCCGAGGATGGCGTCGTTTCAGAGCAAAAATATCCAGAAGTCACTTTATGCGCAGAGAAATCGAATTAAGACAAAAAATGTCGAAATTCAAAACTGTGACCGACCAGGCTACACACAACAGGCGGCGGGTTGCCTGTTTAGTCAGTCCATAACAACGCCGAAATCGTGCAGTCACCTCGCCAATATCCGGCGGATAAAATCTGAGAATTTCTTGTGATTCGAACGCAAAAGGTCATCTTCCCATTAACAAATCGTCCGTGAGGGCCGGAAACTCGAAACGCGCAGTTGCGAGCGCTGCTGACGCACCCTGCTTGACGCGTTCTGCGTGCCGTGAATTGGAACTTCTGAAACTGCATTCTGTTTGAATTCTGTGTCAAAATCGCTATTCAGAAATGATTCCTGTACAAAACGCAGAGTTAGTGGATATTAAAGAACAACTAAAGTTTCAAAATCATGTAATCCAAGCCAAGGTGAGTGTTTTGCTGTTTTTCATTGACGGAACAATTTGACACGCCGTTCAGGGGTTCAGTTTGGTTGTCGATCGGATTCTGAAGCGAACAATCAGCGGCAAAAATGAACAGAATCATCTGAAAGTGCTGTTGGATTGTTTTTGTGATTTCGGTGATTATCCATTCGATCTTCTGCTCAAATCTCTTCCGATTCTCGTAAAGTCCGGTAAGTCTGTTTTATGAAATAAAGACAAAGTTAAAAGTATTCTTGAAGATAATAAATGGAAAGATGTGATTCGAGACGAGTTCCTGATGCGGCTGCCGAGGATAAAACACACTCAGAGAGCGTTCAAAAGTCTAATTGATACCTGCGATCTTTCTTGCTCGTAAGTTTTCACTCAACACTGATAAGTCTATTTTTACATTTAGACAGTTTCTCTCATTTGCCACAAAAATCGACAACGAAGTTCTAACAAGAATGTGCTTGAACGCGATTTCCAGCAGAAATACTCTCATTATACGGCAATTCTTCTATTTTCCGAATTACTAACTGATGAGCAGAAGAAGCTTCTGGGCAATGATGGAAAGCTGCAAACTGTGTTTCTGAGACACTTCCCGCATCTTTATTCTTACAAAAATAAGGCTCAACATGACAATGAAAATTTCCTTCGCGGTAGCCCTATTCTGTCAGTCAATCGTCTATTGAATTTTTTTCAGAATGCTCCGAGCAGGAACTACTTCAACATTCTCTTCAGAATCTGAACATATTCCAAACACTGCAGTTGATGCAAGAGAGACCGGCGATCCGTCAGAATCAGAATCTCCGAAGACACTTTCTTTATGTGCCGTATCGATTTCTACTGAGAGAATGCACGCAAATCGTCGATCAAGCACTAAACGAAAAGGAATTAGAGAAGGAGAACCGAGAATTGATGGCACAGCTCACGGAATTCGAGAAGAACAAGAGTAGCATCTTGCCACCAGATTTCGACAAAGAGGAATTCGATTTGGAGAGCCTGTTCCGGCACGTGGTCACCCGGCAGAAATTGGCCACATTCGTCCGATTTTTAGAAAACTACAAAGACGAATTGACACTGTTCCGAAAGGCGCACATTCTTCCGTTCCTCCCTGCTCTTCTCCCGTTCACAACGGACCCGCCACTTCAAAAGAGGATATGTCATTTGATGTGCCACTTCATTAAAAGTGCTCCAGAACAAGCGAACGGATACGTCTCCTACTTCATCACTCTTTTCTACAAACCATTCTTCCCCATTTGCAAATCACTTGTTCTTGATACACTCCAAGGCTTGGCTGTCAATCGGGTGAGTTGAATCATTATATCAGAATAACTTTTAAAGAATCTCTTTCAGTTCGTACTCACTCCGATCGTCGCCTTCCTAACCAAATTCGCTCAAAGTGGAGATCAACAAGTGAAAGCGCTTCGATGTCTTTCCAATATTGTTTCCAAATACCCCTCAACCATCGAGCACATCTCTCAATGCATCGTTTTGAGCCGAAAAGAAGATTCGGAAGAACTTCTGCGTGCTCATTTGAATCTTGCCAAAGAGTGCTGCATTGCAACGTAATTGATGCCCGCCCTTTCCTTTTCAACTTGATTTTTTCAGCGATGACAATGAATCAGTACTCAAGAAAATATCAGATGTACTGAAAGAGAATGGATTTCGATTGGCTGCCGCAGTAGACACTGTTCATGAACTTCTGAAGCATAATGTGCTCGATTTGAAGCCTTCTTTAAAGCAACTCACAAAGAAAGTGCGACTGGCAGGGAATGAGAAGGCTTTGGCAAGTTACTGTAGGATACTTTCGAGAGGAAGCCTCCCTGACCCAGAAGAGAGCGACGAAGACAATCACGAACTGAAGATGGATTGCATCAAAGAACTGCATGAACTGACGAAGAGTTCCGTTCACGAGGTGGCCGCGGAAGCATGGAGAGCAATGGGAGAATATGAAATGGTCGACATCGAGGAGGCAGTCAAACTGCCAGCTTCCTCGTTCGGAACTGCATACTCAAACGTTCCGAAACAACAACAGGACGGATTTGTCGATTTTTTGGATAAATGCATCCAAAAAGAGGTGGAATCATATCAAAGACCGCTGTACAACGTGGGAACGCAGTCAGCCGAAGTGCCCCCAATGCTCTCTAAAGTTGACGTTTTCAAAGATCAGCTGGTGATCAAGAACAAGGAAGAAACGTGGTTCTGGTCGGCAACCCTTCCGCTGACCGGACAGATTCTCCAGTTGGCCGCCCCCAGCAGCAAGGCCCTCAACGCTGTCCGTCTGCTCAAATCGTGCATCATCTCGGTTCCACTCTCGAATTCCCACGACGAAATGATCCGTCTGATGGCCGGATGGAGGATTTGTATCAGAGAGACGTTGAACGCGCTCGCCGAGTCGAAAAGCAACGATCTTCTCTGGGCTCGCGATCAGATTTGCCAGGAGGGTAAAGTCAGTCTGACGCAAAAAGCGAATGTGTCGACAATATTATGATGATTCTCACGGTGCTCGCGGCTGCAATTGAAGAAAAACTGAAGACGATCGACGATCAGAAGCAGATTGACGAGGTTGTGAGGGCGCAGAAACCATGGCTCATATCAGTTTTTGAATTCGTGGCGACTCGTCTCCCGAAAGAAGTGAAGCAGAAAAGAGAGCAGAAGGTAAATCCGATCTACCAAGTGCTCACTCACTCGAACAAGTCTTCCCTGTTCATCGCCATCTTCTGCACTCGACTACTCTACCGTATTCCAAGCATTTTCGAGTATTACGGAGACGGTAGCGAACTAGGACTTGTGGGAGACAATATGTTCGTTGCCTTACTGCAAAACTCCTCAAAAGAGCTCACGAAGGACGAGGTTCCGGATCGGAGAATGCTGTGGGTGACTGCAGAAGCATACGGTGCAGATGGCATGACGGCGAAGGCATTCGAGTCCGTTTATCAGACTGTGATCGATGAAAAAACTGAAAAGGTTCCAGTACCAAGCTTCGAGAAGAATGAAGATGTCGAGAAGTTTTTCACGGCGTTGATTTCATTGCCGAAAGAGGAGGCGATTGATATTCAACAGAAATCCAGAAAGGCGCTGGAGAAGATGTGGAACAACGGAACGGAGGAAGTCAAACGGAAGATCTACGAGGGACTGGCCGAGTTGGCATTGATTTCCGGAAGTGCACGGAAGAAAAAGACGCTTCCAGTTGAAAAGCTGCCGGATTCGAGTGTTTTGAAAGGAGTTCTTCAAATTTTCGATGAAAAACACAACTTGGATTCGAAATCTCTGCAGAACCTCATTCGATCTTTCGTGAACAAGAAACGAAAAGACGGTCGGTTCCTGCCGCCGCTCGATTGGCTGAGGATTCTCGAACGGAGCTCTTGGCAATCGGTCCAATCGGAGTCTCGTCAGCACATTGTCGCATTGGCGTGCGAACAGAGCATCTCTGAAGTCTTATTCGAATTAGCATCAGATCTGAACAGCCAGGAAATACTGGTGATTGCTGACCACTTCCCATCCATCTCGAAGCTGTTGCCGAGGAAAGAATTTGTGAATGTCCTCGAGCAGATGATCGTACGAGCGAGAGACGCAGACGATGATCAGGAATCAGAGAGAATCGCGAAAGCATTCGGAGCCAATCAAAAGAATCCGATCATTCGAATGTTCTTATCGAGACAACTTCCTTCACTTGAGTCTGTCGTTGGGCTGAGTGATCCAATTCTGAAGGCGTTGCCAGAGCCCGCCGAGTTCAGCGGACTCGTCTCGAAATGTTTCGATCTGTGGAAGGAGGTTCGGAACGGCGAGAGGATGAATATGAAACAGAGTTGCGACATAGTCGTTGCCGAGGAGAACTGCAATAAACGAATGTCAATGTACGCATTGATATCTCTGGAAGCTGGACGGATGTCTGTCAAGAAGCGATTCGACAAGATTCTCGACGTCATCACTGCCAGTAAAATCGCCAGAAGCCTGTCCGGAGACATGTCGTCGTTCCTCCCCATCGTTCTTTCGCTCATCGTCTCTCCGTCAGCAGATGTGGATATTCCCGTGTGCTGGTTTGGCAATGAGGAATTCATCGTTCAAATGATGACGGCGGCACGAAGACCATTTATTAAAGTGCTCCTGGAGAGTGAGGAGATGAGGAACAATGTGAAGCACGTAAGAGTTCAGTGTTAGTAAGCATATACTCAGAATTATTTCAGATTGGCTCGTTTCTGCGGATGTATGTGGAAGGAGAAGAGTCGAACTTGTATGAGCAATGGCAGAAAAGCGTGGCTTCAGGTGAGCTGAAACCTGCACGGTGATTCTTTGCGAGGGCGCAGTAAGGAGAGGCTGAAAGTTCGGGCCCCGTCCTGTGAACTGTCGGATGCTTATTTCGCCGGCCGGCGGCGCCCTCTCCAAGCCTTTTTCCGCTAGTCAGAACTTCAGACGCGTGTTTTTTTGCAGAATACTTATTCATTTTTCCTAATTTTTTGGGAATAACTTCATTGTGATGTAAGCTAACAAAGAGACACAAAAAGCACGCTTGGGCATGGCTGCAGCCATTTTTTGAGAAAAAGTTATTTGTTCAGTGGCCTATAGACATTTTTGCGAGTTTCTTGTCGCTCTTTGTTAGTTTTGATAATAATGAACGCATTCACTATGACAATGAATAGGATGAATCAGTATTTCTCGGGCGACGCGCATCTTAAGTTCCTAAAAATGGCGGTCCAACATAATAGAACTGGGCAGAATAGAACTGCGCAGAATAGAACCTCGACACAATAAAATAAATAGAACTGTTTTTGTGTATTTATATGAGCATTTTGTCCGTTCCTTTCAATTAACTTTCGCAAAATTTTTCGTCTCTCGAACAATTAACCAGAAGACCACAGTTTATACCTAGAAAATTGGTTTCCCTTCGTTTTTGATAGTACAATAAAATTATTTTCTGTGGGTTTTCGTTACCTTAGAGAAGAGGGATCACGACGGAAGTGAAATTAATAAATGCTATAAATCGATCACGAGATTCCAAAATTATATTTTCTACGAAACAATTATTCTACAGAAAGGTTTGAAAGGCGCTCCAAACAGTTATATTGTGTCGCGGTTCCATTATGTCGCGGTTCTATTCTGCCCGGTTCTATTCTGCCCAGTTCTATTATGTTGGACCGCCCTAAAAATAGCTCGAGGGGCCTAACTGGCGTGGCCTAGTGTTTCTGGTTCAGCCTCGCAAAGAATCACCGTGACCTGTTTAAAGAGTGCTTTAAAACGTATTTTTTCAGATTTGCTATTATCGATCGTTGCGGTGTTCCCCAGAGAGGCTCTTCCGATCATTCGCGAGGAATCGAACAACTTCTGGAGTGCGATCCTTCCTAATCTTTTCGCTGCATCCCAGATCTCTAATAATTCCCCGTATGGCATGTGAATTTCCTGTGATTTTTAGTTCATATTGCCGTGTTCCTGCTAAATTTTATGAATCGTTTGTAGTTGAATCCGCTCTATTATATTCGCTGTTGCTCGGTTGCTCCTACCGAATTTTATCTGCACTTATTTCTTTTCCGCTCTTTCAACTCAATTGTATTGCAGAATGTCTGTTGAACAGCACGTGCCGAATGATCAGTTCCTGCAGAAACTAACCGCTTTCTACAGAGATTCGAAGATCCGCGGACCACGCAGCGTCTATGTCACAATGAAACCATGTCAGTGACAAGTTTAAAAATGTCCGTTCCTAAACTGACGTTTCTTCAGATGACGGACGTACGAAAGCGACGCCGAAAGGAAGCCAATTCAAGGAGGGCGACGAGATCTCTTGCCTGTTCAGGGCCAAGTGGGGGAACAAGAAGATTGCTACCGAGGTGGGATTTCAGGCAAAGTAAAGATTCTGAAAGATTCATCACAGGTGAAAGCCAAGGAAGTGAACAAGTTCCACACACAGTACTCTGCAATCATCATCGGCCAAATGGTGAATCTGGAGAAGCGGAAGAAGACTGACGAAGAGAAGAAGAAGACGGGCGCCACGAAGTCCTGAGCCACGTGCCCGTGTAGATCCGATTCCAACTGATTGTAGTCGTCTGTTCTGTCCATCTTTCTCTCTGTCATCATTTTTCACGTCTTCCACATAATTTATTCATTTGTGATTGAACTTGTTCCTCCCCCTTCCTATATACATTTTTCTGACGCCTTTTTGTGTCAAAAATAGTTTATTGAATGAATCACAGCGGTCAAAAGTGTTTCTTTTCGAAAGATATAGAAATCAGCGGAGAAGCGGGGACTAGAAACAAGAAAAAGGGGAAGAGACGAAGAAGAAAAAGAAGATGTGTCGGGGATCACAAGTCGAATGGAACGAACGAACAAAATGACTATCGGAAAGCTCGGAAGCGATGAAAAAGCGGAAGAAGTAGAGAAAAGAGAAATCAGGCGACGAGATAGGGCGCCGACCAGAAAATGCCGATCGTGGAGGCGATGATGAAGATGGTGAACACGTACAAACACAGACGATCGACCACCTGCAAAAGGTCTGTAATTGTGAGGAATGCCCCGTGAAGGGACTGACCATCGCGGCGAACTTCCAGTTATTGGACGCCTGTTCCTCCTTGTCGCCCTCGATCATTCTCTTCGTCACGATCTTCAGCTCGTGATAGATTCTGTGGAGGATGAGAAGAGTGGCCTGCTGAGAAACATCTGCCGCCGCCGCGCCGCCGCCGTTCGCCGACGAGATGAGCGTGCTCGGGAGGCTGCCGAGACTCGTCAATCCGTTGCTCACCGACTGCGTCATTATGTACTGGTTGAGGCGACAGTCGGCGTCGAACGAGTTGGCCCGCGAGAGCGAGCACTCGTTGTCCTTGATGTTACGGATCAGCGATTCCGAGTGGCGGTTCGGTTTGGCAGCGAACAGTGACGGAAGGGAAGCGTACGTGAGATTGTGGCCGGGACGCTTCATCCGGAGCATCCACGGAATCCAGTAGAGCAGCAGGTTGCGGGTCTGCAACAAAAACGGTTTTTGGGAATTGAAATGGAGATGCGCCTACCCATGGACCCATATCATGCGTCTCCGGGGTACGGTAGTGCAAGTTGAGCACATAGACGGTGAAGACCGTCGAGGCAGTCACCACGATCATACAACACGTGAAAAAGATACCTGAAGGGAGGCAAGGAGTGCGGGATACAGTAATCATCGCCTATTACCTAGGAGAGGAACAGCTTCAGAAGTGGGCGGAGACATCTCCGAAACAATACTCAAAAAGAAGCAAATGGAGAGGAGAACAGTGATTTCTGAAAGTAGACCATACAGTGAAAAGGGGTTCTGTTCCCTTACGGAGTGTGATTTTTTCGCCGGCGTCTGGCGGAAGAGTGAATCCTAAAAGTGTCATAAGAGTGGTCAGAATACACGGCATTATCAAGTTGAAACCTAAAAGTTTACATTATCGAACTTTGCTTTTCTTTGTTTAAATTACCGTAGTAAAGAGTTCGCCGTCGCATATGGAGGTAGAAATGAACGTCCGGGTAGGGTTCGGGGCAGCAGTCGTAGAATTTCTCGTTCCGTTCGACAGTTGTCACTGAAATCGGGACATGAATGGATAATATCAAAAGCGCTCACGTGGCAGCGCCCATTCTCCGTTCGGAAGATACTCGCTGATATCGAAGCCTCCGGTGGCCGGTTGAAGATCGAGTTTGTAGCCGTCGTACGTCCAAGAGCCAAACTGAAATCGAGGAAATAGAAAGAGATTTTCCAACGACATGTGCGAACCTTGAAAAAACACTTTTGCTCATCAAACGGAAACCACTGAATGTCGATTTTACACGAGATCTTGAAGATTCCAGGCGGTACCCAATGGACCAGACCGCTCGAATACACAATCATATTCGTCTGATAGGTCGAGTCGAAGTTGGTATCCACGCTATTGTAGAGCAGAACATCCGGCTTCCAGATCTTTCCGGCCGGGAAACGGACATCTGTGATGTTACCGTACTCTTGCTCATCCCACACCAAGTTGTAGTCCTTCCATGTCTGAAAAAATTGCTTTTGACGGGGCTTATTCCGACTGAAATCTCACGTAATCGAGCCACGCATTCACATAAACCACCTGATTCTTCTCATCGACGTCGATTATCTGTTGAAGAGCGACCTAAATTTGTTGCGTGACGGAGGTGGAATAGGCTGAAGGGGACAACCTTCAAATGCACAGTGACGGGCTCCGAATGATTGGCGACAGGTCGTTCGAGATTATTGTAGTTCCGCATCAAATCCTCGTACAACCGGCGTTCCTGGAGGGATCCGAGCGCTGGCGCCGCGAAAAGAGCGCACGAAAGGAGGAAGGAGCAGACAGACATGCGGACATGAGACAGACGGCCTAAGGATGAACAGCGGCCAGCATTGATTGGAGATCTAAATGGAGTGATACGGGTTTCTGGGCAGGGAGAATATGTTGCAAAAACGGAGAAGAAGGAACACAAAACAAACGGAGAGGAGGAGAGGGAGGGAAGGGCCTCTGGAGAGTTGGCTGGTGACACCGACCAATTCATATTTGGCGCCCCGATGGAAAAGATGAGATGGGAAATGGCAGAGCAGACGGACGGCGGAGGTGACTGATGAACCCATGAATTATAGGGGACAACAAACAATCTGGGGCGCGAGGATTCAGAAGCAAGATTGATTGGAACGAGGGCAGCAACTACAGTATTTTAGGTCGAATGACGTGGAGAAAAGAATGAGTGCGACTAAAGATAGGTGTTGCTCGGTGCGTGAAACCCGATCCGCCCCGCCCAAAGTGACCCTTCGGTGTGAAAATCATTCAACTCTGGTCGGCTTTGCTCTCTTTTCGAACTCGAAAAGGGCACAATTAGAAAAGGAAGTGCAGAGGGATTCCCTAATTGCTCGAACTTTGTCGTAGTGCTCTGATAAGATGCTATGGGCGAAGGCACTTGTTGCTCGCCATCCTCTTCTCATTCGTTTTCTCAAAGAATGCACATAAATTGTGCACTCTCGGTCGGTGCTCTTCTCTTCATGGATGATATGATAAGTGACAGGTGCGGTGGGAGCGCAGTTGTCCTGCTGAAATTGGATAAGAGAAAGAGGGAGAGTGGCCATCGACACAGATATATATTAAAACTATAAAAACACATTTTATCGAGGTTGAGAGGGTGGCGACAGAAAATGAGGAGCTCCCGGACGCCGCGAAAGAGGCGAAGATTTATCACGGCTCTCCGGGGCGCAGTGTGTAACAAAGGGACCCCACTTTCGACCCACAATCCATGCGATCCGGTACCTTTTTCGCATTCGACTACAAGAAAAATGTAGATGGGTCATAAAGAAGTCATCATCATTTTCACCACCGTCTCCCTCTCTCTCTTTCTCTTTTTCTTCATAGCATCTTGTCATAAAGTATGTGGAAAGTGTAAACGAAAAAGAAACGGACGGCGGAAAGCCGGCTGAGAGCTCAATGAGTTGAGTCGAACGAAAAGCCGAGGAATGAGTGCGGTTCGAACGGAACATCAACTGCGCTCTATTAGACTTTTTTCTGATGGGTTGGATTTCGAAGAACTTTGCTCTAATTGTGAAAAACTAATTCAGCGAGTTCTAGGAACCGCTATCTAGGTGAAGCAGCGGGAAGAACACAGATGATTGATGAGATCACAAAAAGAACGAGACGAAGAATTTTCACACTTTATCTCTGATCACTTCAACTTTTTTGCGGCCGAATGACTGGCAAACGAAGAGGCATTGTGACAACAAGCGGACGTTTTGTTTTGACACATTTGGTCCCCGGTCGCCTCCCCTTCCATTCCCGCCCAGGTTGGGCTGCAGACTGGACTGGAAACCCGAGACATGGTCACGTACCGGATGAGCCTGGTAGTCCACTGAGGGGGCGACATTTGATTGTGGATGTTTGGCACCGATGTTTCGGTTCGTTGCTGCCGAGTTCGATGATCTAGTACCAAAAGTGGAAAAATTCAAAGGTCAAAGTTGCGGGACAATGAGGGAGAGGGCTGAAGCTGAAACTTTCTATTAAATTCCATGGCAAGACAATAGGTTTCCTAGATGGATTAACTATTTATGAGCACAGTGCAATGCGATCAAAAATGAGGAAACCCGAAGCCGAATGAGTATCTCGCCCAAAAACAAGAGGGTCTCTCTGGGTAAGGAGAGAAACTTCGAAACGGAAGCACACTTGGAAACAAGAAGAGCCCAGCTCATTTCTCGCAGCTCATTTTCCTTTTTCCCCCACCCGTTGTGGCGGTGGGCTCCGAAACATTGACGGTGGGAAAAACAAGCAGAAAACGGATTGGACTCGTCGACGAGCTCGACGAAAGAAGAAGAAGAAGAAGAAGAAGGGGGCGAAGAAGGAAGGCAAGGAAAGGCAAGGCGGGTTCGAATTTGGATGGGAGGCGGAGAGAAATTGAAGAAGGATGAAAGAGGAGGAGAAACATGTGTTCCCGAAAGGTTACTGTAGAAATGCATCTTCAAGAAGTAAAGCATCAGAAGGTCTTTGCTCATTTCCGAAACAACAATAAGATTGTTTACACTCTCTCGAAAAACGCCGAACCTCATCCGAAAGTCGGTTTCAAATGCGGTCACCCCCCTTTTCCTCGTCGTCGTCGTCGTGTTTTTAATGCGAACTCCATGGTCATAAAAGTGACCATAAAATCTATTACTCTTCGACTTCGGATGATGATGACGAGGCCACGACACGAAATCCTGGAGGAGCCGAACAGCCGAGCAGTGCTCCGCTGCCGAAGATTGACGACATCCTTTTTCAATTAGGATCCGTGCACACACCGATTTATCATCGAAACCCTATGGCCCATGAGGCTCGTTTTTTTCTGGCGGGGAGGCGGTATGCACTAATCAAATTTGAGCGAAATGTACACAGATTCGGAAGGTAGATTGAGTGGGAAGAAGCAGCGAGATGAGGTCAGCGGATGGATGAGAAGGGGGATTCAATTCGATTTGGGAATAGAGAGGGAGACGGACGGAAACCAATGGAATCTTTTCTGGGAAACACTGGACACACGTCCTTTGATCTGATAATCTGACGACGAATGGATCATCAAACATCTTCGAGAGAAAAGGAAAAAAGACGGGAAGAGTACGGTGATGACTCAAATGGATTCTACAGAAAACGTGGAACAAATACGAGTCGTTTGTATCCAAACGACCTCCTTGAAATCGTTTCGTGCACCCACAAACGATTCGTTGAGCGGTCCCATTAATTGGAGCGATTGTGGGAGCAGTCACCACCACCCACACATTTGGGAACAAGAAGAAGAAGAAGAAGAAGAAGGGTGTGAAAAATGAATCAGTTATATTTATTTAGTCAGGCAAAAAGATACGGAGCACGCCACGCAATGACTATCGAGACGACGACGATGAGAAACGAGAAGGCGAGGAGGCAGAGACGATCGACGACGATCGCCGCGAACCGCCACTCGAGAGCCACGCGACTGTCCTCATCGTTGTCGTCGTCGTGCTCGCGGATCATCTGGAATAGATGTTCGACGACCGACAAGGGGAAATCTTGGCTCACCTTGACATGATCATAGATTTTCTGTAGCACCCGTAGCCGCTCGATGCCTTTCTCGTCGGCCATCTTCTCCTGTTTTACTTGATAAATAAGCTCTTCGAAGTTCTCCTTGAGCATAATTCCCATAGAATGAATCTGAGTGAGCGGTCCGTCTGCGTACTCGAACGCAGTTCTGGCCATTGATTCCCTCCGATTTCTCTCCTTCCAACTATCCTTTAAAGTCTGGAAGTTGTTCTCTCTCGCCGGCATTTTCATCCTCAGAAGCCACGGAGACCACTCGAGAAGAATGAATCTCATCTGGAATTGGAATCGGATTCATTTGATTGAATGTGTTCCATGCTCTTCGGGTTATCTGATGATGCTCACCCAAAATCCCATTCGCTCGTGAACTTGCTGGTTTCTGAAGTGGAAGCTCTGCACGTAGACAGTAAAAGAAGTGGCGAGAACTGAAATGAAGTTGCAAGTGTGGAAGAAGACGCCGAGAAGAGGAACGGCTTCGGAAGTCTGCGGAGTCAGCTCACTCATGATGGTGAGGAAGATGCAAATGGCAAGGGAGACAGAGATCTGAAAAGAGAAGAAGGGAATGTGAAGGATGTGGCAGACAGACCTGAAGTCCAACTTTCTCGCACGTTTCAGGACTGACTGTGAACCCGAGAATGACGAGAATCATGGTTAGAAGGACGGGCGCAATCAGATTGAATGAATAATATCTGAACAGAATCCATCTGGGAACCGTAGGCTCGGTGTGGAACTCACAATGTTCTTCTTCTCAAATGAAGTGTGAAGGTGATATCCTCGTACTGCTCCGGACAACATTCGTACTGTTTTACAGTGATATTCGTGCGATGCGCAATGATAATCCATTCTCCGTTGGGAATAAACTCCGAAAAGTCGAAATCGCCCTTTTCCAACTGGATTTTATCTCGAGTGTACGTCCATGAACCGAACTGAAACCTCGTCATTTCTCCTTTACTTCTTTTTCTGTCTCACTTTGAAATAGCAGATTTGTTCATCGAACGGGAACCAATAAATGTCGAGTTTGCAGGAAACTTTGAAGATTCCAGGTGGCATCCAAGTGATGATTCCATTGTGGTAGTTCACCAGATTCACTTTGTACGAGGAATCGAATTCGGAATCCACGCTGCAAAATGATGTGTGAGCACTTGGCCATTTAAAGAGGAAGGCACCTATTATAAAGGAGGATGTCGGGAGTCCAGAGTGCATCCGGCGGGTGTCTCAGATCCGTCACGTTCTCGTAGGCCGTCGGTTCCCATCGTAAATTCTCATCTCGCCAGGAAAACTTAAGCCACGCGTTCACCTCCAGCTGTTCCTCCTTCTCCGACTGAAATTTGATGCTTTCAACAAGTTTATTCTCCATTATTTCGTACCAGATTGATAATCTGCTGCAGAGAGACCCCCAAAGTGACCATGACGGGCTTGGAGCTATCAAGAATCGGTCGCTCCTCACGGACGTAGCCCGACATGAGATCATTGATAAGTCGCACTTCGGCCGGAGAGCCATTTGATTGGGTGATTAGGAGGAATTGCAATAAAATGGCAATCATTACGGAGCCATCAGGACGACGTTTATCTGGAAATCCGGGAAGGGTGAGGAGACGGAGAGAAATGGAACGAGGCAAAGAATAATGGGAGAGGGAGGGACAACTGTTGCGATGATGGGGAGAATGAGAGGAAGAGACGACGGAGACGAGGAGCCGGGGTGCCAGGTTGGACGGACGGACGGACGGACGGAAGGACACAAAAAAAGAAATAAGTTTTGGTTCTGGTTGGAATCTCCGTTTGAAGCCTGATCAAATTACGCTCGAATGGGAAACAATCATCTGCGTGCGCGCCTTCCTTTCTAGCGCGGCAATGGCTCATAAACCCGGCGGAAGATGTGCTCTTTCCATGTGTGAAACTGCCACGCTTATGGCCAATGGTCTTTCAATCTTTCTCTTATTTTCCGACAGTTCCGCACGGGCAAATGCATTGGAAATGCAATGGAAACGAAAAAAGGATATTGCGGGCGGGGGGAGCAGGCGCGGGTAAGAAAGGGAAAACAAAAAAGTTTCCGGAGAGAACCGATTGACAAATCTCAAGGGGATCCCCCCCACCAGAATGGGTTTGTCTTCACTTGGCAAAGTACTTTGCGCGGCTCCTTCTATTGCTAATGGGTTCGTAATCACGTCACTGGGGACTCCGGATCCAACCAAACAGGTGCTTGCAGTTTATTCGAAAAAGAGTTTGGTGGGGATCTGCAAAGTGCTCATTTCAGCAACGTGTATCAATGCATTAATGTTTACATTCTCACCCACTTCCTCATCTCGAAATAGACTTGTTCAGAAATGATTAGCCGACGCCCCCGACATTCCATCCACTCGTCCGTCCGCTCATTTACTCATCACTTTCCCAGAGAGAGAGAGTAACCTTTCGCCGCCGCCACTTTGTCTCGCACTCCCACCGCCGACTTCTAAAAACCGTCTCAATTTCAAACAATTTCGTAAGCTGCTTTCCGTCCGAGACCACACTGATTTTGATACGTCAAAATCAACTGTGGCCGACGAGGGAACGCGAGACGCAGGACCGACTATCAATACGCGGTATCAAAGCGGCCGGCTCACAGGGAGGAGGGCTCGCGCAGGGATTTGTTTGCCGATACCCGACGGTTTTGCATCAGCAGGAGCAGCGGGGCTCATTGAGAAGAGGCGGAACCGGAAAACTGACGGAAAAAGGCAAGATCCGGAAAGATGAGTGACTTCATTGGAAAGCAGAAGATTTCGGGTTCACAACGCTTCAAATACGAACGGGGAGGGGAGGCGGGTTTATGTACAGCAAAAAAAACGGAGCAAATAGTATGGTGTGGGATACCATAAATTATTAAATAAAAAGAAAAGAAGATAACCTAGACGACGTACTAATCAAGGGGACACAAATTGAAAATGCTAACCGGGAGAGGGGAGAAGGAAAAGAACACCAATACATTCAGACAGAATCGGGGGGAATGAGTGGGAGAAAAGGGTGGATGTGAAAGGGTGAAAGGCGGGTATTGGGTACAGGAAATATTCTAAACAATCGGAGGATTATGCAACGCCCAGAGAGCCCGTCGATCGGCGACGCAATCGCAGCAAATCGTCGCTTTTCACATCGAGAGTCTCCGTCTCGCGGTCTCCGTTCACATTCTCCTTTTCATCGGATCGGTGCCACGCAGCAGTTCTGAAAACAAAATGGTTGGTGCTGATAGACGGCCGTTCAAACAAAATTCTCACCTATAAACTTTGGTGTGCACCAGATGTCCCATCTTGTCATAGACGAAGGTCTCCTCGAAGATCTGCCGGTACCAGTACTCCTCCGTCGTCTCCGGCGTCTTGTCTGGGAATCGTTCAGCGCGATTCTCATATAGATCCTTGGAGATCAGCTTATCCGAATGCTCCATCAGAATGTCTCCCAGATCTGTCTTTCCGAGAGCCTCGGCGAATCCCTCTTTGCTTCTCCAGAGAACCTCGTCCGGCAGCCATCCTTCAAAAGCACTTCTCAGAATATGCTTCTCCAATTTCTTCGGCATCAGTTTGTAAGTTGGTGGGAGACGGCACACAAGGTCAATGAACCGTTTGTCGAGGAACGGAACCCGAATCTCGAGGCCGTGGCACGAAGTGGACCGGTCGCAGCGGAGGACATCGTATTGATGAAGATGGTGCATGCGACGGAGGATCTCCTTGTGCAGATGGAGAGCATTCGGAGCCTTCTGCATGTAGGCGTAACTTCCGAACAGCTCATCCGCTCCTTCTCCGGAAAGAAGAACTTTCACATCGGATGACTTGGAAATGTGCTGGCAGAGGAGGTAATGAGCGATTCCGCAGCGGATGATCAGAGGATCGAAGGTCTCCAGAGCGTACACCACTTCTGAAATGACCCAAATGAAAGTGCTCTAGCACCTTTTTCTTCCAATGTAAATAAATTTCGAAGGTTAGGTCAACGGAAAGGTTGTGCTCACAAAGACTCTTACCGGGGATAATATCAATGCACTCCTGGGGAGTAATGACGAGAACTTCATGTGGAATCTTCAGGTAATCAGCCACTTTTCTCGCGTTCTCCAGATCCGGAGAGTCTTCGAATCCGACCGAAAAGGCAACCGGCTTCTGCTTCAAGAAGCGAGTGGCGATGGAGGCAATGAGTGAAGAGTCGAGGCCTCCGGAGAGCATGAAGCCAAAGTTTCGGTTGCCCATTAGTCTCTTTTCGACGGACTTGACGAGCACATCACGAACCAGGGTCTGTGTACATTCGATGCTCAGGAAGCGGTCGGCAACGCTGGGAACACTGTAGTATTGTTGTGCTTGAACTGGACGGGTTGGAGACGAAAGGCTGATTGTGGCACAGCATCCCGGTGGAAAGTATTCGACGCGCTCGCACAGCTCTTCGATACACTTCACTTCGGAGCCGATGAGAAGTGAACCTGAAAATGACGTAATCTTTGTTTGGATGGAAGAGAGTGTGTTGACTGGAATTTGATTACGAAAGAAGCGCGCCTCCGTCTTTGTTTGACTTCTGAGGGTAGATCAAATGGGAAGGAGACTTGACTGGACTGCGGAATGAGTGGAAGTGCTCGCTCACCGTTCGAATTGTAGCCATAGAAAAGGGGACGGACTCCGATCGGATCTCTTCCGATGTAGACGTTCTTCGCGTCGGCCATGATGAACGCGAACACGCCGTCCAGGGAAGCGCATGTTTCCTTGAGGTCTTCTGAAACAAACAACTTGATCTCTGCTGAATGTTTGCTCTTGCACGCAAAATGCAAAACACGTACTGTGCTTGATGAATGACGTAATGATGGCTGCGCAGTCGCTTCCGCCGTTCTTCAGTGTGCACGGACAGTCAATCTGCAGAGGCGATTCGGAATGAGTTCACCCAGAAACCAGATCAAAAGTTATTACCTTGAGAGACTGGTGATTGTAGATCTCTCCGTTGCAGACGACAGACAAACCGCCGCCGACAATCGGTTGTGCACTCGGAGTGTCTCCGGGCTATAAAGAACAGCTAAATGGGAGAATTGGATCGAGAAGAGACTGACCATAACGATAGCAAGACGATGGAAGCCGAGATGGACATTCGGCTGAACCTCCTCGAGTACGGTCAGGTCCGGACCACGGCCCACAATCTTCATGAAAGCATCCTGCTGCTGTGGGGTGACCTGCTCGCCTATAATGGCCCAAATGCCGCACATGACAGTAGGATGAAGAGGGAAAGGACGAAGTGAAGGGGAGAGAGTTCTCGGGAAGATCCGAGAAGAGAAGTTTGTCTGAAAGATGAGCCACACGTGAAATAGACAGACAGACGCGGCGCGGCGGTTAAATGAAGTGCACTGACGGCGGCGGAGCCAGATAGGCTTATAAGAGTGCGCGCGGAAAGGTGGAGTCTCTCGTCTCCCGGGCTGGGACTAGTTGGCCGGTGATAACCGAGTGGGTGAGCTTCCGACGCAGACGACGAGAGGCCCCCGGATAATGACCCGATTGATGGAGGTCATGGAACAGGCACGGAGCGCGGGAGCGCGCGAGAGCCGAGGCTCCACCCGCACGGGCTCGGTGGCACGCCGGCGACTCCGCCCTCCGACCTCTTACGGAAGCTCTCTCGGCGTGTGCAATCGGAGGCGGAAAAGAGACGAGAGCGAATGAATCTTCCCGGGAATGTGATCGAGAGACCGAGGGAACGTCGGAGACGCCGCCTGTTTTCTTGCTTTGGAAAAGAGAGCTTCTTCCTCCCTCTCGGTCTTGGGGGGTTGTTGCCAGCGGGCGCCGTCATATACCAGCTTGCGTACTCTTGCGTGTGTCCGAGACACCGCGGCTCCCGTCTGTGGATCCTTCCTCACTTTCCTCTTTTAGTCGCGCCGTCGCCATTGCAACATCACATCCCTTCCAGCACCCAGACACAAAGTGACGACGAAGACACACGATGATGCATAAAGATACAGGTTAGTGTGTTTGCACTTGACTTTTTGGCTCTCTCTCCTCTCACTCTGTGAATGTTTAATGAGATCATCGGGCGCGCGCAAAGCCACGCGATACGTGTGCTCTTCCGGAAAACCGGACAAAGTCAAACTTTCTGACAAGTTAAAAGGGGACTCTGTGCTCCCGATGTCAAAGGGACTCGGAGCACTCACGATTCCGAGATTTCGGGGACTGAACCCAGAAACGCCATGACCTGGCGATATAATAAGGGAGATAAAGCATGAGAAAGGGGTATTTGTTCGTGGCTCAGACTTCCAATGACCCCACTTGAACACAGTTCGCACCTTTCCGAAACGGTCTCGGAGCAGCAGCAGCAGCGGCTTACACCCGCATCGTCTATTCCATCCATTCTAGCGTTTTGTTTTGGCTTATGACCTCACCGGTATCCATGTGTTTGCTTGCTCCCAGAACCATCAAGATTAGTGACATTTGGCACTCTCTCTCTCTCTCTTTTTTATTTTTCTTCTCTGCAATATCCACAAAAATATTTGTTTTTTGTGCGTTCTTTCAAACAAATATCCACCCTCAACTGCCAGAATGTACCCAACGCTTTCCTCGTTTTCTGTGTAAATTTCATCAGAACTGAACAATTGGTCGGGGTGCGTTTCTTCTTCTTCTTCTTCTTCTTCAAGACACTATAGGTACCTCGTTAAATGGACTCATTTCGTCGCTCAGTTTAAAATGAGGTCCACATCTAAACGATGGACTTGATGACGACGATGAGAGGTGTATAGCTAGCACTTTCTCCTCGTTTCCATACTTTTGTGCCCAATTCGTTTCGTCATCGTTCATGTCCATGTTTCGCAATGTGATTGTCTTTGGAAAAACAATGCGAGACGGTGCGGAGCCGCTCGCGCCGAGCACACACCAGTCAAAAGGATGAGGGGGGAAAACGAGGGATGATGCACTTCCCGAAACCCGAATTCCGTATACGGCAGCAGCGGCGCCGCGCGGAATGGACGCGGCCACATGTGATTTTGGCCGCCGCGGGACGAGACGTCACTTCCTAAAATAGGAAAAAAGTGTGCGCGTCAGCGATGGCGTCTGAAGAAACTACCTACAAGCTTACGAAAAAACGGGCCTCATCAGGCCTTCAGACTTTTCCATGGTTTCGATGCAGCATTGTACGTGACTTCGACAGACGTCCAGCACAAAGAACACAAGAGTCTCTTCTCTCTTGCTTTTGCATCGAAACTATCAGTTACTTTGGCTATGTGTCTGTTTGCAGAGACGGCCCCCGTCGCTTCAGTTCTTTCAAGATCAACTGCGAACGTGTGCAAGCCACTGATCGCTGTACTTTCCCCTCCTTCTGTACGGAGGGGTCCATCCTCTACTTGTCCCGATAAACTGAACAAACATGTGTTGACGGAGAGATACACAGAATTGTAAGCGAAACGTGCGCGGGGTTCTTGAGCTGATGTACACGCGAGAGTGATACGGTGATTACACCCCGAAAAAGGGAAGAAAATGAGTATAAAAAGGGATGGACGGAAGCCTAAACTCTTCACTCTTATTCGGACTTCAACGACTCGAACAAATGGTGGTCATCACTAAAAACGTCGTGAAAATCAATTGCGACGATGTGGCCAAGTCTCCCGGTAAGTTGTCTTCGCAAGGCTCATCTCCAGATTAGCTTGCACATTGAGCTCAGCGTTCCGCAGATTGGTCGGTCTTCTGGATCTCCCTCCCCAACGAAACAGTTGATATCAGGTCTTCGTGTGAGCCGTCAAAAATACAGTGTGTGTGTGTGTGTGTGTGTGCATTGGGCATTGGCATTTCCGCAAAATATGCGCGAAAAACTTTTGACGCGTGTGGCGCCAAGGCTCCGGCCCGCACTGATCACTGGCACACTTTTCCAGTGCTCAATTCACTCCGTCGAACACTTTTATTCACTGAGTATTCCCACCTGAAGGAGCGAGAATCCACTTTAGGTTAGAAAAAATAAAAAAAGAGCGAGAGAGAGAGAGAGAGGTAGAAGGCAACGGTTTGGAGAGTCAAGATCTAAACTCAACTAGTAGCTAAAAGTGACGCACATTCCAGTAACTTTCTCAGCACCTCCGACAACTGTGTCTTTGATCTATCTAGAATCTGCAGACTGTTCTCGGCAGCTAAGATCAGTTGCGACGGAAGAAAAGGCGAGCAACTTGTTTCTGATGTAACCGAATCCTTGTTAACCTCAGCCCGATTCGAGGTTAACAAGCGCTTTCCCTCGCCGTTTTCCTTCCGCGCCCTCTCCATCCGCAATCGTTCCGCACGCGACAAACACAGTACGCCTGGGGGTGCACAAGTTGCTCAGGAAGAGAGACGCACAGAAAGTGTACTTTCTCTGCCCCTCTTTCCCACCCGTGCCCACCAGTAATCCGGAGCGCTTTTCTCGATGCCAATTTCCGGTTACCATCTACCTCTCCGGAGGGCTGGCAAACAACTGGCGTATAAAATGATAAGCGACCGTTGAGCATCGTTACTACTTTCCGCACCATTTCGATGCAAAAGTCTAAAGATTCGAGTTTCAGATCAGTTGCTGAGATCAATGTCATCGGTGCATCCGATCAGCGATGGACTTCCCTCTCAGCCACGGCCGCTCACTTACCGTTGGTTCCCCTCGTGGCGGTTCACGACATCCCTTATGCTTTGCTTTTGTTTTGGATGGTACGAATCGTTCTTTCTGAAAAACTTCCCCAACTATTCCTACTTTTCAGTGTACACCTGATGAACAGTAACATGGGAATGGCCATCGTCTGCATGGTCAACTCTTCAGTCACCTACGACAATGAAACATATCCTGAAAACGCGGCTCCCCTGCTCGACTGGTCCTCCGACGAACAAGGATACATCTTCTCGGCGTTCAACGCCGGACTCCTCGTGATGTTGTTCACCGGAGGAATGGCTGACAAGTTCAATGCCAAGTACATGATCCTCGTCAGTGTCGCCATCGCCTCTCTGGCCAACCTCACCCTTCCGCTCATGGCTCCACTCAGCGTCTACTGGGCCATCTTCAGTCGTTTCCTCGTTGGATTCGCAGATGCTCTCTTGCAACCTGCTATGAACTCACTCATCACTAGATGGTTCCCCACATCCGAAAGAAGTTATGCTCTTGGATTGGCCACTGGCGGAAGACAAATCGGTTCGTTTCCTTGCCTCCGTGATCTTCGAAAGTCATCTGTCTTTCAGGAACACTCATCATTATCCCGGCTGCCGGAGCCCTTTGCTCTCAAACCGAAATATTCGGTGGCTGGCCATCCATCTTCTATCTTTCTGGCGTGATTGGAATCGTCTTCATCTTCTCCTACATCTTCCTCGGCGCCGACAAACCATCAAAACAATCATGCATCACTGACAACGAACTGAAGTTCATCACAATCTCCAACCAAAGCGAAGATATCGGAAAGAAGAGAACCGAGAGAAAGGTGCCATGGAAGCATATCCTCTCTTCTGGAGCGGTTTGGGCTTCCGTCATTTCTCTGGTCTGCCACGAGTTCCCGCTGATGACCTTGATCATGTTCCTGCCTTCGTATCTCCATGATGTCCACCACTACCACTCCACCGAGAACGGTATCCTCTCTGCCCTCCCGACCGTCTCCCTCTGGTTCGCAAAAATCGGATCTTCCTATCTCAACACCTGGCTCCAAAAGAACACAGCCTGGAAGAAGGATACCATTTGCAAAGTGCTCAATTCGATTGGATCCATCGGACTCGGAGTCTTCCTCCTTGCCGCTACCTTCCTCGACAAGTCGCACGCGTGGATGGCCGTCCTGTTCCTGTGCCTCAGTATGGCGTCCGCTGGTCTCCACACCCCCGGATGCCAACTTGCACTTGTGTCCGTTGCTCCCGCTTACTCCGGAGCCGTCACTGGATTCACCTTCTTCTTCGTCGCAGTCTCCGGAATCATTCATCCGATTATCACCAAGATGATTGTCAAGGACCGAACGGCAGCCGAGTGGAACTTTGTCTTCTACATCTCCACAGTCATCGCCGTGTTCCCGATCATCATCTTCAATGTCTGGGGATCCACAGAGGTAACACAAAACTTGCTCTTCATTTTCACACAATACATTGTTCAGGTTCAATGGTGGGCCAAGAGCAAAGCGTCAATGCAGCAAGATCCTAACAACAAGAAACTCTCGAAGGCGTCGAAGGCCTCGTCTTCCCCGAGCGTCGACAGCATCGACATGGCCTGAAGCCGTTCTTCATCTTGCCGTTCCGCCCTTTTCTAGTCACTCTCAACACTTGTTGCAGGTCCCTGAACTTGTCCGATCTCAGCCCGTTCAGTCCCATTCGTTCATCCCCTTCCCCACGTTTAACCCTTCTATTCTTCCGTAATTATCTTCGTGTCTTCTGCGGGTTATCGGCTTGAGTTTCCCCCTTTTCTGTTGTCCTTTCATGGCGTTTTTATTCATAAAATATTATGTTAAGGTTAAATGCGTGGAATTTCGTACCCTTCTGATGGCAACATCAGGACATGCGCAATTGCGATCGAAGTGTTCTTGTAGTCGAATCCAACGTAGCTCACGTCTCTTTCCTCGTTTCTACGACGCTCTGAAGCGACTGTGATAAACAGACTCAGACAGATTCCAGCGGAAATGAGGCCGAATCTGAACTCATGTTTAATTGGTGCTTTGTATGAAAAGAGCGTTCTCACTCGACGTCCCCGCGATCATCAGAGAGGATTATTGGCGGTGATCGTTCACTGTTGGTAAATCTTCCGTGCGGAGTTTGTTAAGAAGTTGGGTACAAACAAATCAAGTTCTTTTTAAAAAACGTTTCCGCGGGTTACTGTAACTGCAACGATCTGGTTCTTTAATGAAGTAAACTTGGTGTGCTGTTCAATTTTTTCAAAGTACAGTAGTAACCAGGATTGGGCAAATAACCGGACTGTGCTTTTAGAAGGCCTGAACTTCTGATCCAGTTGCAATGCTCCGATCGGACCCAAACTTTGAAGTATCTTGGCTCTAACTTTTAGATCATTCACTCTCGGGATATGTGGATGGAAAGCCAAAAAGAAAGTAAAAACTTGTCGAGGAAACCTGCGTAGTTTGGGTCCAATCAGATTATCGAGTCTGGGTTAAAGGTTCAGGTTCTGAAAAGCCTTCAAAAAGCCTGAATCGGCTTAGTTAGTAACACAAGCAACCGGTATATACAGATTTATTGACTGTTGTCCGTAACCCATATCAAGCAATGTGATGATCTTCTTCTAATGGCCTATGTGCGTGATGGCTGTGTTTGGTGGAGTAGGCGTGCTTCCAGATTTCGGCAAGACACGCCGAACTGTGAAATCGGTAGAAGACGACGAGCGGCGAGGACATGTTCAGCAGCGCCGAGTAGACCGTCGTTATCTTGTGCGGGAACCCGAAGTTGGATTCGATCGCTAAAAAGTATAAGGATTTAAACATGGAAGTGAAAAGAGTCTCACTTTCGAAAGTATGGTAGATGAACAGGTTTATGTTGCAGACGACTAGAAAGGTGATTATCTGCTTTCCAGGCTGGAGGGCGATGTTTCTAGCTGATAGACTGCGTAGTCTGTAATCCATCGGTTCTCTTTTGCACTCTATGGCTTCTGAGCTCACCTGCACGCTACCAAAATGAACACACTTTGCACGATAACTTGTACAATCCGAGTGACAAAAGCAACGACAGTCAGACAAGTTGTTCCGTGCGCTTTTTCGATCTTCTGATTGACATACAAATCCAAGCCTGCAATAATTCACTCTTCCCCTCCTTCTTCCTGATCCTTTAGGTGGGTTACCTGTGCTGCAGTACACAATCTCTCCAGCCAGCCCGACGATCAAAAGTATCTCGTCAACTACTTGTCCGTGCGCATGTAATCTATACTGTAGTTTGCGCATTCTACAACAAAAACACACATGAGATCGGGCGGAAGAGCGAAAGAATAAGTCACAGAATATGTGTCTGTTCGAACAACCATGTATTCATGGAAGTAAGTTACGAAATGTTCTCTTCAGGGGGTGATACGAACCTGAAGAAAGCGGCAAACACGGCCAGAAGAGTGACACAGAAAATGACAGTCTCGGCGATTCCGATGACTTCGTCGGCCGTTTGTGGTTTGTTCGAATTGTTGAATATGTAGTGCATCGAGATGGAGACGAAAGAGCCGATGAGGAGAATGAGCGCGGCGAAGATTCCCACAGAAGTCGATCTGAAGAGTGTCCGGTTACTGTATGGCTCTGATGATTGTTCGCTCACTTGCAATCGAATCTGACATGTTTCTTCCGCGTCTCCTGCGGACACTCATCCCCTTCGTGCTTCCAGATTATGAAGTACACCGCGGCAGCGACGAGCGAGAATCTATAAATAGCAAAGAACGGAATGGTCATCACTTCCCCCCTCCCCTCCAAATCTAAAGATGATGATACTTCTCTATCTATTTGTTCTCATTGCAAATGTCACAAAAGTCACAAATAAGCACTAACTCGACAAGTGTAGTCAGCAGAAAGTTGGCCGCACTTCCCAATCTGTACAGAGATCGCAGCTGCTTCTCGTTGGCCCGGAAACTCGTCGGATCTGTGGTGAGCACTGAGGCGAGGGTGGTCGTGAGCAGTTCAGCGACGCCTTCCGCCACAGTCATATTCTTCTTCTTCCACTTCTCCTCGCTCTTCTGCAGCTTCTGCGTCTTCTTGTCAGTTTTGTAGATGGCTTTCGCGAGACACAGCGAGAACCACATCCAGAGATTGACGGCGATGCAGTGCATCATTCCGAAGCTCGCGACGAAATTATTCTTGGGCAGCGTGATTTTCGAGTTACAGCAGAGGAAATGCATTTGGAGATAGGTGAAAAGCAGGGCGAGAATGTACTTGACCACGTAGATGTTGTGTCGGTTCTCTGAGAAGAAGCAGAGGAAGATCTCGGAGCCCCAGAGCACACTTCCCAGCGTGCCGAACACTGAAACGATAGAAATGGATGATGTAGTTGAGGTGACAACTAACATAACGTTCCCAGTCTCAGGTACAGCGTACCGGCGCCTTCTCCAGTGAAAGCGGCTTCCGGACGGACCCAATACTTGACAGAATGCACACTCAGCACGTGAATCCTCTCAAGGTACAGGAGGATCGTGTTGAAGACGACCGGGTAGATAACGACTGTGTACAGGTAGATAAAATAGACGATCGCAATGGAGTACATGAGAACACAGAAGATCGTGTACTCGATGTGCATCGCTCCGGACTGCCACGTCGGAGAGATTTCAATGATGAACGCGACGATTGTGAGGATCAGGGCATACAAAGCGGTCAGCGATTTCAGGCAGAAAGTTCTGAAATGTGAGAACGGGTAGTTGGAATGAGAACAACTGACAGGTGCTAGTAAACTCACTGTGCTTTTTCGGTTTTCATCCATGGCGGAGAATTTTCGGGCAACGAGCTACTGCACTCGGACAGTATAGTCACATCGCTGGACGTGGATTCAATAGAAGTCTTGATTCGAAGTCTCTCTGAAGGCGACGAACATGAACACGGAAGAAATGAAGAAGCTCACCTTTGTCGGGCATTCCTAACTGTCAATATACCGGTAAGAGAGCGAATAAGTAGGAGTTAGTCGTCTCGGGGCGCAATGGTTTGGTAACATCGAGTACAAACCCCCAGTTCTTCTTT
This sequence comes from Caenorhabditis sp. 36 PRJEB53466, assembly GCA_946814055.1. Classification (NCBI taxonomy): domain Eukaryota; kingdom Metazoa; phylum Nematoda; class Chromadorea; order Rhabditida; family Rhabditidae; genus Caenorhabditis; species Caenorhabditis sp. 36 PRJEB53466. The sequence continues at coordinate 2,778,984 of CAMPFS010000005.1, read as the reverse complement.
TTGTCTGCTCTTTCTCTGTTTATTTGAGCTGGAGTCTCTGAACAGTTTGTACCCGTGGGAGTGAATTTGAATCCGATCTGTCTGTGTGGGCGGAAACGTTTTAAATTGCGTTTTAATGATCGGAACTCTAGGAGTACTGTAGATGATGGAGCATAGAAATGTGTAAACGGACTCATGGAAAGTTAGGAATGAGAGTTGAGCGGAAATGGAATTTTGAAATCCGCAATACGGAAAACGGAAGACGGAAGAAAATTTTTCTCACGGAAGACGGCAGACGGGAAGACGAAACAAAAAAATCGTCAATGCAGAACCTTTTTCTCCGGTTTTTTTTTGAAAAAAATAACTAAACAACAAAAAATTTGGATCTGGGTCACTGCCTGTGGAAATTCGCGTTCTTCGGGGCTAGTAAATGGCTTCTGAAAAGCTATTATTCTTTTACGGTAAGAAGAAAAAATCCAGGAAGACGGAACAAAAAAACCACGGAAGACGGAAGACGGCAGACGGAATTCCGCTCAACACTGTTAGGAATAGTTTCGTTTTGTTCAGGAGCAGATAGAAAGTTCCAGTAATCTGTTCTAAAGTGTCTAAAAAAAGATGCCTCACTCTTCTGTTCACCCCCGCAACGTTTTCATCGTCGCCGTTTACACGTAGTTTAAACCGTCTGTGTGCACTTCTCCAGAAAGTTCAAAGACTCAACTAGTCTCTTTTTACCCATTCACATTTTGAACTGACAAACAAACAAATGGAATGAGCACACATTGTCGGCATTGCAGTGAGAAGTGCTTCTTGCTCATAAAACTCTTGTTTGGCTGGAAATGTAACTTTCTTTCACTATCAAAAATAGAGATCGAGTTCAAACACTGAACAAATATTGAAGATTCGAATTAGACATGATGTTGATAATCGGAAGCGGGGAAAGTGATGGCCGAATGATGCTGATGATTTTTCGTGGAATAAGTGTACTTCCATATCTCAGCCAAACACGCGGAGCTGTGAAATCGATAAAAGACGACGAGAGGGGAGGAGATATTGAGCAGTTCGAACGACTTGGTCTCCATCACATTCGGAAACCCGTAACTCGATTTCATCCCTTCGAAAGTGTGATAGAAGAAGAGAGTTATATTGACAATCACCAGAAATGTCAATGTCTGTTTTCCAGGTTGAGTCTGCGCATTGACGGCGGATAGACAACGGAGCCGAGAGGCGATTAGTATGTACATGGCCTGAGTGATAACTTGAACTATTCGGACAGTGAACACGGCCACTGGAAGGCTGGGCACGGTCGGTTGAGACGGCGGCTGTTTATGAACATATCGAAGCCGATGGAGCAGTAAATGAGCTCTCCGACGAGACCGATTATCAGTAGAATCTCGTCGATCACTTCGCCGTGCGCATGACGACGATACTGGAGGACACGCATTCTGAAGAACACATGTTTTTCAAGTTTTCAGTCGTAGAAGCCTACCTCCAAAATCCGAATACAGTTGCAATCAAAGCCACACAGCAGAGAATCAAATTGACGGTTCCGATGACCAAATCCGCATTCTGTTGCTTCTTCTTATTGCATAACATTGTATGGATTCCGATTGTGACGAATGCAGCGGCCATGATGCAGATACCGGCGAACAGACCGACTGTGGTGCTCCGGCAGTCCATTCTCAGCCTCTTCTTCTTTTTATCCGTTTTCAGTGCCTCTACATTCGTCTCTCCCATGTACTTCCAGATGATAAAACATACGGCCGCGCCGATTAGCGAATACTCGACGAGGCAAGTGAGCAGGAAACTGGAAATGTCCCCCAATCGAGACATCGATTGCATTCTGAGGTGAACGACGTCGTAGGAGGAATTTGGAGACGAATACGAAGATTGCGCAAAAGTGACGGGCTTCATCTTCTCGACCACAGCTTCCAGAAGGTGTTCGATGATTGTGGTGGCCTCGATGGTACCTTCTTCCTCTTCTTCTGAAGAAGATGATGACGATGAAGAGGAAAAAGTGACATTTTCATATTCGAGCATCTTCTTCTCCTTCTTCAGCCTCTTCACTTGCTGAAATCTCCAATTTCATATCCACATCCGACTCTCTTCACCTACCGCCTTCACCAAACACATTGAGAACCAAGTCCAAAGATTGACAGCCACACAGTGCATCATTCCGAAGCTCGTCAGGTAATTGGAGCGATGAAAAGTGATTTTGGAGTTGCAAACGATGAAATGCATTTGCAGAAATGTGAAAATGATGGCGGCGATGTGCTTGGAAGCGACGAACCGATGGTAACATTCTCCAGAGAGACAAAGGTAGATCTCACACCCCCAGAGCACGCTTCCGAGAGTTCCGAACACTGTGAATTAGAGAGTTCGTTTAGAAAAAAGAAGAGGAACACTTACAGAGAGCACCGAGACGGAGATAAAGAGTTCCGGCCCCTTCCCCATTGTGCGCCGACTCTGATATTAACCATCTCTGAAGAAACAGTACTAGTGATTTTTTGAATTTCACTTACATCTGGCCTCGGAACAAGTGACGTTTTCGTATTCAGCAGCAGAATTATAGTGTTAATGGTCTTTGGATAGATTACCACGAGGTATGTGTACAGAAAGAAAACGATGGCAATGAGATACATCAGGAGAGAGAATATCTGAGCGCATGGGAATATTAGAGACAGACCATTTGACGCGCTCACTCACCGTCTCAGCTAACCACATGTGTGCAGAACTCCACGCAGAAGACAGGGCAATGAGGCAGGAAACCAGAGTGAGAAGAAGGACATACATGCTGGTGAGCAGACCGAACAAGAAGTGCGTCGCCTTCGGATTGCGAATCCATTCTGGATCTTCTGATGGTGAGGGAAGATCCTCGGGCCTCGGATGCCCCATGGGAGTACATGAGGAACTCGGTACACTCACAATCGGCTCTTTTTCGCGAAGAGCCTCTGAGGAAGAGCAATGGTCGGATGGGAAAAAACGAATTTGTGACATGTTAAGGTTTGAACAGACACACACACAGACTATTTTAAGCTAGGAAGTCAGAGAAAGTATGACTTACCCATTCTTGCCAGCTCATTCTTACTCATCGTACGAACCACCATGTTTTCTCTCCCCTCCGCCCGTCTAGTGTGTATTTATACCCAAACTGGAGCTACAGTCGTTTCAGGAATCAAACGCTCAAGTATTGCCGTGTCGCCGTTTGGCTGTTTTCCATTTGTGGTGTTTGCAATAAACAAACATGACCGAGATTTTTTATAAAACTTCGAGTTTCAGTACGTTTTTTGATGGGTTTGTACTCAATTTTGAGCTCAGGAAAGCGCAGAGCCGATCGAGTGCAGCGGGATACTGTAGAACGAAGGCGCACGATTCGAATTGTCACAGGTGGTCTCGCCACGATGCTTGTTTTTCGCAATTTTCTCGTAAACAATTGGATGTTCCAGTCAAACCGTTTTTAAGAAAATTTCCCAAATTGTTTTACTCTTGAAACTTGTAAATATTTGTGTGCCGAAATTAGGACGAAATAAGGCATGCTGCCACTTTTGCTACAATCCAAAAGATAGAATAAGTTCAAGAATCAAATATTTGTTGAGCAAATTTGTTTGCAAACCGTCTGTTTATGAACTCTTCAGATCAAACCTTCAATTGACCACGTGTTTGTCCAGAAAAAGACATAAATCATAAACTTTTTTTTCAGATTTTCCTGCTTTAATGAAGCAATTGACGATTACTAGCGCCTCATCAAATGGAGATTAACCGAACTGACACGTGAGAAAATGCGCGAAACGAACAATGAGAAACACGTTTTAGGAGTGAAGACAATACTTCTGGATACTCGTCGGCAAAAACGTCGCCACAAACCTCTGATGACAATTTATTGTACGTCGCTGAAAAGAGAAAGGAAAACTTTGCGCTTTCAGAAAACTGTCAAGCGCGCACAAAACTCGGCGAAGATTTCAGTCAAAGAGCTCTTTTCGATTCGACTCCGACGCGTCTGATGAAGAAACGTATATGAAAGGAGAGGAACAGTCTGAATTCCGGCCGATAGTCACTCCAAACGACTGCGATCCGCACAAGGAATGGTATCACAAACTGCTGATGCTGAAGAGCGAGTTCGAAAGAGGCGAGAGAGGTCCGTTCCCGCCGTTCCCGCCGCCGCCTCTACCCTCTACAATGCTGGCCGCCAGCCAAGCAGTTGCGGTCAACCCGTTTGAAGCTGTAAAACGGGCGGCCTCTTACAAAACGGTATAATTCTGTGAAACCCTGTGAATATGCTCGTGTTTTTTCCAGGCAAAGTCTCCAAACATGGACCCTATAGACCGATCGCTGAATCGCTTCTGTCCGACCGACTTCCGTCCTCTCCCGCCTCCACACGTCTTTCTTGGAATGATCAAGACTCTGGCTCCCCATCAATATGTCGACCTGACTTATGCACTCGCAGGATCCGTTCTTCTCGAAATGGGCGTCAAAGTGCCGGATCGTTTTCCGCCGCTTCCGCCGAAGATCGAGCCGTTCCGTCCGGTAATGGACGTCGATTCGGTCATTCACGAAACGGAAATGTCGTCGCAATCGTCTTCAGGAGGAGAATATTCGGATGCTTCTGAAAAGACGAAAGAGCTCGACAGAGTTAAAAGAGAATCAAATCAGGCGAGGGTGAGCTAAGGATTAGTGAGATATGAGGTGACGAGTAATTTCAGAGAGAAGCGCGAAAGCTCGGAATAATAGCGAAACGGCTCTCTTTGACGAGTATGTCGCGAGTTTATCGGGAGAAGAGCAGCTATCCGAACGAAGAAACCTTCGCGAGGGATCATCATTACAAATCGTATGTGAGATCATTGGACTGACACCATATTTGATTCCAGGAAAACCCTCGCTGCGTTTATACCTCCTTCGATCACACGTGGAAGACGTCCCCCGCCGCTCATTCCGTCCGCCGTCATCCCGCCGCCTCCACCGATAGTCCCTCTTTCCAGAGGGTGAGTTAATTTTTTTAAAGATAATCTTTCAATATTAAACCCTTCTAGGCCAATCTTCGGATCCTCAATAATGCCTCCGCCGATGCCGCCGCCAATAATACTGTTTCCGTTCCCGATTCCTCATTTGCCTGAAACGCCGCCAACGTGTCATTCGAGAGCGCCGAAAATAACTCTGAAAATGAAGTCGCCAGTCGTCGAAACAAAAAAGACCATGTTGTTAGCCAAAAGTCGCTTCATTCAGTGAGGGAACGGCGACGAAACGTCTTCGTAAAACAGGACAAAAGAAGAAAACCTGTATTAATCTCAATATTTATCACACTAATTGATTTGATGATGTTCAAAATGTGTTAAAGTGAATACTTGTGAGAGCTCCGTTGAGAATGTGATTCTCTCGCTCGATGCGCGTAGAATACTGCGCCTGCGTAGTGCACAGATTGTCGTGTCTGGAGGAAAATGTTCTCGCCGCCGTGCGTAAACGCTCCTTCTGGCTCCGCAGTTTCGTGCAATGTTCTTCGAATGTTTCTGTATTTATATGCTTCCTGTTCTTTTCCTTTTCCTGTTCCCCTTGCGCTTTTTTTTCTTGGCTTTTTTTAAATTTCGATTTTTTTCTTTTTCCCGAACTGCACAATAAATCTGTAGTCTCCTCATTTGTAAGTCACTGGCTCTCTTTTTGATTTTGCTGTCCGAATTCGGCAATTGTACTTTTTGTCTTTTCTCACCGTGTTGGCTTTGTTGTCGATTCCGCAAAGTGATGACAAATGCATATTTCCGTCGATTCGTCTGTGAATCTCTCTTCCTCTGTGCCTCTATTTCTGTGATTCATTTTGTAAGTATCTAGCGCGTGTTCAATGCTCTTCTCTTTTTCAAAGGCAATTTTTTCAGATTTCAAAAAAATATCTGTCCATCTAATGGGGTTATTCAGGGTATGTTTTTTTCGTTTTTTTTACATCGCTGATTGACTTTAAAAAAACGAAACAAAACGTACACTGAATAACCCTATAATGATAACGTATTGCTGTGTTGTATGTCCAGTCGGCAAGTTCGGTCACTCCATATTTCAGTTTTTCATGTAATCATTCTCATTCATCGGTTCCCCACTTTCCAGTAGCCCGAATGTGGTACAAGTCCATCGCCCTTTGATCTCTGCGTTTCTGTCCTTTGACACGTCTCCATTCTCCCTTCTATCACTGTGGCGGAGGTTGAGAGTTGTTTTCTTCCGCTGTGCGCCCCAGCCGCGTCGTCTCGAACGCGCCACGCTCTTTCTCTCGTCCCTCTTCTCTCCGTATGCTCTATGCGGATGTTGTGAGTGTGTGTGCGCGCTCCGTGAGCGGTGTGAGCGTCCGGTTCCGATGCCACTCGGCCGTCGTCCCATCCATATTTTGGCCTAGCGCATACATCTCGCTTCTTGCAGACTGTCCTCATAAGCAGCCTGTCTTTGGGTTCAATGCCAGAGGACAACAAGAAGCAGGAGGAGAAGAAGAAAGAAGGAAGCAGTAGCAAAGAAGAGGAGCCCGCCAAACGAAAGAATTCGATCGTCGACTCGAGCACTGGCTCCTCCGCTTCGTCAACCACTTCCAGCAACTCTGGAAACACTTCGGACCATTCAGCAGCTGACGCCGAAGTTCCAGTGACATTTGGTACGTTATTTGCTCCTCGCGCACAATCCGCATTGTGAGAGGGAAGTGAGAAGGTAACAATTAGAAGCACGCCGAAACGAGCGAGGCAGATGGCAACCCATCGCTTCTGCGTCCTCATCAAATGCTCAATTTGTCATAGAAACGCGCACCATTTCCCGCTGCTCACCCATGATTTTCGTTTAGATTTTCGCGCTCGCTTTCTGAATGTAGTGTGTTGCCTTGTCGGCGCGTATCGCTAGTTGTATTCGAGTACTTCAAAATCATACCTGAACTTGTTGTTTCCAGAAAACGAGAAAGGGACAATGACAGTGGACAACGGACAAGGAGACACCAACATGAGCTCCAGCGGAAGTTCCGACGTCGATGCCGATCACTGTGTGGTGGATATTCGTGATCGCACTGAGGAAATGCTCAAGCTGATCGGTGATGGCGAGAAGAAAGTGGTGCAAGTTGTGGATAACGTGAACGTAGTGCCGATTTGCAACAACACGCATTTGATTACGATCGAAAACGGGAAGGAGAAAGAGAAGAGTCCTCCACTCGTGCCGTACACCGTTCCCGCTACGTTTACCACTGTGAAGAAGAAGGTTTCTGCTCCGCCACCGCTTCCTCCTTCGTCGTCGCAGGTAAAGAATATGCGCAAATTCACAGCAAAATTGCATAGATATATTTTTCAGTCGAGTTCAAATAATAAATCCTCGAAGAACAAATCGAGAAAGCTGACAAAGCGGGAGAAGAAAGAGCTGGAAAGAAGAGAGCTAGAAAAACAAGGACATCTTCTTCCGAGCAGCTACCCGGGACAGAAAGAACGATTGAGAAATCAGCCAATCCAGTACATCGACGGTGATCGGAATTTGCACGTGCATCACTTCGATGAATGGTCCGGAAACGATGTGCAGGACGGAGAGATGATCGCGCGGGGCGCAAACGCGGCAGCGCAGACTATGCTCGGCACCGAAGACAAAGTGAAAAAGCCGTACATTCGGCACGAAGAGGATCTGGGGCCGACGATGAGCTACACCGACTTGCACAGAAGCTCACAGATGAGATATCTCCGTCACGTGGGCACTTTGTAAGTGTAACGTGAATCCTGATCATTAAATACTGATGTTCATTGCAGGGGCACTTATACCAACCTTCCGCACAGTTTGAAGCTTCTCCATCGCATGGGTTACGGAGTCGCAGCTTCCGGAATGCCAGACGACGAACCTCTTATGCTAACGATAGGAGGAGCGAAACCGTTCATGGCGCACAAGTACGCGATGTACGTCATGTCCGAGGGGAAAATTACCAATTGGCGACAAGATTTCCTTGTGACTGCGGACGCTGACTATTCTACCCCGGATCTCGCTCATTTGGAGATCATTACCATTCTCAAAAACACCATTGACAAGGTAACCGAAAAGTGTTATTTTTCTTCACATGATTCTAAAAATTTCAGATGGCTGACAAAGCTCAAGAGCAGTTCTTGCAAAGCATCTTGAAGTCGTTGAGAGATCTTGATCTACGTGATTTTTTGCTTCGTCTCGGTGAAATGGAGCGCAATATCGTTCTTCTGGAGCAAGAGCAGCGACGGGACGGCACTATCCCCCAAGCCAATCAGCGCTTCGATAGTCTCGATCGTCGCGATCGCTACATCTACCTGGTTTCGCAGGTTCTCCTCTGGACGACGGCCAGCATAACGCCGTCTGAAGGAGCCTATGGGGATAATTCACGTTCTTGCTCTCTGATCATGTACTTGTCGACAACGTGCGATGACGAGAAGCCGTGCTACGAGCAGAATCACAGAAAGTGCATTTTGCTTCATTTCTTACTCAGCAAAGCTCAGGACAAATGTTTGAATCTGAGCCAGAAGTTCTACGGCGGCAACACGCCACTCCATTTTGCTGCGATGCGTGGTTCTCCGTGCCAAATAGACGTTCTACTACGCCACGGAGCCAGTCTCAATGAGCTCAACGACGAGTTCCGAGCGCCAATTGCTCTGGCGCTTCGCAGACATTGCACTCTGATTGCTCGTCAATTGATGTGGCACGGAGCGGATTTGGGAAGCGCGTTCCACCTCAAACACATTCAGCCGACGACGCAAGAGGAGACAGAGGTAAGTTCTTCGAGTCATTTCAAAAGCACACTTTGTATTTATGTTTACAGCATAAACATCGATCGGAATACCACGAACAACTTTCTCAAAACATACCATTCAAAGCTCGCGAGTTCATGGTGCAAAGAGTGCGTGCGCTCACCAACTCGTTCACTTCGTGGGTCGAAGCGATCCTCATTGAATCGGATCCGCGGCTGAATCTCGGCGTGGATTCCGTCCGCTCGAGCCTCCACCAGATACGGATCGGTCCAGACAGCAGCGACGCGCTCATGACTGTCCAAAAAATGAATGTTGTGAAGGTTTGTACAAAAACAAAAACAATATATAGATTTGCTCGAAGTGCTTACAGAAAACCTTCCGTATGGCAATCCAACGATCCGAATTTTCCGTGGAGCCAATTGTGAGTTAATACTCTTTATTTCATATCGAATCTTATTAATCTTCCAGGTTCTTTTCCTTCTTCCTTGCCAATACACGCGATTCGACACGACAATGCCAGCCAACAACCCACACATAGTCCGTGTTCCGATGCTGACTGACGCGAAATCCATCGCCATAGCAGTGGCCAACAAAGAAAAGGACAGGACGGCACAGGGAGGTGTGCGTGTGGAGTACAAAGAAGAAGTGAAGAGGGCGAGACCGATCAGAATACTTGCACAGCCCGTTTCGTAAGTTGCTCTCAGCGTCAGACCTTCCACAAGAGCATACACAATTCAGAGTTTTCCAATACGACGGACTTGCGGGATACAATCACGTTCTGGAGCCATTCTTCTCGATTGAGCACAACGGACTCGTCTACGCCTACAATCTACCCGAAAGTGTCATCAGTAGGTTGCCAGCCTCAAATGTAGTGTACTGGAATAAAATATTTCAGGAAATGAAAATTCTGAATACGTGCAAATAAAGGTTTCCCTTGTCATTCCGGAGGAGGAGGCGAAGCAGTTCGAGAACTGTTTCTTCATGGCGCAAGCAGTGCAAGTCGTCCGTCGGCAACCGTCGCCTTCAATCTACGAAACATCGACATCGGATCCAAGAGCCCAATCGATAATGCAACAGGTTGCTCAGCGAAAAGCCGAAAGGATAGCCGCCGAAGCTGAAAAGATGAACAATCAGGAGAAAGTGGACGCCCGAGTGCGCGGAATCGTGGCTGATGTGCATGCGGGAGTGGCTCAGAAAAAGAGAGAAAGGGAGATGGCTAATGCTGCTGCGAAGGCGGCCGCTGAAGCGAGAGCTGCCGCTGATGCGAAAGCTGCCGCCGACGCTAAGAAGGCTGTCGATGCGAAGAGAGCTGCGGTTGAGGCAAAGAGGGCAAAGGCTGCTGCTGCAAAAATTCTCGCTGCCGGGGCCGAAACAAGTGCCGCAATAGTGTCCGAAGCAGTGCGGTCCGTGCTCCCCGACAAGGGAAATGAGACAGCAGTCAAGGTCGATGAGACAGTGAAAGAAAAGGCGAAAAATCGAGAGAAGGAAAACTCGGAGAAACAGTCTAGGCGGTCTGACTTTCCGAACAAAGGCCAGCCACCAAAGCCTAAAACAGATTGATTGATGATTACGTGTCCATGACAGGTACGTTCAAATTTAGCGACTTGATTTTAATCCGCGGTTTGTTACAGATGCCAAAACGAATCGTCTTAAACATATCTTCAGGAGCAAGGCATGCTGTAGTTCATTATGAATATTATGAATATTACTTTTTTGTATCTTATTCTTTTCTATCCATTTTCTTCTGTAATATTGATTACCCGTGTATGACGAACCGCTGTATCATATCTTGACTCCTTCCACAATTTGCGGTGCCAATCCGATCCCAAGTTTCATTGCCTCATTCTCCATCCAATTTACCCCTATGGAGTTTTCATGTTTCTCATCGAAATTCGTGTGATTGATCCCCTCATCCCCCTCATCCTTTTCCCAGTTTCTTCCTGTGCTATCCGGGCCCTCCAATCTTTTCTATTACTTGCCCTTCTTTCTTACTAAATTATGAACATCGATCAGCTGCCAAAAACGACGTCAAGTTCTGTTAACAAAATCACCTAGGCTTTCGAGTTCTTTTGCTTTTTGCCATTTCCACAAACTTTTCGGGACTTGTCACATTATTCATTCCCACTATTCTTCCGATTGCTCGCCATCTGACTATGTTGTCGGAAATAGAAAAACAGGCAAACACCCACCCTCTGCTTCCGATAATTACTCGTTTCCTCTTCAAATTTTTTGAGACTGTTTATTCTGAAACTTAACATCGGTGACATCACCCACATCAACACTTTCACCCTTTCCTATCTCTTTTGTGTATCCGCTTATGTCGAGTATGTATTGGTTTTGAGACATTGTCCGGATATGTCACTTTTTGATCAATGAACCTTTCTCCGTCAGCACTAACTGCAAATCCCAAATATGTTCTGTGTAGTCAATAGATACCTAGACTGAAAAGTGAGAAAAAAAACTGACACTCGACTCAGATGGCGTCATCACTGAAAATCTTCGAGCTACTGGATGTGTTGGATAATTTGAAGCACCTGAAACGGACGGGATGGGTGAAGTGCGGCGTGCCGGAGCCGGAGACTGTTGCCTGCCACATGTATCGGATGGCAGTGCTCGCGATGGCTCTGGAAGGGCAGATCGAGGGGCTGGACACCGTGCGAACCGTCAAAATGGCGCTGGTGCACGACATCGGAGAGGCGATCGCCGGGGACATCACTCCGATCTGCGGCGTCTCGGATCAGGACAAATTCGATCTGGAGAAGAATGTTTAGACGGTGACGGATGAAGAAGAAACGGAAAGTAGGAATTCAGGCCGTCGACACGATAGCATCGTTCGTTCCGAACGTCGGAGACGAATGGGAAATGCTGTGGAGGGAGTACGAGGAGGCGGCGTCGCTGACCGCTCGGGTCGTCAAACATCTCGACAAATTTGACATGATTGTGCAGGCGGACAAGTACGAGAAAGTTCACGGTGAGCACGAAAACGAGGAACAAGCATCCGATCTGATTTCAGGAATCGATCTGCAGCAGTTCTTCACGAGCACAGTCGGAGTCCTCAAGATGGAGCCGTTCGCCACGTGGGATCGTGAGCTGAGGGACAAACGGAACAAACGGATAAATGAAAATTGATTGTTTATCAAATTTTTGAAAGGTTTTATATTGTTGAAGCTCAAATTTCATTTAGAAATAATGAAGAATTTGGAAGCTGCTTAATCAAACGTTTTGAGGAAGATTTGAGTATCGGAAGAACTCGTTTTACTCGCTTCGCTCTTCCTTATATTAGAAGTTCATTTTTTACTGTCTTCTTGGCCACTTCTTCCGTTTTCTCTTGTTTCCTCCCTTGTTTCCCAATTGCATTCTTCATTTCTGCATACACGCGAATCGGGAAATATCTCAGCTCGGCGGGTGTTCAGTGCTGAATGTCCAAAGTATCCCCAATGCCACGTAGCGTGGCACAACCTTTGTCCAGAATTCGAATTCTTCAGTGTAAAAGCCAGATTTCATGCCTGTTCAATGAAAATTGATTATATTTAGAACTTCTAAAAGAATTGTCAGCATTCCTGAAAAAAGATTGAGCAAGCTGTAAACTAAAAATAGCGCGTACTAAGAAGAGCTTTCCGATATGCTTTGATAATGAAAATATTGGGCAGCGGGTCGATAACCGGATAAAGAGCAATCGTGGCAGAAATGAAGCAGCTCGCGCAGCCAATGTCAACGTTGATCATCGGAAATGCGAAGAGAATGATAACGGGAACGTACATGAGAATGAGCGGGATCAAGGTCTGAATGCAGTTGTGGTGATTTGACTTCGAATGAATCACGGTTTTGGGGTAGTTCGGACCACGTTGCAAGTGTCCGATCAACTATAATTGCGTGTCGTCCAGTCCCGATTAGGCCCTAGAAACCCTTGAAGTCTTACTTGAATGACGAGGGCTTTGAACAACTGCTGCTGAAGACTCTTTGCGAATCTAGACGCTGATATCGAGACTAAAGCTCTAGATATTTTAAGATAACATTTGACACCAAAATAGACGACACACACCATCGATGAGCCCTGTTTACAGTTTTTTCGTGATAATAGTCAATACCATCTCACAATCATTAGGCCAATGTATGCCGTCGTTTGAAAATATTTCCAATTGGGGTGTGTTTTTCCGAACTCGTCTTCACTATAAAACAAAGCGAAAGTATACGATATATCCTCGATGCGATAGTCATATGCGGCAAGAATTGTGCCTCTGAATCAGATTTAGTTGCCACTTAAAGAATCTGTTTTTGCCTTAGAAATCGATCAGAATCTTCATCGTAATGATAAAACAGACCGCAAAGAGTGGCCCATATACCACCATAGCAAATGGGAATGAAAAATATAATGAGTACTTTGCTCCCCGAAAGGTACCTTTCGTAGAACTTGTTATCCACTGCCCCATAACGATAAATAAAGTGAACACCGAAACACGCGAGCGAGAAGCCGAAACATCCGCAGTAAACGGTCAAAAGAATGAAACTGCGTTCCCGGTCCAGAATAGAATGTCTAAAGTCACGGAAAGCGATAAGGGAAGAGCCGAAAGAGTGGATGATGGGCTCGGTGATAACATCCAAAATAGAGTAGAATATTGCAAAGACAGAAATGTAAATCATCAAGTACTTGTACGTTCCCAACGGTTTCGGAGAGTAGAACACAATTAGAAAGATGAATAAAGAGTTGGAGATCACCGAGAAGAAAGTGCTCACGCATTGCACGGTTCTAAGAAAGTTTTGCCAAGCCGTCAGGCGGATCATTTTGGGCGATTGTTGTTTGGAAAACGGACTGCTCGATGGAAAACGTATAGTGCCACGCAAACTCCTGTGAGAATTGAGAAATGAAAGCAATTCATTCAAAAACAAAATACAATATTCCAAAAAGTGAGGAATCCAATTAACCAGAAGATCAATTTGCACGCATTGTGACCGGTTTCGTATTCTGAACATCCTTCCACATTTCCATGTACGGCATCGGCTTCCGGAATCTGAGATCTCCAAATTGGGAGAAGGTGGAGTTCTTAGAGCTGAAAACAAACTGTATGAGAATGGATTTTATTATCGAACAGAAAAAGTTTAGACGATATGAATACGGCGGGAATTTTTAAGTATGCTAATTGAGTGGAATACACATTAATGCAAGCACGAACAGCCACGTGGCACAGATAGTGTTAGAAGTAACATATTGTGAATGGGCGAAGCCAATACTCCTCTCGTCGGAAAATGCTTGAATTGTGGCCACTACCTTCGCGGCCATTTCTTTCGGTTTATCCTGTTTCCATCCTTTCGTCCCAATCGCATTCTTCATTTCTGCAAACACGTGAACCGGGAAAACATCGCAGGTCGGCGGGTAATCAGTGCTGAAAGTGAAGTTGCCGCCGTTTCTGGAAAACTTAATGAATGAGTCTCCAAAGTGTCTCCAATAGCACTTGCCGTGGTACATCTTCTGTCCAAAATTCGAATTCCTCAGTGTAAAAACCACTTTTCATGCCTGGCATAGCAAAATGCTCATCGAAATCAATGTGAAAGTAGTTCATTCGGTCCGAATCCATCTTCTCCCATTTCAGATTCCCGGGCGGTTTGGGCTCTCCGTAGTTCACAAAATCAGCAACCATTCCAGTCAATATTCCCTCTATGCTCATATCTTTTTCCGTAAAATTTCTGGTCCGATGCACGCCCATGTAATACAACTGAACAGATGATATCTTTCCAATGTTTGGATTCTCAGAAACGTACGAAATCTTCAGAATGTATCGGCGATCGAGCTCCGGGAACATAGTCGTTGTAGGCAGGACCTGCTCCAGAATACGTGTACTTGTACAGGTAAACAGGTTGATCGACAGCGTGGTGTTTGGCCAGTTTGACCGTCGGAATGTGAAAGATAACATGATCCAGAAGGAACGGAGCTGCTTCTTCTGAGACCATTTTTAAGACCGTCACTTCTCTTTGTACAAGTCACTCACTTTTCCCATAGTATTCCATACATTTGTCCCTGAACCCGTAAGGTTTCTCATAAGTTCCCAGGAAAGCGAACATTTGACACATCGCTTCCAGTTCCGTCATATTGACCCCGCCATTTTCACCCAATGTATAACCAGTATACATGAGCTCATATGGAACCGTCCCGATCATCATCGGCTTCCTACTGTAGTTTCCCTGTTTCAGAAGAGTCCGAGGATTGTCCGGAAGAATCTAAACGTGTGATTATCAACGTTTGAAACCGATTCATTGCAACTTCTCCATCGATAGCAAAATCGGAAAAGTATTCCTCTTCAGTGTGGAACACTCTGTCTTGCGCCTCAAATAACTCTTCAGCTGATACATTCCGCAGACAATCGAAGACATTCACAACGTCTGAGAAGTCGATGTTGCATCCAACTCTCTTTGCAACTTTCGCAAATATCTGATAGTTAGCAACTGAAGCAAGACTCTCATATTTTCTATTTAAAAAAAGTAGGAAAACTGACGTTCAGAGTGCATTAGCAACGGCATGCTCATCACGATTCTCTGCTGGAATAAGTGGTCGTACTCCGGGTGGAATGCCAGAATGGTCAAGATGGTTGCTCCTCCGCTGTGTCCGAAAAGAGTTGTCTTGTTAGCGAGTCCTCCGAAGTTGGCCACTTCTCTTTTCGTCCATTCAAGAGCCGCCACCACATCTGTATTCACTCATTCTTTCTTTGTCTTCATTCGAATGTTCTCAAACCGTGTAGAATCAGATTCCTTTCGACGATTCCTCTTAAATCTCCGGGCACATTCGGAAGGCCAAACACTCCGAGACGGTACGGAACAGTCACTACCACAACGTTCCTTCCCTGACCCACAAAATTGTTCACAATTATATCGTTTTGATACGTGGCCGGACTCTCTTTTATCATTTGCCCGCCGTGCACAGCGACCATGACCGAACAGTTCTTCTGTGAAACAGCTGGAATTGGAAAAGGCGAAACCAGTGGTTGATTACATGTTCTAAGCAGTAATGACTTGTGAGCACGTTTATATAAAGACAGTCCTCAGAAGTCGGACCCCCTTCCGGCCGTTTATAGGTTTCTCTGAAAGCTGAGCCGAGAATCATCTACCAGAATTAGGAATAACGTACACTGGATCACTCATGCAAGCCGGCTTCATCTCCTTCGTCTCCAGAACTCCCTCCCATTTCGATGTGTATGCGACCGCTTTCCGGAACCGCAATTCACCCAACGGCTTCTCGACGTGAGGAATTCCGAGGAACACAACTCCCGTCTGATTCCCGAACACCGAATAACTGGCTGTCAGCTCGCGTCCTTCGATTAGACCATTTCTGAATCTGGCTTTGTAGTGGTGGGCCCAAGGGGTTTCAGTTCTCCCAAACATTACGTTATGTTGACTCGAAGGCTTTCGGCAAACACTTGCGCAACGAAAAGAAGAATAAGGAACAGGGAAGAGGGCATTCCCAATAATCAATAGAACTCCGAAAGCGATTCTAATGCGGAACAGCCTCGTGGCACTTGATTATTCATATCACTCACTGTTTTGGTTATTACATTCGTACCAAGCTTCACTTTCTACGAAGGAAACATTCCATTGGATGCTAACTGCTTGAGTTCTTTTAGTGTTGTGCTTCATATATTACGATGAGAAGACCGTCTTCCTCACTTTCACAGAAACAAAACTTTGTGAAGCGATCTCATGGCTTCTGCAAGTACCTCACAATCGTCTGCTTCATTGTCGTCATCGATATTTACACTATTTTGAAAGTTCGCAGTATAAATAGAAAGGTAACCTCTTCAATTCGGAGAACACGACAATAGCCTATTCCCAGATGCGAACGAGCATAAACATACGGACAACATCTCGCATTTCCTCTCGAGAATTCAATATTTTGAGCCAGACAGTCTTCCGAGGGACCATTTTTGCCGTCTTCGTTCTTCTTCCTCTTCGTTCCTACTTCGTTCTTCCATCTCATCTTCCCAACAAATGGTCTCTCGATGGGTATACATTTGAATATAATCACTTTGTTTTCAGAATGATAATGATGGTTTTCAAACCGGAATTCAAAAAATTCCTAGCAACTTGCGGAAAAGAAAATCAATGAATTTCACAATCGCTGTTGACCGCTTCAAATGTGTTTAGAAAGTGTCCATAAAATTTGATGGTGGCCGGTGGCGAGTTCAAAACTTCCGAGAAACTCTTTTCCAGGTGTGTGTAGACTAAACATATTCATTCCTGATCACAGTTTATTTTAATTCTAGTGTGTGGTTTGTCTGCCAACCTAATAACATATCGGAGATAATTGGATGGCAGAGCGAAACCCATTTTCCCACAATCCTCTACGAATCGGGCCGAATGCAAGAAGAGCACTTCCTCGGTCTTTTCACTCTCTTCGTAAGTGTTCCATTTTGAGTTTTGACCACTGCGGACCATTTTCCAGAGCGGATTCGTCGGCTTTGTCACCAACTGGTCCGTCGTCTTCTTCTTCCGAAGCGTTCCCTCTCTCCGCAGCTCCTTCGGCGTTCTTTCGGCTCACGCAGCACTTGTGTCCGCAGTCTACTGCTCGATCGCTCTTTTTTGGATCTCACCCATCATGCTCTTGTCTGTTATTTTACCTGATTTCATATGCAAATCATGATTTCAGAAACGTCGAATGGCTCCGGAACAACTCGTACTTGGCAGGATTCGTACTCTATTTGTGTTACGATCTCGAAACTGAAACTCATTTGCTCATTTGCATAAACCGGTTCTTCGCAGTCTCCTTCCCTCACACATATCCAGTTCTCTTCAGTATTACTTCCACATTCATTTTTCTAGCAATTTTATGGGTTGTATGCCTTCTCATCAGTATTATCGTATTCCCTTTGTGTAAGTTATCTTCTCGTGAGTCACAAGAATAGATGTACATTCAGCCGGATGCCAAATGTACTATGATGCTGAAATAATGACACTGATCTACACGAGAACGCCATCCTGCCAGAATCTTACGTTGATTGCCGACTTCGGACTGCACATGTGTGTTCTGACCGCTATGATTGTGTTAAACTCAATCACATTTTATCAATTTCGACGGAAAAATAGAGCGGTAAGTGTGTATTTGTCGATGAGTCACGCACTTTTCCAATAATTACAGATGTTCAACTCGCTGAACCACGCGTCATCACTTCGAAAAGCGAAATCAGAGCGTAACTTTCTTCGGCAGACATTTTACCAGGAAAGTGCGTACGTCGTCGCGCTGCTCACTTATTTCCTGCTCGGCACTGTGCTCGAAGCGAAATGGCTCCGCTTCGTCGTCATTCTGCTTCCCTGGTATTTCGTGCACGCTTACCAGGCAATGGTCACCATTCTCTGCAACCCGGAGCTCAAAAAGATATGCATCAGGAAGTGGAGACTCTGGTCAGTCACAATCAGAGAGCACGAAGGAAGCACACAAAAATGTGATTTCCGTTTCAGCTTCAATGCACCCGAGATGGCACCGAATGCACCCGCGAGGACAGGCGACGCTTGGAGGTCAACGACGTCGCGCATCTCCAAATTCTGATGCATTCTAGTTTTTAAGACGGAAAACACTGAACGGGCTCTTTCTCTTCTCTCCTCAATCACATTCTTGATTTTCTTTGCCGAATGAATTCGCTCTTATTCATTTCGCCAGACATTCAGAAATCACACCTTCAGACATTCGAATCAAATTTAATCGCAATGATTCAATCTAGATCCACTCCAGTCCAGCTCGACCCTCCCTCTGCAATTTTCATCCGCGAAGTCGACTCTCACCGTTGTTTGTCCGTCATCTGGATTTCTTTCTAATCAGAACACGCAGGCACAACTCGGAGTAACAAGGCCCTCTTCCGTTTTCTCTTTCTTTCTAAACTTATAGCATCACCTCACAGAATCGCTTTTAAGGCTCCGATTTCAAAAGAATGCACGAGCAGTTGATAGTCGCTTCAATCACATTCCTGGTGGGTCGTTTAGACATTTTATTAAAGATCATTGAGATGGATGCTTCAGATAACATTGTTCGGAACGGCGGCCAATCTACTAGTATTCCTGGCGGCTCGAAAAATGAGCTCTATGAATAGTTCTTTTGGAGTGATCACCAAGAATCAAGCAGTTTGTAACACAATTATGTGCCTCATATTCCTGTTATACGTGTGTCCGATGCAATTAAGGTTTCTGCTCATTCGCATGATATCATTCACATTTACCGACGGTTTCAGCGATGCCAAGGGCCTAGTGCAGTTCTCTCACTTTCTCGGTCTCGCCGCGATGACCGTCTACGAAGTGTCCAATCAGTCGCATCTGCTCATTGCTCTCAACCGATTCTGCGCCGTCTTTATGCGTTCCCACTACGAGAAGCTGTTCAGTGAATTCGGAACAAAAGTGCTGAGGAACATTATTTGGATAATATCAACAATCATGTGTGTCATCCTTTACGAAATCATCGGATGTCACTTCGAATACGACGATGTCTCGTGGTCGCTCGCCTTTGTTGCCACGCCCGAGTGCGCGAATCTCACTTGGTATTCCGATTTCACCTTCAACACTTCTCTCGTCGTTCTAACTCTTTTAATCAATCTCTTGACGGCCTACAAAGCGGGAAGGGACAGCCGAATGCTGATGAACGCGGCGGGGATGAAGATGTCGAAAAGGCAAAGACAACGGGAACTGAACTTTGTCAAGCAGACATTCTCCCAAGGAACCACAATATTCGCCGGACAGATCACTTACTACGTGATTGCTCCTCTCTTCACAGACCAGATTCTACTCTTTTTCATTGGCACGTTATGGGCGTACATGCATGCGGCCGAAGGGTAAAACATCTAATGAAACCTATAGAAACCCGAAAGGTTCATTTTTCAGTGGAATCATACTGGCGTCGAACGAGGAGATGCGAACGTTTGCATTCAAAAAAAGAAAAAGTTGGTCGGATTCTGACGGAGGTGTTCCTGTATTCTGAATGGTTTCAGAGTCCAACACGTCCGTCTTCGTTTCCAGCGTTTCCATCGGATGACCTCATCGCTTTCACCTAGCTCAAAATAAAGTTTTCAAATACTCAACTTTGTTATAGCTGTTCGATATTTGTTTTGCCGTTCTGAACTATTTATCTTTAGATTCCCATCCTCAATAAGTAGTCCTCAGGAATCGTACACTTTCTAGGAATACACACGAAGTAGAGCTTTACATGTTTTTGAGCAGGACCTTGTTCTTTTCTGTAATTTCTCATACGGTATTCCGGAAGCTTCAAGTTCCGATGGCGGAGAATGGCTAAGGATCTAATAGTAAGGAAAACATAATGAAAAACACGCAGCAGCAAAGAGTGATTCAAAATTTGCAAGAAAAACACACAGTGATTATTGGTTCTCGAATTTCGACTTTCGCATTATGAATTATGAGTTCTGATTCAATTCCCTTCCCTTTTTGTGTGTTTTCTTTCCGTGCTCGGTGAGAATTATTTGTCAGAATCTTAGTCAGCGGGAGTAGAAGGTGATGACGTTTTGCCTCATCCTGACCTCGAGCTTAGGACCACAACCAACGGGACCACAACCATCGGGACCACATCTACCAGGAGCACATCATCGGGGATCAAAAACGTCAACAACTGATCGGCCTGTCTATTTGTCCGGTTAGAAAGTGCATTTGTGCCGTGCTCCATCGGAATCCTCTGCAATTGGTCTTCTTTTTCTGCTCGACCCTGCGCCTCCGATCGCTCAGTCCTTCTTCCGCCTTTCTCATTGATTCCCTGGCGGTTCCCGATGCCTTTATCAGTATGATATTCTTTGGTTACGTTGGGACGATGATTGTATTGTGAGTTATCGCTGAAACGGTGCTTCATCTAATGTTAAATGTACAGTGACGTGGAGATAATGAAAGAGAACTCTTCTGTGGCCGGCTACCTTCTCATGGCCTTCTTCGATGCCGAGATGCAAGTGCAAACAATCATCTCCCTCAACCGATTCTTCACTGTTTTCACTCCGTTTCTGTACAGAAGCATATTCGAGCATGTCGCAGTCAACCGTGCAGTTCCTTATACCAATTTCAGTTTTCCCCATCACAAAGATCTACCTTACCTTCTTTCTGACTACCTTTCCCTGGGGATCACTTTCTACTGTTGACGGGTATTTGATTTGCAAAGTAAACGCGATATGACGAGTGCTTTCACTTTCAGACTGGCTGATCTGGTTTACAACTCTGAAATCCGTGCAGGACAGTAGTATGTTCATATTTATTGTCATTTAGGAAGTTAGAAATGCTTTATCTGTCAAAATGGAGATTTCCACAATAGAATATTATTTGCAAACACTGAACCAGCTTAACGCTTTTCCCAGGAGTCCTTCAGCTGATCAAAGTACTTGTTCGTCGCATCGCTGCTCCGCATCTCTATCCCGAATGTGTCCCTCAACGGAGGCAAACTCTTCTTTCGATGAGACTTCAAACAGCCCAGCCTCTGTTTGAATGCATTCTTCTGAACTCGCCACTTCTGACAGAAACAGGTCATGATTTGTGGAAGCGTGAAGCTGTACGCAAAGACACTCGCGTCGAGAATCAGTGAGCAGACGGCTTGTAGTTCTGGAGACACGTCGAAACTCGAGAAGAGCATGCTGAGAATGAGCACTGCGTTCATGAGACCCATGTACATAATAATGATGTTGAGCATCTGGAATTAAGCAAATTTTAGGGGGGAACAGAGATTGATTCCTACATGTAAAGAGTTGATATTCTCAGAGATCTGGAATCGTTTCGCCAGTGAGTATTGTCCTTTTCTCTGGCATCCGACGCATTGGATTTTGTGACACTCGTTAAACTTCCGTGTATTCCAGAAACGCAAAAAGCAATTCAACTGAAATCAAATTGGTCTTCTTTTATTCTTTATAGTCCGGGCCCACCGAAAGAGCAATGCCATTGATAGCAATCAGACCACATACCACAAAGCATGTGTACGCTTCTGAAAAACAAAGGCAAGAATGAATTAAATGAGCATCAACTCACTATTCTGAAGAATAAACGTTCCGCACAATCCGATGGCATTCAGTAGAAACACTAGTACGTAGGAGAGGTATCTTCTCTGATTCGTTTCGTAATCCTTTAGATGAAACGTGGCAAAACAACGTTCGATAATGAAAAACGGAAGAGAGCACATGGCAAACACAATACAGAACACGGAGCAGTTCATGGCCCAAAAGAAGATTGGATTGGAAGAAGGATCCGAGTCTGAATAATGCTTTCATTTCAGAGTTTTCAAGGTTTTTAGACACCATCGGAATGGCCGACAACCCATTGAACCCTGATCACGAGCATCGCGATGTTATCCACTAAATGAATGATGTACTGTGTCCCAGAGATCAAGTTGAAATTGAAATGAAACTGGGATGCGGAGAACAGAACCCAGATGTAAAACATGATATTAAGTGTACTGAAAAACGTGCATCTCTTCTTCCTCATTAATTTTCTTGACCTACTCGAACAGGTACATGAGAGTCTCTGCGTAGAGGAACGCAGTCAGCTCGCGAAAAAGATAATCAGTCGTTCGGAAGTGCGAAACGTTGTAATAGTGAATGAGCAACATTGCAGGGAATGAAGAGTGGCTGAATGACGAAAACAATCGGGAGAAATGAGAAAGCGAAGAAACGGGCGCCGTTTGTGAGTCTTTTTCCCATAAGATGATGCTGGATACGAGAGGGATGGATAGGTTCATTCAGGGGAAACAACGAAATGGAAACAAGTGGGAAGAAGGTTCATTGTAGTCAGTCGTCCTGAAACTTCATTCACTTTGGAAGCGACTTTTTTAAGACTTCTCTTATACTTTGTTTGATTCACAATATTGAGAAGAGGAGGCCTGACACTAAAAAACCTCAGCACCAAGTTCCTGTTATTTGTTGTCAGAACGTGCTACTCCTAATGATTTCCGAATAATTTCCTTCTATTACTCTGCGTGAGAAAACTTCCGCACTGAATCACAGTCACTCCAATCTCAAGCACAGACCTCAGATCGTGCGAGTCTCTCACACACAACCACGTAACGATCCGCTATGTTTTCTATTTCTGGCACTACTAGTAGCATTGAGTATGGTGCTGGTATCCTTCCTTGAATCAATATCCGATCAAGCCAACGCTGAAAGCAGACAGCTAATTGTTTTCATAAAGTTCGAACTAATGTAGATGTTATTTCCAACAGATCGCACAACTGGAAAAGACCAATGTGATGTAGCTAATTGACTATGTGTGATACATGTTTAATGGATGTACTGTAGTACCAGTACCGTACATCTGCCCTATTTGAAATTTTTGCGGATTGAGCGGAGCGGATAAATGAAAGTAAACTATGATTATTTATATGAAGATCGAATGAAAAAATACATTGAATGATTGACAAGAAATGCGTACCCACAATATCTAATCTAAATGTACATACATTACAACTTATCAGAAAGTAAGATCCTCTTAAAATCATCGTGCAATCGCACATTATACAACTCGCACATCTGAATTTCCTCCTCAAACTTTTTGTCGGCCTTTTCGATCAAGTTCAGATTCTCCACAGTGTCGAAGAACCGTCGTTCCGAGTGATTCTGATCCGTTTGATATCCTCTTAACTCCCGAAGCACAATGTTTCGGAGCTTTCGACAATGCTCAGCGCATTCCTCGCTCAAGTTCGTGTACGCTGAAATTAGGAATAAGATCAGGAAGATTAGAGACATTACCAAAGTCGAAAAGTACAAGAAGCAGTTGGGCAATGGACTCCATTTTGTCATTCTTTTGCTGATAGATGGGCAGGATGATCTTTCCGTAATAAAAGTGCCAGAAAGGTGCGAATATTCTGACTATCTCATCTCCGGATATTTTATTCTTTTCCGGCATTGATCCGCGGTAGAAGTTGGTGAGGAATTCGACGTTCTCCTGGCTGTTTTCGAGGTACTCCCACGGTTCTTTGAACCACCAAAAGTTGAACGGAGACGAGCACTCAATGAGGAAGAACTTGCACATGAAGTTGGACAAAAGGGACTCCTAAACGAATCAAAGTTACCGAAACTTCAAACGTGCCTACCTTATCAGGCACCATCAATGTTCTCAGAACAGGAAACAGTTCCTCGACTGCATCCCAGACAATCAGCGCATCATCTTTGGTTCGACACGAGATTTCGTAGAAAGTCATGTTCCTCGCATTCTCTCCGTACAATTCCCTTCTCTTCGCATTAATATTGCTCCATTTCAATACGGTTTCCTCAAGTTTCCAGCACTCTCGACTGACTACGCGACACTAAACAATCAGATTACTGAGAAATCAGCTGAAACTTAAGATTGGGTACATCTAAAAGAGAAGAAGAAGTTGACTGAATCCCAAGTTTCTTTACCAACTGATGATTCCTTTCTCTCGATGGTTGCACTTCTGAATTTCGGCTCTTCTCGAGCTTATTTGGCAACTTTTGTTATTCAACTCACTGTCTTTTTCGAGACCAGCAGCCTCACACTTCAACATTCGGCAGTGACGGCACGGATGGGAAGTCGTCGCGCGGGCGTCGCAAGTGCACAAGATGTACCGTTTCGGAGAGTGGACGAACCGACGGAAAAAGGCAGCGCAAGCTCTAAAAATGGAGAATCTCATCTGCTTGTGGGCATGGAAACCTGCACGAGAAACCTCCAAAATGAAACTCGGCTTTATCAGAACCACACACTTTACAGAGCATTCTGAAAATAAAGCAATCAGAGCTTGGCATTCTTTTGATCGATGAAAAAGGTGCAAAAAAGGGGGCGGCCGTTGAGAAAATAAGCAGCGGAACAGAAACTTTCCAGCGGCCAAAAAACCGAGTGAAGATCATAGAATCAGACGGACAAACAAGTTTATTTTGTTTCTCTCTCTCTCTCCCATTTCCCGATAACGCCCTCCTCATTTGCATTTGTTTGCCTGATTTGAAAAAATAGAGACCCAGATGAAAATATAATGTAACTTGGCACGTATTATACATATTTACAACTTTTTCACTTGAACGATCGCCTTGAAATCATCGCTCATGTGTACATTATTCAGTCCGCAAATGAGCACTTCCTCCTGGAATTTCTGCTCCGCTTTCTCGAGCAGCATGAGGGTGTCCAGAACGTCGATGAAGCGCATTTCCGAGCAGTTATTGTCGGTTTGATACCCTTTCAGTTCTCGCAGTATCACTTTTCGAATGCTTCGGCACACTCGGGCACAGTCCTCACTGATGTTCGTATAAGCTGAACGATGAACACTTTTAGTATTTCAAACAGACTCTTCCTGTTACCCTCATCGAAAAGCAGCAGAAGGAATAGGGCCATGAACTCTACTTTGTCGCATTTCTTTCGATAAATCGGATCCGCAATCTCCGCGTAATGAAAGTCCCAATAGGGTCCGAAAATGCGAACCAACTCCTTATTATCAATACGCTGCTCCTCTGACATCGACGATCCGTAGAAGTTGGCCATCATTTCATAGTAGGCGTCGGATCCGACAAAAATGGAAAAGAACTCGTAGTTGACGGAGTAATCGATCGAGGATTCCATCATCGTCCATCTCGGATAGAAATTGCTGATGATCGCCTGCTTATCAGATGGATCCAGCTCGACTATCGAAGGGAATACAATTTCACTGAAATTCCATAGGAGCGAAGTGTCCGATTTGGCAAGATGTGTGATCTGCGTGAAGTTCAACTTGAATATATTGTCTCCGAATAACATCTTCCGCTGTTTGTCCAGGTCGACCCAATTGGCTACGGTAGAAGAAATGTTCGAGCATGTACGAGGAATGATGTTGCACTGAAAAAGAAGTGATTCTGGTTTTATGATTCGAGAGAGGATGAATACTCACAGATAATAGAGAAAGGATAGTTGTGCTTCCAGGTCTGACCACCTTTTTATCGTTCCGTTCCCTCATTCCTTGAACTTCTGCAAGTAGGTGACGAAGAATGGTTTTCAAGATGTTCGAAAGATCTCACTGCACTTAATCATCCCGATCGCAAGGCATTTGATCATCCGACAATGCCTACATGGATGTGAATTCTCCGCCAATCTCCTTCTGGTGCACGTGCACGTGATGCTCAACTTCCGCGAGTGCACATACCTCCGGAAGAACGCCGCGCACGCCCTGAACAACACGAATTTCTTCGAGAACACCGCTTCACCAACCTACAGCAATTTCCTCCAAAGTGCGGCTCGGCTCCTTTTGCCCCGCACACCTGACACGTCATCTGAGGGCAAAAAGAGAGAGTGGGACAACGAAACGTTTTTGTTGAAGCTAGAGAAGTGTGCGCTGGCGAGAACCAGTGAAACAGAGAGAAAAGCGAGAGAAAGACGGAAACAGAATGCTTTATTCGCATGTCAAAAGTGTGAGAGCTGTTAGTACTTTTCCCACATTATCATGTTCCTCATATCCTCGTCTATTTCCACTTGATATATTCCGGCTAATTGCATTTCCTCTTGACACATGTGCTCGGCTCTCTGAATCTTCTAAATCATTTTTTGTCGTATGGAAAACCCAAATTACCTCAATCAAATTGATAGTGTCCAACGTTTCGAAGAATCTGCTGCCGGAGCTTTCGGTCTCCTCGAAAAAGGCGTTCAACTCTCGGCAGATGATCTTCCGCATTGCGTGGCAAACCTCGGCGAGAGATTCGCTCAAGTTGGTGTAGCCTGAAGTCAGAAACGAAAAGGTGTGCTTGATCTGTCGGCAAAGAGCGTGGAGGGATCGAACGACCGTATATCTCTGTCGGGCCTTTCCCGCCACACACACTGTCCCTCCCGATGGTGTCCCCGATCAGTAGGGGTGCACAGAGTGCAAACATTTAAAAGGCGGCAGATTCCACTCACCCGCATCCCATAACAAAAGTCCGAACAGAGCCATGTTCTCCAGATTTCCAAAACCGAGCTTTGCCACCGGCTGTATCACATGTTGAATGTGAAAGTTCCAGTATGGTTGGAAGATCCTGAACATGAGACAATTATATCGTCCTATCTTGTGACGTCTTCTGAATACCTCAGAACATCCGTCTCACTCAACGCGTCTTTCTGTTTCAAACAATCCAGATAGAACCTCTCGACCGACACCGCCGACGCTCCGGAAGGCGAGAAAAACTTCTGCTGGTCTTTGTTTTTGACACAGAACATTACCATTTCGAGAATACTCCACTTTGTGTAGAAGTTGTAAAACAGGATTTTCTGAAAACAAGGAACGGGCGGTAAACAATGGGACAAGGAATCGATCGAACCTTGTCGTGTCTGTTCAACTGATCGAATTCGGGAAACGTCATCTCGCACAGTTTCCATAGCAACTTGGCGTCCGTCTTCACTTCCAGCGAGAGTTCGTAGAAGTTCACTCCGCCTGCAGTGCTCTCCGCTTTCATTTTGAATATCGCATTCCGCGTCTTCTCCAAATTCTCGTAGTTCTTCGCGGCATTGCAAATTCTTTCCACGTTCCGTAACCTGATACCAATCTAAGGAAGCAAAGAGTTTGTTTTGATGAAAGTGGAAGGAAATAGACCTCGATTCGGGGTAGTTCCGGAGCAGAAGAGCCCTCCATAATCATAATTTTCCGTTTTCGGGATGGATTGTTGCTGTCGCGCGGTCCTTGAACTTCTGCAATTTGCAAAGACTGAAACGAAGTGTAGAAGTAGAGAACGTACTGCTCTGCTCCATTCCAACAGAAACGCACTTTTTCATTCGGCACAGACGGCATGAGTATTGACTTTCTGGAAACAAGAAGATGTAATTGGAGAAGCAAACGGAACTAGGCATCTCTAAAAGTCGAATAGTAAGTCATTATTTCTCCGATATCATCATTTCCCATTCACCTCTTTTGGCGAAACAATTGCACAAAATGGTCGCCTTCTTTGTATTCACGTAACGTCTGAAAAAAGCGGCACAGGCGCGGCACACAGTTGCTCCGAAGTGATATTGAGCGGTTGTCGCATCACAAACCATACAATTCGACATCTTGTTGTTTTTCTTATTGGGGGAACGCCTGAAAACAACTGTAGTCGGCCGAATGGGCAAAATTTGTGGGAGCGCGATGACACGACCGACCGACCGGTTGAGTTAATTCGAGTGTGACTGCATGTGTGGTGTCTGACCGATTCGTCTGTTTTCTTTTGAACTAACGGGCGAATAAAAAGTTATGATTCTGTTCTATTGATCATATTTGACGGTGACTGTCTTCAACTTTTGCCAAAGCTTTTGTACCGTAACTAAAAGTTTCTCAGAATTGAGTGCAAACGTGGAATTACGCTCGAATGGATGAATACACTTTCAAATTTTAACCTCAAAAGTTGACTGTATGGAATGGCATAGAATGTGCTGTCAGTGCCGCTAAAAGGTTTATGCGCATAAATAATTCTGGAATGGGTACTTTAACTTTTGTTGAAGTCTATTAAAGTCACATGAACGCGTAATTCGTTCACGTGACTG
Source organism: Caenorhabditis sp. 36 PRJEB53466 (assembly GCA_946814055.1). Taxonomy (NCBI): domain Eukaryota; kingdom Metazoa; phylum Nematoda; class Chromadorea; order Rhabditida; family Rhabditidae; genus Caenorhabditis; species Caenorhabditis sp. 36 PRJEB53466. The sequence continues at coordinate 2,750,914 of CAMPFS010000005.1, read as the reverse complement.
CCACGTCATAAGTAGATGAAGAAGTGGAGGAAAGATTGACGATCGGCGGCCAAGTACATCCCTTCGATCATTTACTTCTCCCCTTCTCCTCCTCCTCCAATTTCTCCCCTCCCATCACACTTCTCTCCTCCTCGTTTTCTCTCGCTCTCGCTTCGCATTCACTTCGACCATTCTTCAACTTCTCAAACAAAAGCTTACGTGCATGTTTTTGACTGAAAACTTTTTGAGATAACGAATAAGTGATGAGTTGATTGAAAACGGCGCAAAAGTGACCGAAATGTAGTCTGTATGTGACTTCAAATCGATATATTTCGACTAGAGAGAGAGACACACACACACACATGTTATCGGCCCGAAAGAAACACTCTTTTCTTATTTGCCCTTCGCTCCCCGTCTTTCCGTGAACATGAAACAGTCTCCGAACCGAACCATTCACCCGTACTTTATAGATGACTCGCCAGGCGTCCCCCCAAACCTGCCTCATCTGCGGCGACTCTGCCGACTCCCTTCACTTCGGTGCCCTCTCCTGCAGGTATCCCCTCTTTTCCCGTCTTCTTTTCTCTCACTCGATCCTTTTAGAGCCTGTGCCGCATTCTTCCGTCGCAAAGTGGCCGGCCGCAAGAACATCTACCGACGGTGCGATCGTCAGTGTAAAGTAGACACCGGAATGAGAAAACTGTGTGCGAGCTGCCGCTTCGATAAATGCCTGAAATCGGGAATGCGCGAGTCCGCAGTGCTCTCACGACTCGCCCAGAAGAACCAGAACTACAAGAAGCCCGTGAGCTCTCCAGAATGCGAACCGTCCACTTCGGAGCCGACCAGTGTGCTCGAAAGACTTCAGAGCGCCTACACAAATCTGGAAAGCGCACGGAAGAAGGCGTTCAAGATACAGGTACGGTCCAATTGATCGGTTGGTTAAACAAGTTGGCTATAGGATGGTCATATCCCGCAACTTTGCAACTACAGACAAATGAATGATGTCTTCTTTCTCGATATGAAATTAGTCATCGAGAACCTGGTCGATTTGTTCCAAAAAGATTCTAAAATCAGCAAAGAGCAGCAGGTAAACATATCTTTCCTATCACTATTCAAACTAGTTTCCAGAAACTCCTGCTCGTTCATTTTCTGGTGCCTTACATATTATTAGAGAGCGGGTACAAATCTTCAAGTAAGTCAGAACCAAGTGAGCTCATTCGACTGACAGTCCCTTACAGACAGTGAACTGTTCATTCTTCCCAGTGGAGACTACATTGATGAGAATAAAATCGAGGAATACTACCAGAATCCAGACGACCTGAGCGATGAGAGTGGGAAAGCGGCGGCCGAGTGAGTTGTCTGTCTAAAATGTGTCACTCAATTATCTTGCGCGTTTAGAGTCTTCAAACCGTACTGGAAACTTCACCGACAGACGTTGAAGTCGCATTTAGACGACGTGCAGTTGGATCTTCCCGAGTTTCTCTTCGTTTCCGCCTTGATATTCTGGGATTTCGGTGAGCATTTCCGCTGGAAAAGTGATGAGAACAAAGACTTCTTTAAGGGCTGCAAGACCAAACGGACGAGTGCATTGAAGTGTGCAAACGGATGAGGTCGACGATTATCGAGGAGCTGACGGACTACGAGAAGAACGTGCGCATCAACGACGATCATTCGTACCGCGTCGGACAAATCATCATTGTGCTTCAGGCGATACAGCGGACGCTGAACATGATCCACGAGACACGCGAGATCTCGCTCGTTTATAATCTGTACGAGAGGCATCACTCTATTTTTGAGGCCATGTGATTGACGTGCTGAATGAACTTTTTGCCAATGTTCAGGGCGAAAACAATCATCTTAATTGGCTCCTCAGGGAAAAGAAAAGACAAATACGACAATCTTTGAAATTGGAAATGGAGGAAAAACGAGTCGGAAAGTGAGAGTGAAAAAGGTTCATCTCAAATGGGAAACTTCTTCGTTTGCTCGAAAAGGGTTGTCGAACAGGAAAAAAGAATTCCTCATCAAAAACATCCTAATTAACTCATTCATGATACACTCACATTTCAATAGCTCTGAATCTGAATCTGAACCCCCTGTTGACATCCGTTTGTCCTTGAGGCCAGCACTTTTTGTTTTCTCTCCCGCTCTAAAACCAGTTTTGTTCTTTTTCACATTTCAAGAGCGCCATCAAGGCGTCAATTTGGGACGGAAATGAGGAAAAGGCGGAGAGAAAGAAGAAGAAGAAGAAGAAGAAGAGCATGTTTCTCTTTTCATTGACCTTTTGATATCCGTTGGGGGATCTGCGCAACATTTGAATTAGCCGGTCATCTTACGACTTGTTTCTCATCCGGAAGAGCCAGTGTCTCGGCAACTCATTTCAAATTCTGCGTGGCCAGAACTCGAAAAGCACTCGACTCGAGAAGCTTTTTCCACCCACGTGACTCTCTTGTTACTTTCTGCAATCGATTTGTAGTGAGAATCTCTTGCCGGAAAGCCGGTTCATCTGCTCTCAAACGTACTCTGCACCGAGAGAGTTCAACTTCTCCTCCTTCTTCCTTCCGTCCTTACTTGCTCATTTCTCTCCTATTGTCCTCTCCGCCTTGAATACCTTCCTCTCTTTTGAGCCTCCCCCCACACTCGCTCTAACTCCCCCGAGCCCGAGTCCCAGTCCCAGTCAGGCCACTAATTTAGCCAGTCATCCCTCGCTCCCCTCTCCGAATCATTCTTATCACACTCTTCGACTCCGTTTTTAGCTTCTCTCCCGAGCCATGGCAGAGCACATGTCGGACTGCGATGCGATGACTGAAATGGTCAGTTCTCCGTGGCTCCGACTCTCGCTCACTGTCAACCTCGCCATCACGATCGTCTCGTTCCCGGTGCTCCTGGGAGCCCTTTACTACATTAACACGCAGCGGCTGTTCCATCGGAATACGAGAATTCAGGTGCAAGTGCACATATTCGGATTGCTCATTCATTCGACTGGGAGGTAAGAGGACTGTGATTACAAGATGAGTCAAGTCTCACACTTTGTCTGTAAACGGAAGTGAGCGGAGAAGTTCTTGAAATAGTGTTAATCCTATCAACAAGATGTTTGATGTTTTCTTTTCATTTCAGAAGCGCCCTCCATTTGCTCGACCTCATTAACTACCTGAGCAACACTGGCTGCGACGCACTCCCCAACTTCTACCGATGTCTGATCACACGTGGCATCTACAACTTTGGCCTCGCACTGGCCGCAATGTGCTCCGCGAGCCTCGTCATCGAACGCTTCTTCGCGCTCCTCTACAGTTCGACGTACGAAATGTGCTCGAAAACGTTCGGAGTGCTCCTCGGGTTCGTTCAGCTCGTCCTCGCATTCGCCTTCCTCTTCAAACTCTATCTCAACGCGCCCTTCTCGCCCGACCCCGATCACGTGCTTTATTATTGCCAGACACTGGCTTCCGGCTACGGCTCCGTCTGGACAATCAACGCTCCGCTCTACGCCGTTGTGCTCGGCCAATGCGTGTGCCGGTTCGTCTTCTGGTATCTGGAAGTTGAGACGAAAGTGAGAATTAGTGAATGAATAAGAGAGGGTCGAAACGGAACTTATTCAGAAGACGAGAAGCACACAAAAGTTCCACACTCTAAGCACGCGGTATACTCTCGAGCAGGGAATTCGGTCGATCCAGGCGCTGAACATGTTCATCAACGTCAATTTCATCGTGTTCACGGTGCTCTCCTTCATCGAAACGATTCTCCACTTCAACATTTCGCGAATGCAACGGCCCACTTACTTTGCCCTCGTGGAAGTGATACATTTTCTGCCAACATACGGAATCATTCTTTCAATGTACATTTATTATTCACTGAAAAAGGTGAGCCTCTTTCGAACAGGGATATAATCCTACGGATGCGTATTCGATTCAGTTGGACAAAAAGATGAAGACATCATTGGCTCAAAGCATCCACGTGGACCCCAATGTCTATCATATCGAGTTCAGGCGACAAATCGGATGATAATCATTCTAGTGATTTATCGTTCTCCCCCCTGAGTGTATTATACGGTTTTTCTAGTCTTTTCTGTGTCACGTCATAGGTAATTTTTCGTCCAGTTCTTCAAATGAAACCATTCATATGAACATCATTATCACCATCAAAATAATTAGAATTAATGAGCAAGACGCGTTCGTGATTGTTTTGACCGAATTGCACAGGCTCGTCTCACAACAACACGTCTTTCCGTGCATCACATGGGGACTCGGTGGACAAACGACCTTCTGAAATGCATCGAACTTTTCTCAGAGGGACATATACCCGAAACTCACGCCATAATACTCCAAAGCTCTTCCGCACTCATTCCGATCGTCGCAACCGTACTTGGCCGCTCCGGCCTCATCTACGATCTTCACGCACTGTTTCTTTCCACAGCTCGTCCTCGAAATTGTCGTTTCTTTGAAGGAAGACGTTCCTGTACACGCATTTCGAGTACAGAAATGTAAAGACGATCAAAGTTACCGTGGTAGCATTCCAAGCACGTGGAAAAGTGAACAAATGCGAAAAGAATGCAGCAGATCAGAAGGAATTTCATGTTTCCACTGTCACGCTTATCACCAACGGTTCCCCCGTCAAAACACGTGTTGTAGTGATAAGTGTAAGAGCCAGAAAACATTGTTTTCAAGTATTGTGCACATCAAACTACAGTTCAACAACATCCACCGCCGATTGATCGCGAACAATCTGAATCCCACAGAACCAGTTCGCATTAGATGTGACCTCTTCATGAATATAAAACCGAATCAGCTCATTCAGTGTGATTTCACACTATTTCATTTTAAAATGTACAAACTTTTGATCGCCGGTGCCCTTTTGGCAGTTTCAGCCAATGCCGCTGCGAAATCTTTTCCGACAGGTTGTTTCTCATCTATTTCCGTCTCGAATATCCAGAAATTGCAGCGGAAGAAGCCAAGGCGGAGCTGGTAGCGGCGGGAGTTTCGGCCGAGGCGGCTGCCGGAATCGTCAGCATTGCCGAGCAGTACACGGGCAAATTCGAGCAGTCAAAGACAGACCGGGAAGCCGGAAAAGAGGTGTTCGCTCAGTTCCACACCGCAGTGGAGAAGTACATTGCGACGCGGCCATCTGACGATCAAGCCGCTTACAAAGATTTCGTCGATAAGAAAAAGGCCGAACGACAGGGAAATCATTCCACACCTAGCGTTTAATTTTACTCTGCGTGGAAAAATATAGAAGAAAAAAGGTACTTTATTATTTGCAAACATGGATTTTGAATATTTGTGGCCCTAAAGAGGGCCGTTGGGTTCGGTTGGTTGTCGTAGGGAACGAAGAGATAATCGAAATTATCCTCCGAAACCGTACAGGGTTCTTCCTTGGCGCTTCAAAGCGTAGACGACGTCCATGGCGGTGACGGTCTTTCTCTTGGCGTGCTCGCAGTAGGTGACAGCATCACGGATGACGTTCTCGAGGAACACCTTCAGGACTCCACGGGTTTCCTCATAGATGAGTCCGGAGATACGCTTGACTCCTCCTCTTCTGGCGAGACGGCGGATGGCTGGCTTCGTGATTCCTTGGATGTTGTCACGAAGGACCTTGCGATGGCGCTTGGCTCCTCCTTTTCCGAGGCCTTTTCCTCCCTTTCCACGTCCGGACATTGTTGCGGCAATTGATGAAGACTCACAAGTGAGATGAGAACGAAAGTGTTCTGTCAGCTTATATACCCTCCGCCCGCAATCTAAGGTGCAAGGGGCGGAGTCAACTTGAACCCCTCTGCGGGGACACCTCTTGGTTCCGCCTGCTGCGCGCATGTGTCCCCGCAGGGTGGTAGCGACGAGTACAAAATGAGGGCGTGACCTTCATTTGTTCACAGTCCAACCTACGTCGGATTTCAATCGATATGGCTCGTACCAAGCAAACCGCGCGCAAGTCGACAGGAGGAAAGGCTCCGAGAAAGCAGCTGGCCACGAAGGCCGCTCGCAAGTCGGCCCCAGCCGCCGGAGGAGTCAAGAAGCCCCACCGTTACCGCCCGGGAACCGTCGCTCTCCGTGAGATCAGACGTTACCAGAAGTCCACCGAGCTCCTCATTCGCAAGCTGCCATTCCAGCGTCTTGTCCGTGAGATCGCCCAGGACTTCAAGACGGATCTCCGCTTCCAGTCGTCCGCCGTCATGGCCCTCCAGGAGTCTGCTGAGGCTTACCTCGTTGGACTTTTCGAGGACACCAACTTGTGCGCCATTCACGCCAAGCGAGTCACCATCATGCCAAAGGACATCCAACTGGCCAGACGTATCCGAGGAGAACGTGCGTAGATTCCTAGTTCACTAGGTTTTGAGCCGTTTCGAATCACAACTCACCGAACCCAACGGCCCTCTTTAGGGCCACACATTTCAAAATCCACGATCTGGTTTCAATAAAACTTGTTTTCTTTGTTTTTTCTTATTCAGGTGCCTATAGGTGAATTCAGCGAGCTCATTGGGAGTCAACAATCGTGTTGCTGACTTGTACCGTTAAAAAAGTCAGCATTTTGTGAGGGCGAACTGCCGTCTTTGTCGTTTCAATTGCGTTATCACTGTTATCAGGGCGACCCGCGTTTAGAGCCTAAATTGGAATTTGTCGCTCTTTCAAAATTGACGTCAGACGAATCGTGCTTGAAAAGAGGTGTCTGGCAACAGAAAAAGTTCAACAGCTACATTCTCGGAACAAGAACAGAAGATATCTAACGAAATAATTCTTATTAATAACGGCCACAATTCTAAATTCTCGAAAAACGGCCCGGCTTTTCATATATGGTTTAGAAGGGATTGGCAAATGGGTTTGTTTGTGGAAGAGTTCCGCGCGGCGCCATCTTTGAAATCGGAGGAGCTTGGCCCTGAGCTGCCCTCATCTCGTTCAAGGTCGGCGACTTTCTCTGTTGAGCAGCAAACGGATTGAGGGCCGGAGTGGCTCCAGTCAGGAATGGATTGCCACCTAAACGTGAAATTTATGAACACTTGAAGAGGTATTTATTATTATTATTATTATACCTGTCTGGCTAGTAGTTGATCCTCCCAGCAAATTATCCAAGTTCACAAAATTAGAGTTCTCGCCCAAAAAATTTTCCGGAGTCTTTCTGGTTCCGTTCAACAAGCCCAAGTCAGTAGACAAAGAGTTGTCAGGTGCCAGCAACTGGAAAAGAACACTCATATAGCAAGGCTAAACTTATTTGCTCACGTCTCCGCCAAGAAGGGACATGGAAGTTCCATTCGGGGCAATAGCGCTCGTCTGAGCAGGGGTGTCCCAGGCCTCAAATGGATCCGAGTTGAGGAGGACTGTGCGGCCTCGGTCGCGGGTCTTCGTATTCCGCATCTGTAAGGGTTTCATTGTTTTTGACCGAGATGCCGAACTGATCAACTACCCAGGGATGCGTCCCCGTGGTGCTGACGACTGCGTCGACTTTCAGCTCCAACAGCGACCGGGTTGTTCTGTTTGAATTTGTTTCTTGTCAGGATGAAGCGCGTGCGTTCGTTCTTCAGACGTTCGTCATCGGATAGCAGCGAAGTGATTTGCTTCGCCTTCTCGCGAATATTCAGGCCCTGGTCTCGGTTATCCTCCACGTGTTGGAAGTCTTTCAGAGTTTCGATGATGAACACGTTTTCGCGGCATTACTGAGCGACCTGCAACGTAAAATTTGTTTGTACTATCTTTTGCAAATGTATGCTTCTCGATGTGTCGATTTCAACAACATGAGTCAGCTCTCTCACACTTTTCACAGATCCCGTTTCAAAATCAATAATCAATAAAAAACGGTCCCCACGGATCGTTGCTTGTCGCCTCACGAACTTTGACCTACGCGCCCGAAAAGTTGTACGCCACATTTTTGACTTGACGGCGAATCGTTGAAATCGACATCTTGGCGCAACCCCCTGCGGGGACACCTCCGTCACCATGCGCGCTCGCCGAATGAAAGCACCTTGGTGTGCGGCCGCTTGACTCCGCCCCCTCACCGCGGACAGTGTATGAAACGAAGCCAGGGCACGACCTCCTCAGATCGTTTCTACATCTACCAACAACCAATCGACACCATGTCTGGACGCGGAAAGGGAGGAAAAGCGAAGACCGGAGGAAAGGCCAAATCTCGCTCGTCGAGAGCCGGACTCCAATTCCCGGTCGGACGTCTCCATCGTCTTCTTCGCAAAGGAAACTACGCTCAACGTGTTGGAGCCGGAGCGCCTGTCTATTTGGCAGCTGTTCTCGAATATCTCGCCGCCGAAGTGCTCGAGTTGGCCGGAAACGCCGCCCGCGATAACAAGAAGACCCGTATCGCCCCAAGACATCTTCAACTCGCTGTCCGCAATGACGAGGAGCTCAACAAGCTGTTGGCTGGAGTGACCATCGCTCAAGGAGGAGTTCTTCCAAACATCCAGGCCGTTCTTCTGCCAAAGAAGACTGCCGGAGACAAGGAATAAGAACCCTTCTGAAAACTTACCGAACCCAACGGCCCTCTTTAGGGCCACAAGTCCTGGAATCCATTTTTCTTTCCGTTCAATAAAGTATTCGTTTGTTAAATAAAACAGTTTCAAATGAGTTGTTCATTTGTGATTTCAGAAATACCGAAAGTCATCTACATATTTCATGCGCTGGAGGAAGTGGAATTGTGGTGACCCTTGTGCTCGGCTTGCTTCTTTTCGAGGAAGGCGGCGTAGGCGGTCTGATCGGCAGAAGACTGGGTCTTGATGTACGTGTCGGACTCGGCCTTCACCTCCTCGTAAATCTTCTTGTGGGCGTCCTTGTCTCCCTTGGCGGCCTCGAATTGGCTCTTGTACTTCTCTCCAATGGCGATGAGCCCGGCGGCGGCTTCAGAAGAGACTCCGGCTGCGATCAACTCGGCCTGGATCTCATCGGCAGTCGGGTGAGCGAAGGCGGCAACGGCCAGGAGGGCGACGGTGACGAAAAGTTTGCACATGACGATGATAATTGGGGAAAGTCGGAAGTGACGATGATCTTTTGTCAGCCGACGCCGCCATTAAATATGGTTCAATCGGATTGATCGATGACAGATTCGGACTGGTTTACCGAAAAAGAATCAACGGCAATTTCGTGCGGAAAGTGCGAGATCGCACTCATCCGTGTAACCGGGAACATGAGTCGGGGGATCAATGAGTCACTGAAAACTTTAAATGTACAAAACTTTGGTTGAATATTTTGTCAATGTAATGGATGTGTGTGTGTGTGAATGGGGGCGGCGAATCGTCGCAAAACTCTGTGTGTGTAGTCCAATTTGATCAATCGGATGAGTGCCGATTTGTCCGTAAATCCCCGTTTGTGTTTTGTACCAACCCACTAATCACTGGTACGTGTCTCCCGATCGCGTATATAAGTGCCTCTCCGCTCGTATTCCCTCATTCCCATTTCAAAATGTGCAAACTCTTCGTCGCCGTCGCCCTCCTCGCCGTTGCCGTCTACGCGCAGCCAACCCCTCCAACCGGTAAGCACCACACATTTGCAACTACCTAAATCCATAATTTACTTGATTATTTCAGTGGAGCAGATGGAAGCCAAGCTCGTTGAGGCCGGAATTTCGAGCACGGCCGCCGCCGGACTCGTCGCCATCGGAGAGAAGTACAAGTCGCAGCTCGAAGCCGCCAAGGGAGACCACGAGGCCGGAAAGAAGGTGTTCGACGAGATCAAGGCCGAGACCGATACGTACATCAAGACACAGTCCTCTGCCGATCAGACCGCCTACGCCGCTTTCGTCGAGAAGGCCCGTGCCGAGCATGAAGCTCACAAGGCCTCCGCCACCGCCCCTAGCGCCTAAATACTGGTTCCCGTTTTGAATAAATGTCAAATTGAGACCTCACATATTTCTTTCTGTTTTCATTCAACAACTTTCCCCGAGAAGCAAGAAACCTCCGCTGGTTTCCACTTCATTTAGTGTCGAAGTTTATACAACCACAAACAAATATTGTCCAACTTACTGTCTTGAAGAGTTTGTTATTTCGATCTCTACGGCGAACATTTTCGAAATTTATTTGAATTTACCGCCTGTAAGGAATACGGAGCAACGTGGTCACTGTACCGGAATTCGTCAATGTGGCCTCGGGTTTCTAGTTCGTCTACGGTTGAGCACGGGATTCTAGCAGGTACATTAATGCAAACGCGCTCTACGTTTTTCAGTTGGCTGAAATTCAAACTTTTACTTTCTATGTACTTCTCGCTAGACTTCATGAAGAGCCTCCGTAGAAATAATAAATATGTAGTTGTTTTAGACGATTCATTTATTAAAAAACTTCAGTAAATTGACAAGTGACAATTGTAAAGCGGGAGTCTCCTCCAGAAATTAGTGAGTTGGGGTAGTGTGGTGAGCCTCGAACTCGGCCTTCTTCTTCTCGACGAAAGCGGCATAGGCGGTCTGATCGGAAGAGGACTGGGTCTTGATGTAGGCGTCGGTGTCGCTCTTGATCTTCTCGAAGATGCTCTTCGCGCTGTCCTTGTCTCCCTTGGCGGACTCAAGTTCGCTCTTGTACTTCTCTCCGATTTCCACGACTCCGGCAGCGGCGGTCGACGAAAGCCCGGCGGCGACGAGCTCCGCCTGCATCTCCTCGGCTGAAAGGCAACTAGTTCCGGTGCTCGAATGTGATTCTTTACTCACAGGTTGGTGGCGTTGGAGGATTGGCGTAGACGGCGACGGCGATGAGGGCGACGAGGGCGACGAAGAGCTTGCACATGATCTGGAATGATGGAAAGTTGAAAACAGCTGGCAAGGGGACTGCTGATGTTTTTTTCGCTGTTCTAATGCTCGCTTTTATACAGTCTGCGGCAGTAGGCATTTCGGTTCAGGGGCGGGTCCGTGACTGGTTTCTCATTTACTCGAATCGGCAGAAAAAAAATAGTGCGCGTCCCGAGGCGCGGTAATTATCCATGGCACAAAAACAGACAAACGGTTAGGTATTTTGATGTCTGTTTATCCGCCAGTTTTGGGATTTTGATAGATGACGTTTCAGATTTGCAGAAGTGGGAAGGCGTGGAAGAGGGTTCTGGCAACTGCGCGCTCTACCGCCTTTGGAGCTTCACCGCTAAGAAAAAGCGTTTTGAAGACTGCGGGACTCTTCCCGGATCTTCGGACCTCTTGTGTTCTCTCTGCAATCTATTCTAATGCAAGATTACTCCGATGTCTTCCAAATGACCTTGCCGGTCTCCTCCGCTGCCGTTCTTTTAAGAGTTCAGCATCACCGAACGTGTCGGCCACAGATCACCCTCAATAACCGAACCGGGAGCCACCGGGGGATCACCCTTTCCGCCGGCAGTTACTCGCTCGAACTGATCCGGTTTGGCCGTCATAACACATCCGAATTATCTCCGTCGTTGTTTTTATTTTTTATTTTTCATCATTTTTCGAAAGAGTTCTCATCGTCACCGATCGATTCCTGATCGACCAAACTGGGACTCGTTACGGGAAATTGTGAGTTGAATGGGATGAGGATAAAATGGGGATATGAAGGGGGAATTCTGGAAAAAAAGATGCTCATCAAGCTGCTCGTTCTTCTTATTTTCTTCCAATTGACTGTTTCACAAGAGGACATGTCTCGAGAAGACGTAAAGAAAGCCTTGGTCACTGAGGGAGTTTCAGTGTCAGGAGCTGCCTCAGTCTCTGATTTCTTGTTCAAGGTGATCTCCTTTGCTCTTATTTCACACACATTTCCTTCAGGATCGTCCGGAAGATTTGAACGCGGAGGAGCTGAGAATCGAGTTTCGGCAGTTTCTCGCTAGTTTGACACGAGAAGACCAGTCGGCCATCAAGAAATCATCATGAACGAGCTGGAGCATTTCTTCTCCGACGCGGATTCTTTTGAATCCATTTTCATAGTCTGACAAGCATAATTTCAACTAAATAAAACAATTTTCAACTCGGAGAGAGGGACTTGCATTCAGAATGATCCACAGCTCGGCTTCTTAAAAGTAGAATTCAAAGTTCAACTTCTACAGACTAAATGTTTCACGTGAAGCAGAAATCAGCAAATAATGAGGTTTCAAGTGTCTTTGAAAACGTTTTTTCTGGAAGACCACCGTATCCATGGACCGATCTGATCCTCGAGAATGTATCACTTGTTGTTGATCTTTCCGGAAAACCAGAACAGATAACCTATAAACTCGGAATGGCGGTTATCAATACATCGGAATCATCCCTTTTCAGTATAAATTCCCGGGCGGAAGTGTGAAATTCAACCGAATCCAAAATGTTCAAGTTCCTTACCCTCTTCGCTGTTCTGGCTGCTCTGGCCATTGCTCAACAGCCAAATCGTAAGAAGCACTCCCCTTAACTCTTCCATTCGATTCCTTTTCAGCCGAGCAAATGAAATCAGAATTGACTGCTGCTGGAGTTTCTGCTTCTGGAGTATCGACCATTTCTGCTTTCATGGAGAGCCACAAGCCAGGGAACGGTGCGAATCATGAGCAAGGAAAGTCGCAGTTTGACGCGATGCTCGCCACTTTGTCCGAATCGGATCGCAGCGCTTTCCAGAAGGTGATGGAGAGCAAGCACCCGAAAGGGGGTCCTAAACATTGATGCGATTTGTATTAGAGAATGAATAAATCATGGCGTTTTTGAAACAAATCAATATAGAACATGTGTGAGTAAATTTCAAATCGGTCATGACTGCCGCGCAACTGGTCTTCCTGCCGGCTCAGCGAATCGGGGTTCTGCGGGAGGGGCAGCGGAAAGAGCAGTGGGAGGGGTGGCGGTGGAAGTAGATGGTTCCGACGCTTTCGGCTCATCTTCTTCTTCCTCTTCTTTTTCCAGAGCTTCGTCCTGTGGCATTTCTTCGAACAGTTGATTCAGAAGCATCAGAGTGCGAGTCTTCTGGAAGTTCGTACTTCTCTCCTCTGGTTTCTCTTCCTCGTCTTCTTTCTGAAAATACAATGTTTTTGCAGGAACAGTGACATTATTCGAACCTTGTCCTCTTCCCTTTTTTTCACGTTCGATTTCCCTTTGAACTCCCAATAATACCCTTTCGCCGTGTTGTACCGAGAATAGTTGGTCACCTCCTGAAACGCATTGCGAAGTGGTTCAAGTGCTCCGAGCAGTCGGGACTGAATGAGGCTGAACATGTCGGGAGCCTGATGAACACTTCCATTGATCACGTAGAAATACGAGATGGGACTGACTGGAAAATGAAAATTTTTGATGATTTCGAGTGGCCCACTTACCGTTGGTGATGTTGTTGCGTCTCTGTTTGCAAATGATGAAGAGGGGCGGCTGTGAATACCAGAGCACGTACTGAATTCCCTGCATCGTCCGCAGACACTCTTCCACCGTCCGGTTCGTGATGTTCTGCATCCGAATCTGCTGATTGCACGAGTTCATTTCGTAGAAGGCGTTCGCCTGATTGCAGAAATAATCCAGAACATTGTCCTTGTTGATGAAGTTGGGCGGCCATTGTGGATTCCGGAAGGACACGTGCAGTGGATTCTCTCTCGGGGGTCCCATGCGGGGCATCATCTTGACTATCTGAAAAAGGCTTAGATAGGTGAAGTACCCGACAAATCCGACAAATAAGTATTGGTATTCATGGTACAAACCACATTTACAAGACTGGAAAATGGTTTTTTACAGAATAATTTATGTAAAACCACGGGAAAGAGACGATTGTATAAATAATGTGTGCGGATGGGAGAGGGTGAGAGACGACCGTATTCAGCGCTTCATCTTGGAGTCGAAGTTGAGGTAATCCGATGGGAAAATTGACTCGTCGCGGTTGAGCAGCATGTCGAAGTGAAGACGGGACGACTGGAAAACTCCGTCCGGTCCGCGGTTGATTTGCGCCGCCGAGTTAAGCTCACTGAAAAACAGAACCTATAAAGTTCAGAATCGACTAGACTTACAGCAGACGCTGCTCAGCCTGCGCGTTTCCGACGAGAAGCCGTTGCGCGTTCAAGTAGTTCTCAATCTTCGGATTCATTCTGGAACCCTCCATGAGCAACTCGTGGGCGACAACGTTGTTTGGCTGAAATTAACGGAATATTCGGCGTGTCTGTCAAAAACGGAGAAATACCATTTTCGGAGCGTCTGTGACTTTCTTCTCGACAGCTGGCATCTGCTTGAAGAGCTCCTGCTGCTCAGAAAAGCCGTCACGCAGCAAATCGTCCTCGCGAGCCTTCGACAGTTTCAGGAGAGCCATCTGTAACGAAAAATCCACAGTAAATAAGAGTTATGCGATAATTTGTTGAACGGGGACGATATCAGTAAAAACAGAGCAATTTTTAAAGTAAAAATCACTTCGAAAGGATGCGGAAAGACAGAGAAACAAGCAGTTTCGATGGAGTTTTCAAAAAATCATCATTTATTGGGGGTCAACTCTTTGCTGGCGTGTTTCACGATATCGAGAAACGCGCTAATGACGTCACGATTCCACATGACTCCGCTCCGCTTTTTTGGCTTCTAAACCGGTTTCCGCTTGATTTCTTCATCTTTCTTTGTCTCAAGAGTTACCCAAATAGTTTAGGTACTGAATAAAATCAATATATATAAATTACGAGTCGAAAGAAAATCAATAGCCAGCTTTGACACGTTACCCTCGTTGCTTTCCCTCCCACGGTGAATTCAATTCACATTTTTTGCAGAAACATGGGTGCTTTACTAGCAGCTCCAGCATGCGCAGCCTCGGTGAGTCTCGTTCCTCCTTCAGAATGTATCGAATGATCAATTTTCAGATGGCATGCTGCTTCGGAAGCGCCGCGTGCTCCCTGTGCTGCAATGTCTGCCCCACTACTAAAAGCTCGACGACAACTCGGATCATGTACGCGTTAATGCTCTTCGTGAGCACGTTCGTCTCATGTATAATGCTGCTGCCAGGAATTCAGAACAAATTAGCAGAGGTCAGTCACTGCAGCTGAAACTTATACGATTCCCGGAGTGTTTTTAGAACAAATGGTTTTGTGAAGGCTTGAACGAGTATGCAGGCATAAGTTGTGCACACGCCACTGGCTTCCAAGCAGTTTACCGTGTCTGTGCTGCCACCGCCTCATTCTTCTTGCTCTTTATGCTCATTATGATCGGGGTAAAGGACTCGAAAGACGGTCGTTCTTCGATTCAAAATGGCTTCTGGGCGTTCAAATACCTGCTCCTCATCGGTCTTTGCGTCGGATTCTTCTTCATTCGCAGTGAGAGCCTTGCCACTCGTAAGTGTCCAATCTTTAAAGCAATCACTGTCAGCACAAATTATATTTCAGCGCTCATGTATCTTGGATTAATTGGCGGATTCCTGTTCATCCTTATCCAGCTCATTCTGATCGTGGATTTCGCTCACGGAGTTGCAGATTCTTGGGTGGCAGCTTACGAAGAGGACGACTCTCGTTACTGTTATGCCGGTCTGCTCGGAATCACCTTTGGAGGATACGCCCTTTCCGTCGTTGCCGTCATCCTGATGATTGTCTTCTACACTACCGGAGAAGGATGCGGACTTCCTCGCTTCTTCATAATTTTCAACACCTTGCTCTGCATCGGTCTCACTGCTATTTCGCTATCGCCTGCTGTTCAGGAGCGGTCTCCTCGTTCCGGACTTATTCAGTCGGTCATGATCACTGGATACGTCGTTTATCTGACATGGGCCGCCCTGATCAACAACCCAGATAAGCAGTGTAATCCTTCGCTCATCAGCATCTTCACTGGAAACAGCACTGATCCATCGCACAAAGGAGGAGAACACTACGGAATTCCGTTGCCGGCCCAATCAATCGTCTCGCTGTTCCTCTGGTTCGCCTGCCTTCTTTACGCTTCGATTCGCAACTCATCGAACACTTCGCTGGGCAGAATCACCGGAGGAGGAGAATCCTCCAATGAGGCTATTCAACTAAGTTCGTCTATGAATGGTGGTTCGTGCATGATCATTTCCTTCCCGTTCTGTTATTGTCCAGTTTTCCATTTGTCTTTTGTCGTTTGTCCTTCTTCAGTATTTAATTCCAACAAAATTTTTGCTATTTTCAGCTGATGACACCGAGTCGCAGAGTTCCCGTCGCGTCTATGACAACGAGGAGGATGGTGTCGCTTACTCGTACAGCTTCTTCCACTTCATGTTCGCCCTTGCTTCTCTCTACGTAATGATGACTCTGACTTCGTGGTATAAGTGAGTATTTATCTTCGTATTAATTTTCCAAATGTGAAATTTCAGGCCTGACAATGATCTGTCTCATCTGAACTCGAACATGGCGTCGGTTTGGGTGAAGATCGTGTCCTCGTGGATCTGTGTCGCACTTTACTGCTGGACCCTGATAGCTCCACTCGTGTTCCCAGACAGAGAGTTCTAAACCCGCTCATCAAATGTTTGCTTATATCTTTGTTCCCCGTGCATCAGATTCTCGTCAATTTTACTTATTCAAAAAAATGTAAATATCGCGAATTTGCCATAGCTGTACATTGCTAAACGTTCCGTCTCCGACCGCAACCCTACTTCACTTCGTATATAATAAACCTTTTTCTTTAACTATCGTCAACCTCATGTTTCCGACTTACCTGTTTTAAACGGGATATTGTTATCTATTTGCTTATTGTCGTGTTATCTTCATTCTAATAAAATTCAGGTCGCCATGGATATCTCCAAGATGGACAAGTACGCTTCCCCAGTTCACTTCTCGAGCTTCCCGGTTCTGACCATCTTCCTCGGCGGACTTGGACTCCTCCTGCTCGCCGTCTTCACCATGATCCAGGTACAATATATTTCCTTACCGATTATCTTCTAATAATTTATTTTGCAGGTCACCTCAACTAAGTACAACCGCAACATTCTGAAGGAGGTGATCGTTGCTGCCCTCTCGTCGCTCTTCCTCGGCTTCGGATCGGTCTTTCTGCTCCTCTGGGTGGGAATTTACGTCTAAGCTCACACGAACGGAACGGAACAACTTTTTGGAATGGATGAATGTGATAATTTATATAGATCCAAATGTTTTTTACTTCAAACACTAATTTATTCTTATGGTTATAGCTTTTTGTTGAACACCGGGGGTCAAAATTCCGATCGTTTTATTTATTTGCCAAAGAATATAAAGTATCTACTGGGACCCGTTACTATAGAACAGAATGTGCGGATGGGATAGGAAAAAGGAAAAAAAACCCGATAAAAGAGAAAAGAGGTGATAATACTGAAACGGAAAGAAATGAGGAGAATAGATGGTAACGATTAGGAGGTTTCAGAAGTTTTGCAGAATTCCTGACACTCCAAACGATTGTTGAATTGATTTTGGTTTCCGCCGCACTTTTGAACTCCGAAAGGATAACACTCCTGGGTTGCCACGTCGAAGTAGTATCTGGTGAGAAGGTCCATTTCGGACGAGTTGGCAGAGGTGTCGCATAGGGCCGAATCTGCAAAAACGTTGAAATTTCTAGTCGGACTTATCAGTCTTATAATTTCGTGTACACTTAGAGTCGAATAGAATCCCTTCGCCCAGAGAGCCTTCCCGAGATCAGGTCTCATTCTGATCTTTGTCTGATCACAAGACAGTACCTGGAGGCAGATAACAAATGCTCGGATAAGTGACTGGCGAGGCGAAAACAGGCGGGTCCGGCCATCTCGATTTGGCCTCGGAAGCGGCGAAGAGAAGTAGAAGAAGCGAGATCAGGAGCATCTGGAAACGGATCATCAGTGAGGACAAGAAGAAGAAGAACATGGGAGAGACAGGGGATGAGCCGGTTGTGATTGCGGAAACAGAAAGAAGGGCAAATAATCAGGACGGGAGGAGGGAAGGGTGATTTCTGATATATGTCGCACAGGGGAGACTATGTTTTGTGCTTGTTTCCGGGCAAAAGAGCAACGATTGGGAAGTTGCGGGGAACGATTGGAATTCGATCGAAAGGCAACTGGTTCTACTGGTTAGCACACAGTTTCGCCTTCGAAATGTTTTGCTCCGCGCGACGGCGTAAATGTGTCAACACGAGAGCAAAGAATCATCTCTCAAGTTGTTTCGGGAATCGATTTTACCTGAACACGAGGAGGAGATGAGGTTAGTCAGTTGTGGAAGGACCGCCCGTCCATATATATAATTATCGTATTATTGTGTATTTTTCGGGGGCGACGACAACCGCACAAAAGTAGGTTAGGAGGCGGTAATTTGTGGAGAAGTACCGTTCGGCAGAAGAGGGAAACCGAGATGCAAACACATGTGTTTATCAGCGAGGAGAAGGTTTTTGAACATCAATGAAGCCAATCAAGACAAGATCTCGTCACGATGCGCGGTGTGACTTGAAAGAAGAAGAAGGAGAGAGAGAAAGGTACCTGATTGACTGCATTGTAATAATATTGCCATTAGTTAGAAGGCAAGAAATTGATAGCTATGACGAGGAGGAGGAGGAAGAGGTCGATTCCAGTTTCGAGAAAGAAAGGTTCGCGCTGACACACCGTACAAACAACCGAATACGTGGAAAACTTTTGAAACAAGCGCCCAACCGAGACAATGTCGTCTCGAGTTGAGTTCAAAGTTCCTCTGAACTTTCTCTTCTCAAACTGGTCGACTTCTTCCGGAAAGGCGGCAGTGACCCCGGAATGACGGAATGAGAATTGAAATGGGAAAGGTGTTTTTGAAGGCGAGAACAAGTTTTCGCGCCTTCTTTACCCCTCCCATTTTTGGCCGTGTTGAAAAATTGGGCTAATAAAAATGGCTTAGTTTGAGGGGAAGGCGTCCTTTCGATTACACCACACGTCCGTTACGTCTTGAAATCCGACAGACGACTAAAGTAGCTGGTTTTTTCGGTGCGGGCGCTTTCTTTTCGGTGATGGAAGTAGTGAATTTGAGCGAAGGGGAAGGGAGTCGAAAGGAGAGGAAGAGGCTAATCGAATTAGTCATCCATTATTCCGAATGGGGGGTACCAGGTCCCTTTTAGTGGGGGCGAAGACTGTAGAAATGGGAAAGAGTCACATCAAAAAGACATAAAAACAAGTGTTCTCGCGGATGAAAATCGCGGGAAAGTTGCAAAAAGGCGACACGGAGAGGCGGTCATCGGACGGGAGAAAGTGTCCGGTCCAGATCCACATGAACATCAATAATAATAACAATAATAGGCGCGCGCCTGGACGGAGGTGAAAGTACAAATTGGATGCGAAAAAAGGCGGACGGGCGGTCAAACACATGTTCGATTGAATGGCTCGTTGGCCGGATACCGTCCGTCCGCGCGGATGCCTCCGGTTATCTGATCCGAAAAGGACACGTCACAGAGGGCGATCCCACTGACTTTTCGCTTTGATTTCATTTCAATCTACTGAAAGAGAAGAAGAGGAGAAGCCCTTCTAATCTTCGGATGGATCGAAAAAAGGATTGAGAAGAACGAAGAAGAAGTAGAAGAAGGAAAAGGATAATGGGAATGTTTGGTTGGTTGGTTGACGAAGCGGATAATTGTCAACTGGTTGGTCAGCAAGGTTTCCTAATTGAAATTGTGGGCAAAAAAAAAACACTTATTCGCAGTGTCGGGAACTCGATCGGAAGTTGCACCCGGCCACCACCCGACTGTTTGCGCTTCGTATTCCGCGAGCTGGCCAGCTTTCTTCTCTCTTACCCCATCAAAGCAGCATTGTTATGTGTGTTTTCCTCAGCATTTGTTCATGTTCTTTACGGATTATCATTAGCCGCAGAGATTTTATGAGGGCGATAAGTGCTGGGACAAAAAGATCGCACTTTCCATGGCGCGTGGGTGAAAACCACGAATCCTAACCATGCAGCCAAGTTAGAAGTCCTAGTACCATGCTAAATCTTTTTGGGTGTAATCTACAAACTTAGTACTTTATTTTTCTAGATGACACTTTTTTGTACCACTTCTCCTAAGACATCAAGATCGTATTTGGTATACTTTCAAAAGAACAGAGTTCAAAAAGAGAAAAAGAGAGAGAGAGGTGAGAAGTGGTTTCACACGGATCGGCGGCCGAGTGAGCCCTCACTTGACACGGGAGAGCACGGTTTGATTGGCGAGAAGGAGCCGCAGCCGCCGCCGCCGCCGCCCCGGAGCGAATAAATACGGGGGGAACGAGGTACGTTTAGGTGCGTCTATACGGTCTGAACTCGGGGGTACAAAAGAGAGAAAGGGAGAATGAATCAATGGGTGATGACCAAGTGGGAGTATTATATGCATCCGGAAGAAGAAGAAGAAGAAGAAGGGAGTGGCCAGCACACGCACACTTCTCCCAACTGAAATACTCTAATTGTAGCCCGAAGGGACGGCGAAAAATCTGGAAAAACAAACAAAACGGGTAAGGAAGGAGGTGAGGAGTTTCGTCCTTCGCCTCGCTTATTACTGCAATTATAGACGGCAGGGCAGGGCAGGGCGGGTCGAGTTCGACATCAAATGGCAGCTCCCGGAGCCATTGTCCTCCCGGTTCCTTTTGTTCGCTTGCCCCCCGTTTCCCTGGGCGAAGGAATTTTTGAATAGAAGACTGAAATGGGCAACGTCGTGGAAACACAACGAGTAAATTGCATTTGGCACCGGAAAAGGGACACCGAGTGACCACTTTGGAATCAGTTTCAAACCACAAAAGTTTCGGGTTCGGAAGACGCAAAGTTTTCACGGCCCGGGCTTGTCTAGGCTTGGTCTTCCGGCCCAATATTCCGATCGAGCGGAACCAATGTTTGCAGGCTTCCTAGGCGTGGTTAGGAGTGGAAGCCTGGGATTTTCGGCTCCTTGCTCCTATTGTAAACTATGTTTATCTAATCGGCCTGTAATTTTGAAGGTGAATACTCCGAACCAAGACTGAAAATCGTAGGACCCGTTCGAAACACTGCAAATGGGCCAAAAGACTTCTGGCCCTTTGTTATTCGTGTTTCCAGATGCATTCCCCCATTCGCTTTTCTCTCCTTTCCAACCCAAATCTTTCTGTTTTATCACCCATTCCTTTTTTCTTCCATTTCATTGGAATTGGCGCAAAAGCTAAAAGAAATGAAAGATTTCGAAGGGCGGAGAGGCGACACATTCCCGCACGTGTTTACCCGTCAATCCTTCCCCATCTTGCTCCTTTTCCTTCTTCTTCTTCTTCTTCTACTTTTGCTCCTTCCCTTTCCCATCTGTGAGCTCTTCTTCTTCAGTTTGTTGCCACGTCACCATCCGCCGCCCGTTTTATCTTCGCTCTCGTAGCCAGTCAGAAACTCACTTACACACTGCTCACTCCATTATTATGATTGTCATTATTTGAGGGGATTTCTGCTCGTCTGCTCCGGCGGCTTCTTCTTCTCCTCCTCCTTCTACTTCTTCTCTTCCTTCTGCACACGGCTTTCCACTTTCACACGTGAGGACACTCCGACTAATGAAATTAGACGGCGACGGCGGCGAGGAAGGCCCCCAAGGTGACTGATGTCCTTATGATATTCCCGCTGGACGAGCGCGCGTCCCTTCTTAAAGTGTTCCCGTCGAAAGTGGTGGGATGTCACAGGTAAGCTGGCGAGGATGGAGTCATCGAGTTACGCGCATGGCTGCTTTCCGCTGAGCAGTCGGATTCTCGTCATAACAGCACGAATGACATGCAGATTAGCTACTTGTCAATGATCTTAGCTTCTCAAGATATCACACGTTTTGATTTAAAACTTGAACTATGTGGAATCTCATGTTTCTGGCAAGTTCCTAGACTAGAAAGTGCTCATAAATAGGCTTTGCTCGAATAGACAATTTCACGTCACTTCCGTCTGTCTAGCGCCATCTTGAGAACAAGAAAAAACAACAAGACGCGTCCTTTTTGTGTCTCAATGCGCTCATCAGGTAGGTCATAGAGCGGTCGTCTTTCTGAAAACAAACGAAGGTAATCATCGGAGGCGGCGGCTCACTCCCGTCTTCTTCTCATTAAATTTAACGACGCCGTCCTTTCGTCGTTTTTCTTTTTCCAGAGAAGCCATATTGTTTCCATATTGTTGTTTCTCCCGCTTTACCAAACGGCGTGAAAGCATTCTTTCGTGGCGTGCTGTCTAATTGGATTGTTTGGTTTTGAAACGAAACGGCTTGAGAGAAGAAGTGTCGGGTTCCGTGGCCGTCGGTTCGTGTGACGGCGCTGTACTCTGATGATGACGAGCCGTCGTCGCATACCAATTCGAGCCCGTGGTCCCTCTGCGTCAGTTCATAAAAGCCCAAAAACACTCCATAACAATGCCCGATCGTCCTTTCGCTCTTGTCCTTTTGCGTCCAATATTAGAGAGAAAAGGACATCAATTTCCATATATTTCCAATGAATAAATTGGCCTCTCGTTTAGATACCTCCTCCTTCTCACTTCCAAAATGGTGCGTCCGATCGTTCTGCTGCTCCTTCTCGTAGCTCTCGCTTCTGCCTCCTACTCCCGTTTCGGAAGCAATAAAGCGACGAAGTTAGTGGCTCATTTGAGTGACGTCATCACAAGGTTTTCTATTTCAGACTCGAAGAGAGTCACCCGAGCATCAACGACCAAATGATGCAAGGATCTCAGATCCGCTACTATGGTCGGTTCAGGTAAACAACACTCAATTTGAAACGGCAATCAATTCAATCGATTCTTTTGCAGAGACGGCTCGGACGACGTTCTGAATCGTTACTTCAATCGTCTGTAATCACTCGCATCCCCTCGAACCAATCAAAGAAACAAATCATTTGTGACGACGACCGACTCAAGCTGAAAATAATCTCATTTCCACCCCAACCCACTCCGCTTCATTTCATTTCTTTCTCTGTCCCCAATAAACGATGACACAAACTATATTTGTCGAAAACAGTCCGAAACTGTGACTGATAACGAGCAGTTGATAAGAGCGTTTCGAAGCGAGCGAGCTCGCCATTGGTCTTCCATTTCACTGTTTGCGAGATGACGGTCAACAGACCGCTTCTGCTTCTTTTATTCCTTCTCGTTTCGGTAAGTGTTCCCCCAGAGGTGGACCCTAGAAGTCAGCGATTAATCGGACGACAGTACATAGTACAAAGTAGAGAGTTGATCCTAAAGAGCGCCTAGCTCAAATCTGCGATCCAACAAACTTCTGGGACCAGACTATGCTCCCGACTTTTGGGATCAGAGTATAATCCCGGCCGGCTGAATGTTCAGTCCATGTGTCATATATTGACAATATGGGAGAAATGAGGTCTTGTCTGAGTATCAGAAGTGGAATTGCATCATTGTTGTTCGGCTGGCGGTGCTCTTCCGATTGTAGGCTAGACTAATTGGCTTGCCTTGACATTTCTTGGTAAATAGGATTCACTTGCTGGGCGAGTAGGCTTTAATCAGCTCACCCGAAGGATTTGTTTAGACAATCGGGAACATCAAGCATTAAGATACCCAAATACTTGCCATTCAAGGCCATACAACTTTGCTGCTAGTGGAGATAAAAACGACGTCATCTAATGAATTTCTCATTAAAACATGTATTGACCTCTTCTTGGTACCTCTGAAAATAGCTGACACTGTTCGGAATGGAGGCAGTGTTTAGCAGCCAAACACCGAACTCTTGATCTTGCCTTGATCTTCGCGACCTGTACCAGCCAGCCCATAAAACAAAATTCTTATCAATTGCGGTCTTATCAATTTAAATCCGATTTCAATGAAAGACAAGACATAAGCGTGTACTTTCAGGTTTCATTGGCCGGTAACCATCACCGTCATCATCACAGGTAACACACACTTTCGTGTTTACGACTTACACCTCATTCTGTTGTGATAACATGGAAGCATCTGGAAAAGAGGAAAGAGGGTACAAAGTACGTTTCAGACACCGAAGAGACAATGATCTGCACAATTGGCTGACGGCCGAACAGAAGGCGGCGCTGAAGGATGTTCCTCAGGGAACTGCCGAGTTCAAGAAGAAAGTGGGAGTGTACTACAACCAGTTGTCGGCTGAGAATAGGGCCGAATGGGACAAGTTCTACAAGACTCACTGCTTCGAGTGGACTGCCAAAGTGCAGAATGAGGCGGAAGAGACCGAGTTCCAGAAGAATCTGGCTGAAAACAATGCGGAGAAAGTGAAGGGGAGAGTGGGAGAGCTCAAAGGAAAACTGGGCGAGGACGCGAAGAAGAACGTCGAGATGTGGGAGGTATGAGAGAAAATGAAAAGAATGAAAAGCAGTTGAACGCTTTTAGGAGGACTGCTACAAACTGTTGAAGCCCAAGCGAATGAGAAGAGAAATCGAGCCAGCGTTCCAAGATTTCGTGAAATGGATGACTCCGGAGCAAATCGCAGACATCACAGCTCTGAAGACTTCTGGAAAGGATAGCGAGGTACAGGCCAAGGTCAAAGAGTTCTTTGGACAATTGCCCACTGACAGACAAGCCGCTCTGAGAGAGGAGTTCAAGGGAAAGTGCAGAACTTACTTCACTCCCCTCATGACGGCTGACGAGCTCGAGAAGATCAAGACACTGAAAGCCGATAAGGCGGCCGCCGGGGCATTAGTGAAGACTGTTGTCAGCAGACAAACTGGAGACATCAAAACTATCGCGGAGAAGATGCTCACGGTAAGGCGTGTACACCAGAGTTAAAAAAAATCAGGTAATATTTAGATTTGTGATGAAGTCTACAAAGAGACTGCCCGCGCGCGCAGAGCAATTGATGCTCAATTCCAAGACTTTGTGAAGTGGATGACCCCGGAGCAACTCGGAGAGATAACTGCTTTGAAGGCTGCTGGAAAGGAGCCGGCCGCATTGCACGCAAAGACCAAGGAGTTCTTCGGACAACTGCCCGCCGACAGACAGGCCGCTCTGACAGAGGAGTTCAAGGGAAAGTGTAGAACTTACTTCACTCCACTGATGACCGCTTCCGAACAGGAAAAGATCGGAACTCTGAAGGGAGACAAGCAGGCGGCCTCCGCTCTTATCAAGACTGTTGTCGACAGACAAGACGGAGAGGTTAAGTCTATTGCCGAGAAGATGTACGGAGTGAGTTTGATGGGCATGGAGAGCATGAAGAAATGGGAAAGTTTCAGATCTGCGGAGAAGTGTACAAGGAGTCGAGCCGCAGCCGAAGAGCAATCGAGCCTGCCTTCCAAGACTTCGTTAAATGGATGACTCCTGAGCAATTGGGAGACATTACAGCTCTGAAGTCTGCCGGAAAGGACAGTGAGGTGCACACGAAGGTCAAGGAGTTCTTTGCTCTTCTTCCCAAGGAGCAGCAAGCTTCGTTGAAGGAAGAGTTCAAGGGAAAGTGCAAGACATACTTCACGCCGCTCATGACTTCTGCTGAAATTGAGAAGATCGAGACGTTGAAGGCCGACAAAGAAGGAGCCGGAGCCCTTGTGAAGGCCGTCGTGGACCGCCAAACCGGAGAAGTCAAGACTATTGCCGAGAAGATGCTCGGAGTTCGTTGTGCTTTCCTTTCTTTCCTCAACTCACACTTTCCAGGTCTGCGGAGAGGTTTACAAAGAGTCGAGCAGAAAGCGCAGAGAGATCGAAGCCGCTTTCCAGGACTTTGTGAAATGGATGACTCCGGAGCAACTGGGAGAGATCACGTCCCTCAAGGCCGCCGGAAAGTCTGCCGCCGAGCTGCAGACAAAGACCAAGGAGTTCTTCGCTCTCCTTCCATCTGAGAAGCAGGCTTCTCTGAAAGAGGAGTTCAAGGGAAAGTGCAAAACCTATTTCACTCCTCTTATGACTTCTGCCGAACTCGAGAAGATCAAGACGTTGAAGGCCGACAAGGAAGCCGCCGGAGCTCTGATAAAGGAAGTTGTTGACAGACAAATCGGAGATGTGAAGGCCGTTTCGGAGAAAATGCTCGGAGTGAGACCACAATTATTTTCTTGTTTCACCTGTATTAACATTGTAGGTTTGCGGAGAAGTGTACAAGGATTCGAGCCGAAGACGCAGAGAAATCGAGTCAGCGTTCCAAGACTTTGTGAAATGGATGACCCCGGAGCAACTCGGAGAGATAACTGCTCTGAAGGCTGCTGGAAAGGAGCCGGCCGCATTGCACGCAAAGACCAAGGAGTTCTTCGGACAACTGCCCGCCGACAGACAAACCGCTCTGAGAGAGGAGTTTAAGGGAAAGTGCAAGACATACTTCTCGCCTCTGATGACCAGCGACGAGTCTGAAAAGATCAAGGGACTGGTCGGAACTGGAGACAAGGACGCAGCCAGATCTCTTATCAAGGGAGTCGTGGACCGGCAAACTGGCGAAGTAAAAAGTATTGCCGAGAAAATGTTCGGAGTGAGTCGACTGTTCTGAGTCCCTCAGCACGTCTTTAATGTTTCAGATCTGCGGAGAGGTGTTCAAGGAGTCAAAGTCGAAACGTGACGTGGCCGCGAAGATCGAGAAGCACTTGGGATGGCTTCAGCCAGCTGAGAAGGAAGAGATCCTCCAGATGACCAAGGACGGAAAGAGCAAGGAGGAGATCAAGAAGCGACTTCTCGAGATCGTCGATGCCAAGGAGAAGGACGCCGGCGAGAAGATGAAGGCGGTGAAGCTGTGCTACGCGTGGATGGACGAAGTGGCCACGAAGGAGGAGGTGGAGAGTCTGCACAAGCTGCACCACGTGGATCACGGAGCCTGCAAGAAGAAGGTGCGCGAGTTCATCGGAAGGTTGCCCGAGGAGAAGCAGCAGGCCGTCGAGGCTTCCCTACCGTTCTGTGAGAAGCTCTGGTACGGAGGTCACGGAGATCACGAAGGACACGAAGGACACGGGGATCATTCGGCACACCATCATCACAGAAGAAGACGTCATTTGGCGGTCGTCGAGAAGTACCTCACGTGGCTCGATGAGACTCAGAAGAACGATATCGAGCAGTTGGAGGCATCCGGGGCCGAGTTCAACGTCATCTCCGACAAGATCAAGGAGTACTTCGAGAAGCTTCCGGCCGAGCAGCAGACAACGATCAAGGATCAATTCCAGCATCAGTGCATGATCTGGGCGAAGGAGGTGTCGAAGCCGCTCGAGTGGGATGATATCAAAAAGTTCCACGCCGCGCAGGACTGGAAGGCTCTCAAGGGGAAGCTCGTGGAGCTCGAGGGGCGGCTCACTGAGAATCAGAAGCACACGATCGAGCACGTGAGAGGAGTGTGCTACAGACTGTGGGGAATCAAGGAGGTGGCCAGAAGACGTCGCGTCGTGCCGGTCTCCTTCGAGGACAGGATGATTTCGCAGCAGGTTGCCGCCCATCTCGCCAATTCTCTGTAACTAGAAAACGTTTATCTAATACACATATGAGAATGCCGATTTAATATTGTATAAAATAAATTCACTCAAAAAAAAAGACTAATTAGTCGAATTATTATTACACAGAAGGGAGCGAGTACGCTCAGAGAGTACTAAAATTGCAAAGAAAACCCGGGAAAAAGGCGAGATAAAACAGATGAATATATTAAAATGTACACATGGAATGGATGGATCGCGGGTCGTTGACAGTGACTAGAAGGTGCTTTGTGTCTGAAGACGGCCTATCATTAGAAAATTTGAGATCTGGAACTCACCCTTTTCTTTCCATACTCTTTGGGCCGCCACTGCAATGCATTCGGATTAATGCGCGTCTTCTTCTTCGCCTTTTCTATTCTCTCCTCGTAGACTCGCCGCTTGTCGTCGCTTATCACAATAACGTACTGTCCCTTGTAGTACTTGCACAGCTCGAGCTGCTGCAGAGTGGAGACGACGTCTTCCCTCTTGATCGAAGTGCTCATCGAAATGTCGTGCACGGTTATTTCCTCGCCCGGATGACGTCGTTTGAATGTGAACAGCTCTTTCATGATGGCCATAGACCAATAGGAACGGTAGGAAAGGAGGCCGAGATCGGAGAGCGGTTTTTCCGGCGAACCTGTCTTTTGCTCAATCTTCGAGAGCTCGTAGCTGAATTCTATGAGGAGACTTCCGTATCCTTTCTTCTGGAACGGCGGCAGAACCAGAATGCATGCCACGTTGTACTCCTCTGCGGATTCCTTCTCCTTCGAGAAGTACCCGACAATGTGATGGCCTTTCTCATCTTCCTCTGTGAGCACGTAGAACAGGAACGGATCGGTGTCGTAGTAGAGGGTCTTGTGATCCAAGAAGAGCTTGGCCAAGAGGCAGAGATTCTGCGCATAGCTCTTGTTCTTTCGGCCGTCAATTTCGAAGAAAGACAGTTTGTCGTAACTGTATATCTGATTTCCAGGTGGATGACAGAGAGCGCACTTCTCCTAAAAACAGTTATTCTGACACAAATTTTTAAGCAAAAAAGCATACCATATGTCGTTTCAAGCATGTTTTTGATTTCAGATACTTGAGGCAGAACTCGCAAATGTATATGCAGTCGAGACTTGTCAATTGCTGGGGATAGGGCGAGAAGTACCACGGTTGAATGCGCGACCGTCCCAGCTCGATGCATTCGATGTTCCTGATGCGTGTCATCGCGTCTTCGCTGTGACCCACCATCGACATGGATCCTCGCAGACTTGGCGTTCCGTTCGCAGCAGGCACCGGCTGCGACGACTCTCCGGGCTCCGTCTTGATGTCCTCCATTACCAACAATGGTATTTTGCGCTTCCGGCCGCTCTTCTTAGCTTCAACTTCGTTGGCGTCTCGACTAAAACAGTTTTGTATTGTATTCAGCCGCCGAACGAGCGAATGACTCACTTTTCATCTCTCAAGTGTGCTCCTTTCTTCCCTCCCTTTTGCGGCATTTTCAATGTGGAAACATTGAGTCGATCGAGGTCTGTCACCCATTCGTCAAGCCTTCTGTTGCAATCGACGTAGTGCACATAGAATTTCATGGACCCATTCAACTGCCGGCCTCTTTGTAGCACTTCGGCTTCTCCTGCAAAGGAAAAATACTATTTTCAATCAGAATAGAATAGGCGATGACTCACTCCATTCGTTCTGCGGCACCATTTTTACATGCAACCGGCACCCTTCGATCACTCTTTCTAGTATTCTCTGATCGGTTCTCGGTGCTTCGCAAAGATGCTCTTCCATTATTACTTCTTCTTTTGGCTCGGGCATGATTAAAATCTGAAATTCAAATTTATTTCATTGTGGAACCTTTTTTGGTTACGCCGTTGTTTTTTGAAGAGAAATGTCAGAATTTATGCATTCAAATTGCAAAGCTTATTTTTCTACATGTTCACAAATGTTTTTTTGCGACAAAATGAGCTGAAAATACTGCAAACATTGCGAAATAGGAGTTGAAAAAAACGAAAAAATGTGCGGACTAGAAAATCGATAGAGAAATTTAGTCCGCGGAGAGACGGCCGCCATTATTTTTCCGAAGGTCGCTACGGCGAATTTGAGAGAAAACAGGAGAGAACAGGGAAAACAGACAGGGAAAAAAGGTTTTTAAAAGAAAAATGAAAACACTTTTGAGTAGGAAACCTTTGAACTCGCCAGTGCCAGAGATCAACATGCTCACCAAACTACGAAAAGCACAAACAGATTCGATTCGAGTGCAAAATAGAGCAAAAATCATGTATCAAGGAAGTGATAAACGAGACAATGCGTGGAGGAAAGACGCAGAATAAGAAGGACGAACCGGATGAACACATCAAAACACCTGTTCGGTGGTGTTGATAAGCGAGCCTGCCTCTTGTCACTCGTCGTCTCCTGTCACTCTCCTCCTTTCCGATCACCTCCTCCGTCGTCGTCATAACATTCATTCGACCTTCTTCTTCCTTCATCGCCTTCTTTCTCTTCTCCTAACAGTAATTGATCGTTGTTTGTTTCAGGTTCGTCGTCCCTCGTGGAGACTGGCCTAGTCGGCTGCAGACAGACAAAATCATGTTCTCCCCTCTTTACTTGGCCATATTCTTGTCCCTGATCTCATTTTCCAGTCCTATCGGATCATTAATATCTGAAAAAGACTTTGTGGTGTTCCGTTCGAACCTTGTCGTTCGTCTCGACCAATGTACTTCCTGGAGGAACCGTCTACCGGCCAAAGTCTCTCGTACTTTGGACTATTTTTTGATGCACTCCAAGTTTAACGAATTCCGAGAAGCCGCAATCCATTTGGCGTCGGAAAGATTTCCAGAGAGTGTCGATTGTATCGACAAGTGCTCGGATGATATTGACAAGTTCCACGAGTATGTGAAATCGCGAGTTCCGACGATTAAAAGCAGTCTGGAGGACATTCTCGGCGACGAGCAAATCCATCAACTTTATCAACTTCTGGAGAAGACGCAACGAGCGGATTTAGTGGAGAAAGGGGTGAGACACTCTCTTTTTGAATTTATAAGAATACATGTACTACAGTTGCACCAGCACCTCCACGGAATGTCTGAAAAAAGGCGGCACGAGCTGCTCTCCGAGTTTTTCGCTTCGAAACCGGCGAGAGCGAAAAGATCCACTATCAATCGGGCGATCGCGAGGGAACCTGCTCCGTTGCCAGCAGAAATGGTGTCTTGGCAGACGCCACGTCATAAGAATGTCATTCTGAGGCAGAGAAAATCGAATGGATCCCAGTGGGATATAATGAACACGATCGGAGAGCAGTACTATCATCTGAGGAAGTCGGTCAGAGTGAAATTTGACAAGTTAGCCATACTTTTCTGAAAAGAAATCCACATTTTCTTTAGGAATTATACTGACTACTGCAGAGACAATATCCTTCCGATTATCGGAAACGACAGTTTTGCTCTGCTCGAAGACATGTATCAGGATAGTGAGCAGATTGAGCATATTTCAAACAAGTATCAGCAGATAATCGGGTACCTTAAAAGCGAAGAAGATCAGTTGACTGCAGGTCCCTTTTCCGTTATCATCCATTTCTCAAGTGTCCTCTATTTCAGAGCATTACGGCCAGTTTTGTCGTAAAATTTATCGTCTGGTTCCCATCGAACAGGCCGATCTCATGTCGTGGCTTAGTCCGGTCCAAAAGTTGAAAATCGCCGAAATGATTCAGGATGCAAATGTGAACGACTCGCAGGTGTACGAGAAGGTATTCATTGTGACGTCAGCCCTCCGATGTATCTTTTCTCAATTTGCCAGCTTTACGAGTTTTTCAATCAAGCAACTGGCGCCGCGAAAGACGATGCGGACGAGGTCATCACTCTTGGCTGTCGAAAGTTTATCGCCCATCATTTGGGAGACCAAGTGGCCGAGGTGAATGATTGAAATGCGGAGATGATGATGCACTCGACGGAGATGTCATTGCAGGACATTGAGGACTTGCGAGTGGCCGGAGGCACCGGAAGCAGCCATCATTCGGCCGCGCTTCTGTCTGTCAAGCATTACGAACTGGAAGCCGCCGGGGAACTGGCTCATCGCAAGAGAATCGAGTGAGACTGAGGGGAGGATGCAGAGGAAAGTGAGTTGTTCAGAGAGTCATTGTCGATCTGCAAACGAATCTACTTGGACTACGACGGAAGTTGCTACTGCAACGGAAGGGCAAAGTCGTGCAATCGGATGAACCACGCCTGCGAGAACTGCACGGGCGGCACACTTGGATTCCAATGCGAAAAGTGCCCGGAAGGCCGTCGTCTCGACAGAATGGGAAGGTGCTCAGATGGCCTGACACACGAGTGCTTCTGCAATAAACACTCGGTTGATTGCCTCGACGGAGTCTGCCTGAACTGCGAGAACCACTCGACCGGAGAGCACTGCGAACTGTGCGATGTTGGCTTTTACGGCGATCCGACGAAAGGAGAGAAGGGGTGCGTCAAATGCCCGTGCCCGTGAGTTACTTCCAAAGACTTCCACTACTCTAGAGTATGTTTTTAGGAAGAACGGAGAATGCTCCTACAACACAGTCACCAACACAATCGAGTGCAATGACTGTCCAAAAGGACACATTGGAGAGCGCTGCGAGGACAGTGAATCATCCTACCAGCCGTTCACAACGGAAGCTTCCACAGTCACTTTGTTGGACAATCAGTTATGAGTTTTTGTTTGTTTGTCCATGTAAATATCACGTCATGACAGCATTTGTACATTTACCAGTCAGTATCTCATTAAACATTCTTCATTCAAATATCGGTTCTCTGATCAAAGTGTACCAGTCGGTGGCTTCCGGCGAGAGTCTTCTGTAGAGACTTCCCAACAAGTCACTGCTTTTTTGCACTCCGGCCAACAGCAGCATGTTCCTCGCCCTTACCACAATCAGTTCATAAAGTAATTGACGACGGATTTGATCTGCAGAATCGGCAGTTCCTTGGGAAAGTCCGGAAAGTCCGGAGAAGAAGGAATTCGTAGAGTTACGAGCAATCAAAACATCTTTTCGTAAGATCTTGAGAGCCTCTCCGAGATGCGGGTGTTTCAGTATCTTCTGCAAATGAATGAATTGAAAATGGAACGGGAGAAACAGGTCATACTCGCTGCGGGAAGGCCGTTTTCCTAGCAGTGAGCATCTGTTCCTGGATTCTAGGGGCGGGAGAGCTTCTCACCTGCAAACAAGAGCTCCAGGAATCCGAACATACTTGGCAGGCCAGAGCCGTTTTATAGTCACTCTTGCCGGTGCTAATTAATTCAAAATGTGATACAATTGTTCTACGGTCGAACAACACAAACTTCATTTGCTAGGTGGATCTATGAGATCTTCAGAATGTAGTCACAATTACGAACAAAGTCATTTCTTCTCGAAGCGCGGTCCGTCAACCATTTTGTACCAGTCGTCGGTGTCCGTCGACAGAAATCTATAAAGGCCTCCCACTTGCAGCTCCTCTTCGAACACATCGATTCCTCTTTGAATGGACGGCAGCAGGAGCATGTTCTGCGCGAATCGGAAGCAAGAATCTTCGGAAGCGGAG
Organism: Caenorhabditis sp. 36 PRJEB53466; assembly: GCA_946814055.1. Classification (NCBI taxonomy): domain Eukaryota; kingdom Metazoa; phylum Nematoda; class Chromadorea; order Rhabditida; family Rhabditidae; genus Caenorhabditis; species Caenorhabditis sp. 36 PRJEB53466. The sequence continues at coordinate 2,718,373 of CAMPFS010000005.1, read as the reverse complement.
CTCTTGCAGACGACATTGAGTTCCCGGAAGAGTTGCTGCCGAACTTCCTGGCAGTAATCCCTGCATTCATCCGACTGTCCATCGAGTCCGACGTCGAATAGACAGATCGCGGTGAGCAGGAGAAACTCGTGGATTGTCAGTTTCGCACTGATCACTGGGTCCACGAGAGTGTTGTGGAAATCAGTCCAGTAGGGGGTGAAGATTCTGAAGATAGTGGTCTAGAATCATAGCTTCCGAATGAAGACGTTACCTGGACACCTCATCCAAACTGCACCTGGGGGGAGTGCTCATGTGCCTCGTGTAGTATCTGCTCACTTCGTCCACAATATCTCCCGTCGGCAGGTGATACGTGTCCGGTTTTCCCAGCAAAACCGCCAAGAACGCTGGCTCGAAGACCGTCCATTTCAGGTAGAAATTCCGGAAAAGCAACTGTTGCTGTTCCGCATTCAATCGTTCAGAAAACTCGGGAAAAGTCTGATAAATCCAATTGGCCGCCAATTTCACATCTTTCCGGAAAATAGTCAAGGCTTCTGCGTGGTGCAGACTTCGAATAATCCTCCGTTTCGGTAAGGTAGTCTTTCTTAGTCTGAGCATTTCGGTAAAATGCTGATGCAGAGCCTTGAGGTGCATGCTTTGGTACTCGAAATTGGTAGAGCTCTGGAGCTCCGTCGGCAGACTGCTAACTTTCGAATAACAAAAGGGCACGATGTCCGTCGGTACAGTCTCTTCCTTCGCCTGAACCTTCTCGTTATCATGTCTGTCTCTTTTGTTTTGCACATCTGAAACCTCTTCATTCTGAATATCTCTTCTGGTTGTCTTACTAACGTGTCACTTGCATTCCCACCTCCAGACACTTTTTCATTCGACAAGCTTTGCACTGACGCACGTCTCGATTACCTTCAATGATATAAGTATGTAAAAGAAGAAAGAGAGAAAGAAAGAAGTCACGTACTTGTGATTTCACACGATTGTTTCCATTCACAGTTTACTGGAAAACGGGAAAGGACTCGACGACGGAAGAAGGCAGCGCATGCTCTGAACGTGAACTTCAGGGCACTTAGGGCATGTTTGATAGAAAATGAAGACATTTTTGAGGGCACAGATAAAGGTATTCATATTAAATGAAGACATTCTCATTGGGCAGACTTTTGATCGTGGGGTACTGTCGTTTCGGTCGTATTCATCAAAACACAAAGATCGAGAGATGAATCCGATTTCACTTGATTCGGAACGTGACTCACCTGCAGACATCCGCTCCGTAATGAGGTTCGGTCGACGGAGCGTCGCAAACCAGACATGAGTGTTCGTGATCCATTCGAGACTGAAATTGACTCCGAAACGGGAGAGAATAGTGCTATCATGAATCGATTATCGAGAGGGAAGGAGACACAGACGACGATGGTCTCGTGGTAGGTGCAAGTACTTCTATGACTTGCTATTTCAAACTTTCTGATTTAATTTTATTCATCAAAACACGAGAAAAGGCAAGAAGAGCGAGCTCAGAACAATTGTAAAATGGTTATCATAATTGCAACGATTCGTTGATGATCTGACACGCTTCGGTGTCCAAATTTTTGCATATCTCGAAGAATCCGCACATTTCCAGCTCCTCCTGATACTTTCCGAACGATTTTTGGACTGAAGCCAGAAGCATCATGATCTGGCCGAGCCGCAGACACGGATCTTCCACTTTCTTGATGTTCTTGTAGTAGAAATGGATTTCGGACACCAGCTTTTCACGCATCCCCCGACACACTTCGATTCCCTGATCGCTCAGTCCTTCTAGCCCTAAAGTGCACTTTTCTTTGAGCATATTAACAGAAAATACCCACCGGTGTCCCAGAGAATGAGTCCGGAGACGGCAAGGAACTCGAAAACATCGGGCTTCAGGAACCAGACGTCGTCGATCACGGTCCGTTTGTACTCGTTCCAATAGGGCGTGAAAAACTTGTCTGCCGTCTGTTCAGACAAGTTCTCAATGTCCAAATGACCCGTGTAGAATCTGCCGATGTCTTCTTCGTAATGATCTCCGTTCGGCAGCACCATCTCCTTTCTGCCAGTTGTCAGTCCGAGGAACGGAGGTTCTACCAGCATGTACTTGATGAAGAAGTTCAAGAACAGAAGCTTCTGCAAAACGGAACATCAGCAAAGTACAAGGAGAGAATGAGGGACCAACCTTTTCTATTTTGCCCACTTGTCCTATTTCTGGATAGGCTCCTTCCACGAAATTCGACACTAATCGCATGTCTTTCCTCAGAATCTCGATCAACTCGACCATATTCCGTGATTTCGGCGCTTCCTGATTCTGGAATTCCAGTTTGCGAACTCTTTCCAGGTTCTTGAAGTGTGCACTGAGACGGAGAAGACGTGGCATTTCCCGAGAACAACTTTGGACTTCATAGGTGAACGGACTCTGCAAACGGTTCAAACAGTTGATCGCCACGTCATTCTGCTTTGTTTCTCACCGCACTGTAACACGAACCGCCGTCCGAGTCTGCTTTATCTTCGCTGTACTTCTCGCGTGGCGGTTGAACCGCCGACGTTTTCATTCCTGCCGACACGCACTTTTCCATTCGACAGAAGCGACAAATCTTGGGATCTTCTGGAAATGATTCGGTTGGAAACGTGAAGTTGGAGATGGAACGGACTGAAGAAAATGCGGCAAGACTTGTCTTTTCTGCATTTGATCGCCGATTTCGGAGAGAGCACATAACGGCGGAAGAAGGCGGAACAAGCTCTGAAACTCAATTAGATTGCAATGGGATTACTGTCGGCGTCTGTTGTGTTTTAACCCGTTCTAACTAGATTTTGGTCTCTCTTATCACAGCAATCTGTTCATTGACCGCTGCTACAAACTACACCCGCAAGTGTCTTGTTTCGTGATCGCCTAGGAAAGTCACGTTTCGGATCTGATGTACCTGCAGATCTGTGACTTTGAACCAAAGTGACACTCGTTGGCAGGAGAACTGCAGACGTAGCACGGATTGGGCACCATCTGAATGAAAATGAATTGAAGTTTGAGGGCGAAGGAGGAGGGGCAGGAACGGAACAGAGAGTGGAAGAGAGAGAGAGAGAGAGAGAGGAAGAGGGAAGGAGAGAAACTACAAAATAGAGACGATTGATCGATAAAAAAGCACAGGAGAGAAGAGAGAGAGAGAGAGAGAGAGAGAGAGAGAGAGAGACACGTACACACGATCGGAGGGCCGCCGCCGAAATCAAAGTATGGACGATGGCGGAGAAGGAGAACACGTGAGGGCGTAAACAGAGACTGTCGGGGCGGATAGGCGCAGACGGAAGCACGAAATGATTGGGAAACGGGGAAGGGGGGGGGGCGACGTTATTAATACTACAATGTTTTGTGCTTTTTGTGATCTGACTCATCTGTGCACTCAGAGGAAGCAACGAAAGGTGATGGTTAGATGATGGAGGGATTTCTGCTGGCCGTGAAAGTGTTTCAGAACTTTTAGGTACTACCCGTGTGAAAACAAGGTCGGAAAGTGCATAGATCTGACTTTAAGAAGATCAACGGACTTCGGGATCCCGTCTAGACCTGCCGGCTGAATGCTAGAGCAATATCAATGTGAAAGGTTGTCCCATCACTTTTATAGCGACCTGCAGACTCGCCAGCCAATGAGTAAAAACAAACAGATAATCGAGATGGCACACTTGTAGTCAAATACGCTCGGAGCACACTGATTACAGTGATAGTCGACGATCTGCACGGGCAACTGCCACGTCACCGCCCCAAGAAACATTGCAGATTTTTGTAGTTTGTAGAGGACAAACGGGACAAACAATGGCGGCCGCAGCAGAAACAGCGTGTCGAAGGGCGAGTTCGGAGCGCGCGAGCGAATGTTGCCAAGACTGACTCAGCAGGCAGCTGCAGGTGGACGCTCGGAAAACACCTCGGACATGTCGGAAGCACGTGAACGCCCGAACTATACCAAACACGATTCTATGTTGTAGCCGCGGCCGGCGCGCTCGTTTGATTCGATTACCTCGAAGTGTCGAGGGTTGATGAATGAAATCCGACCTTGGTCGATGTGTATTCGCACAGAAAAATGCACATTGGTGAGAGAGAAACGATAAAAACGGAAGGGAACGTGGACAGAGAAAAGCCGTAGTGTTCGTGATTTGGCTTATCAAAAACACAAAGTCCACGGAGAGGGGCTTCGTCTCAACGAAAACATTGCAAGGGCGAGAATAACTTCTTGTCACTTCGGGCCGGTGCGGCTTCCGCATCTCTCGACAGGACGAACACATTCAAAGTGAGAAAGTGAACAGCCAAATTTAAAAGCGAACATTGGAATAAAAGGCTGAATAGAGATGTGCAAAACTTTCGTGAAATTTAACAGATTTTTGATGGCTGGCCAAGTCAAGCAAGTCTATGAGAGAAAACCAACGGCTTCATTTTGCCCTCTCAGTCATTTTTGGTCGGTTCACTATAGCATAACTGATTGAATTAGAGCATAAAGATCTTTGAGATCGGCTTTGAGCCAAACTTGAGAAGACAAGGTGGATGTTGTGGTATATCACTAACTAATATGCTGAGCGTCTAATCCGAATGCCGTTCAATTGACGGCGACGTCATCCTTCGCTTGATGCCTCTGCACATCGCCATCGCCTTTTAATCCGAGGCATTAGCTCTGATAACTATTTTTGATTTTCCGTGTAAGTGGTGTCTGGCTCCGGACGGATAATTTACGAGTCTGCGTGTCTCCCGTCGCACCGCAATTTCAATTTGTTCAATTAAGCAGTTGGAGGAAAAGGAGGGCGATCTCTCGGCTCGCAACCTTTTTCCGTACTTTTGATTGTGTGCTTTCCGTCCCCCTCTTTCCGCACAAAAATCTTTCATAGTCAGATCAGGACTCTCGCGTTTATCCATCCATCCGTGTCCCCAACCTAATCTTTTTTATAGCCCCGAGGCGCTCGGTTGGCTCAAATTCAATTTCGGGCAGAGCAGGCAAAGAGAAGAGAGAAGTGTTTCATTAGAAGTGTGAATGAACTGCTGCAGTGTCGACGCGACGAGCAGGCGACGACGGAGCGGCGGAGCGGCGGACCGACCAAATCGTTTCCGTTGTTGTCGTCTCGACGTTTCGTCACAACGTCCCCCGTCCGCTTCGTTGTCGTCGTCGTGATGAGCCCTTGCCACGCTTCATTTCCAACTCGTTTCCAGTTTTTCTTCCAAAAGCGCCTATTCTCCAGGGACCAGGTACAATAAAATGTGTCCTTGTGGGCCGGCTCCACCAGTACTCTCTTCTTTTGCAAAAGTGTCAAAATGATTCTAATCCTCGGGTCATTCGTCTTCCAGAACGCCGCCATCGCCGCGCCCTTCCGTTTTCACCAGCGCTCTCAGTTTTAGTATTTATGAGCTCCGCTGGGACCGGAAGGGTTAAATCTCTGAGTTCTTGCCCTTCTTTTTGGGGAGAAGAAAGTGATTAGAAGTTCATCGTATAATCCCTCGCTCTCAGGATCATCCCCCATTGAGATTCATAGTTCACTCATATCTTCTGTCAACTTATTTTACAACAATTTGTCAACTATCCGCTCTTTCCGTCGACCCCCGATCCATCATAATCTGCTTGTTGTTATCATCCTTCGCCTCTTCCCTTTCTTCTTCTCCTTCATATATTGTCCCAAAATCTGCGCTCATCAAAAATGAACAAGTTGTTCTTCAACCTTCTCATTTGCCTCAAAATCAAACGAAAAGCGGCTCCGGACACTTCTTCTTCTTCTTCTTCTCCTTCTCATCTGGAGTCTTCTTCACTCGTTAATTCACTAATGTGACATTTCACAGCACCTCTCTCACTCTCCTCTCCTATTTTCTAATGTAAATTAGGGAAGGTGGAGCAGCACGAGCCGACGCTCCTCTTCCTTGCTTTTACTGATTTACTGCTCTCCGGGACGACAAGCAGAAAAGACGATGTGTCGTGGAGGAACGAGCGCCGTCCAATCTTCTTCGTCTTACTATTGTTCGGCACGCGATTCTGTAAATGATGATGCCGTGATTCTCGAGTCGCGCGAGGTTTTTCTCATTGTCCGTCCGCAATGTGTTTCTCTCTCTGTATCTTTGTGATATTGGAATTCCGGGCGAGTACGTCCAGACTTGAAGTTGATTTTCAGAAGATCTCGCTCATTTTGCCCAAGTTGCTATTATTATTCATCTGATTGGACCATGTTGGTGGGAAGTTACTTTGGTGAAGTTTTGTGACTCTTCAGGGTTTAGACTTCACATTTCTCCGGGCTATAATGGTGTACTCGTATTTTAAGATTCCTAGAAGTCCTACCAAAAACGACAATAACTGCCCTGGTCGATTGAGAAACCATACTCGGCAAACCTCTGTAGCTTTCGCGCAAGGCTTACGCAAATGTTGGAAGTTTGGAGAATACGAACAGATTTCACTGAAGATCTCAACAAAAGTTGCGTAAAGTTCTGGTAAAAGGTGCAGGGAACCTTAAAGTTTTCCGAGATTGTCCTTACCTGATTTCCAGTCTTTATGCTTCTCCTACTCCTCTCCTTCTCCCCCTTTTTTCTCTCACCGCAACTAATCCCCTTCTCCGTTTTTCTCTCCGGAATACCAGAATTCTCGTGCGCTTGTGTGTGTGTGCCTGTTGTTTTCTAATTTGTGTGTTCGGGTGCCAATTGGTTTACCGCCCAGTTTGCCAGCTTCTCGTCACCTTTTCGGCAGCCTACTCTCTTTGTATTAAATGGTGCCTTTCACCGCTCTCCGCTTTTCTTCTTCTTCTTCTTCTTCCTCTTCTTCTTATTCTCCACCTTTCGCCCATTCGAGGTCATGCATTTCTGTGCTCCTTTTTCCGTTTACTTCTTTTGTTGCGACGACGTCAATTACTGGCAGACTTGTGCTGGCGTACACAATTCATTTCATTCGGATTCGTCGCTCTGAAGTTACCGTCACTTTCCGTCCTACCCCCGGCTGTTTGCCCGCATTTTCTCAATCAAGAAATTCTAATTAAATGATCGAAAAGCGATAAGGGTTCGTGGTCCCCAGCCCCTTCATTTACCCCTGTTTACTTTCGATGCTCACTTTACTTTTATGTTTTCGACACGTCTGTAAAATTGAGGTAAACTTTGACATTTAGTCTTGAAGCGGTTCTTATAGACTAGGTTCTTCCCTCCTGAATTCTAGAGGGTCATTGGAATAGGAGTGCCCAACATCCCAACGTATCTATGAACAATCATCAGCCATCCTGGCTTTATCAGGGTAACCGACAAATCAAATCAAGGGGAAGAGATTTCACGCTGAAGTTTGCTAGGCTACACACCGTCACTTTGCAGGAACTCGGATAGATCCCTAGTGCTCAAATGGTAGAGCCTGGTTTTCCGTTTTCCTCTACATATCCTGATATCATTTGTTTTTGAATTCAAAACCAGGAAAATCCGAACGGAAACGTTGCTCCAACCTTGCCCTCTTCTGAATCAATCGGAAATTGAATTCGCCGCAATTCGCCGTCACGAGATACCTTTCGACTGCTTCCTGTCACCCGAAACCAGCCCTCTTCCTCTAATTGCCACCTCATCGCCGTCCCCCCAGAATAGTCGTACTGTCCCAATTACATGTTTGGTCAAAAGCGTGCGGCTCTCTAAGAGATGCGCGACTCCTCACTTAGACGTGATTCCCGCCTCCCGCAATTACTATCACATATTCTGCCCCATGTCCTAATCGCGTTACTCACACTCCTTCGCGTCGAGCCGGCGTGTCTTCTTTGACTTTCTACCCATTTCCAGAGCATTTTTTACTCAAAGATTCCTTTTCTCAGTCAGTCTGTAAACAATTTTCCATTCTTTTTCTTCCAGCTGCTCACTATATAACTTCGAATTATAAATGTTCATTTTCAGATTTCAGATTGTTGTCTGGTCAGTTCAGCAGAAAGGCGTTTGACAACAAAAACCCACAAGTCAAGATCGAGTTGAGGATTACTGTAGAAGATGCGTTCGTTTGGACTCGGCCAACTCTCAATGGGTCTCCTGTTTCGACTTCTTCTTTTCTGGAATACTGTAGTGTCGTCGGCGCGTGAACGATCGAATACCGAGTACTGGAAGGATCAGCATCCGCAGCAGAGATGGAGGATTTACTGTGAGTTGAAGTTGGGCAAAGGGGCGAAGAGGATGGCAATTAAATGAAATATTCATGGGGATGACCAGACTGTTTCCGGGAAGACGGAGGCTCTGCAAAGACGGAATATCATCAGAAGGGACTGGGGTTGGTCAGTTCAACTTGATAGTTCACAGCTCGGCTCCTCATGATCGTGTGAACCTAATCCGATTCTCTCGAGTACCTTTCCCCTTTTTTCCGTTTCCCTTCAGTTTCACTCTCACAACTCTTCCATTTTTCCTCAATCTGTCATTCCTAGTCAGTCCGTTCCCCTTTCATAACGCCCCCGTCACCCTCTCCAAAACTGCTTTCGATCTCATGAATTTCCGATTGCTTCTCGAATTCGTGTGTGTGCGTTGAAAGGCGTTTTTCATAAACGCGTCTTGAAATTGGTCCCCGAGGCCAAATTTATTATCGGAAGCAAATGGGCGGCATGTTTTCCGGGCAGGAGCAGGAGGAGGAGGGAGAACTCTTTCCGATATTTTATTTATCACAGCGTACTGCTCACCAATCTGTGCTCGTCTCGCCGTTTCGTTTTCGTTTTCCGACTAAAAAGAGAGTCTAATGAAGATGGTGATGTCAATCAGGAACAACAAAAAACCAGAAAGCATGTTATCGAGAGAGAGAGAGGGAGTACACGAAGAGAAGGAGCGAGCTAATTTGTCGCTGTGATTAGCTTCACCGATGTGTGAAACAAAACATGGTGTTGTGTCAAATTGAATCGCAATTTCTGCTCCTGTCAGCCAAGAAGAAGAAGAAGAAGAAGAAGAAGAAGAAGAAGAAGAAGAAGAAGAAGAAGAAGAAGAAGAACCAGGATTATTCGATTATTCCGGTGTGTGGCGCTTCTGAAGTCTCCGCGTGACGTGGCAACGTGGAGATGATCCAGATGAGATGATAACCGAAAAGCTGGCGCGGTGAGTCAGTGCACAAGAAGACAAGAGGAGCACACTTCACGATGCTTCACCAAGTTTTTTGTTGAACGAAAAGAGAGGAGAGGATCTTGAAGAATTGAATTCAAGTATCGCCGAAAAACAGAGAAAGGATGGGGGATGGGGATGGGGCGAGCCTCTTGTGTTTCTTGCCCAAATATTTGTTGCGTCGTTGGCGCAGAAGGCGCCGTCGTCCGCCGTTGCATACGGCCCCATCATTTTGTCCTCGTGTGCATGTATGCAGCATCTCCTCGGGCCGCCCGTCCTTCTCTTCGTTTTCTCGCCTCGTCTACCTCGAAATTGGCATTGCGCGCGTTAGACCCCGCCTTGTCGACGGGAAGGCCCCGCCCCTCCCACGTCCCACGTCGGCGGCGCACCGGCTCAACCCACACAGGCACTCCTCGCGCTGGTCCTTGAAAGCGGAGCACCGGATCGAGCAGCAGGAAGTCGTCAGGATCGCCGTGTCTGCTGTCGGGATGCCCGATGACCTCCCAGTTCACCAAACTCTTCTCCTTTATTCTGGCCAATGTTCATGATCCGGCGGCTCCGGATGATGCAGGTGAGTCGGTTTTTCAAGTAAGATCATCTTGCTTATAAACTTTCGTAAAGGTCGGCGGGTTACTATATAACTCTCACATCGTCATCATGGCTTTTCTTGTTTTCAACTAGCGTCCAACTGCGTTAATAACGAGTTATTAAAAATGAGATTTCGTTCGGAGTAGGTTTGTAAATAAACACTGGACAGAAGGAGGAGGAAGAGAAAAAACAGACATTCATTGAGCCTTAGGCCTCGCGTGCCATCCGTTTATAAATCCAATCCGCTAATCTTCGTCTCGTTCGCTTCCCTATCAAGAGACCTCCTCTTTTCCGTATATAACTTCGTAATCGTAGTAGTCCTCACTTTCCGGAGCCCCCAAAGTGCTCCGCTTTCATTGCCAATCATCATCAGAATCAGTAGGATGAATGCATCAATCTCAAAGTTGTGACAAGTGTGTTCGCTTCTCCAAACGTCTTGTTTTCCAGTCTCCGCTGTTATTACACATTCTTCATAATCGACACTTGCTACTCTGAGTTTTCCATTCTTCCATTTTTCTTTTTAAGTGGTTCCAGTGAGCATTAACTGAAAAGAAGTCATTCGGAAAAAAGCAACATCTGACATCAACTAATCAGCTGAGCATATTCCCCTAAAAGATGCACTCTGTCGCTGTTCGTCTTCGTGGGCCGTTTGCATCAAAGATGAAGAATTAGTGGCGGCTGCTCGGAGCGACCGGAACTTTCAGCGGAACTCGGCGAACAAAGGCCCCGGCCGTCTGATGGCTCCTAGTTTTCCCTCCCCAACTTCTTCTAATTCTTTTCCATATCTTATCTGGTGCACCCTCTTAGCCGTCGTGCGCCCCAGAAAACCCATTCGGACGAGTCCAGATTGTCTTCTTCTGTGGCCAGTGCAGAAGCGAACAAAAAGACACGCAAAGATGCTTTCAAGACTTGTCACTCATCCATAGACCAGGCCGCCCTTCCTTCTATATCCCCCGGACCACTTCCATTCGTCTCAGAAATATTTTCCTGGCCATTCACTCACTTTTTCATTCCTCCTCCCGCTCTCAGTTTCTGTTGCATTCCATCGTCTCAGTTTGGCTTTTTCCAAAAATCAAGTTATCCGTCCGGATTGGTGCCCGCAGTCTGCCCGAATCTTGCTCTTTTTGCAAGTGGTACCGAGTCGGCGACTTCGTCTGATGGATGGCGGCCGATGTCCTGCAAATTGTCTCTTATCTCCTTGCTAATGTGTCGGATTTCAATTCGGGTAAGTTTTTGCTCAGTTTGTATTGTGGGACGGCTCCTGGGGACTATCCATCTTCGTAAAAGATCACGGGAGAAGCGGGTCTTTACGGAGAAGCTCTCCAAATTAAAGCTAACGTTGTTTTCCGAAGGGGTCGTTCTTAACATCAGAAAATAATAAGTTCATTTTTCTACGAAGTCTCGACCTTCCGATTAGCTTCATCTTCAGAGAGTTTGGGATAAAGATGACTTCACTTTGACGCTTTCCAAAGTTCAGACTGTAGCACTATAGCTCCGAGCCTCCCAGAGCAGCAAAACCCAGCTCCCTAAATTAACTGCTCCTCCGTTTTTCTTCCTGCTTTGCCCTTTTCTCTTGTCTCTTCTCCGTTCTTTACGAGTCTCTTATAATTCGATTAGCCCCACTCAGCCCGAAAAAGACCAAAACGGATTTCATGCTCCGTCAAATTTTGCTCATTACTCAACCAGAAGACGAATGAGCGTAGAGGGGACGGGGGGCAAAAGTTAATGAGCTCCGCTGCGGCGCCGTCCGTTTTTCCCACCGCCTCATTGCCCGAGCTTCGTCTTCTCATTCCGGATTGAAATTCAAATTGTGCGCGAGTCGCAGTTGTGTGGCTCACGATGGCGTGTGCTCTCGGAAACGTCCCAAAAACAAGTTTATCTGTCCATCTCTCCTTCTCCTCAATATTAGTTTTGGCGCCCGCGGCCGAGAGACGTCTCCGTCTCTGAGCGAGAGAGAAACAGAGAAGTCCCCGGAGGTTTCCGCGGAAACTTATTCGAGCACACCAGAAGGAGCACGGAGCACGAAAAAGAAGAAGAAGAAGAAGGCCTGTCATGATGAATATGCACCGGAAGCTTACAAAAATAATGACCTCTTTCTGCCGACTATACAATTTCCTGGTGTTCTTCCGCGCGAGCAGGAAATTAATTGCCACGTCACAGACACACCAAATCCGTGTTTCGCTATTTCTCCTCTCGCCAGCCCAAAGAATATACTTTTTTGTGTGAAAAGGTGGCCCCTGCAATTTTTTGTGCACTTCCTGCCCGCTTTCTGCAAAGATTCACTCTATTCAAGTGTATATCACGCTGTGATCTTTTCGACGTCGTCTTCTGAAGGAGAAGAAGAAGAAGAAGAAGAAGAAGATGTGGGGAAGAGGAGTCTCCTGACGATATATTGAATAACTTGTTCTCTTTCTGACGCGCAGCAGCCTCTCCTCCTTTCCTGACGGACGGGGCTTAACTCGTTTTGTCGTCGAAGGTACACGTCGCGTCGGTCATCTCTCCGGCTCCGCGTGCTCTTTTCGCGCAGAAATTTCGACCCGACGGTTATTCGATTTGATTGTTGTATGTGAGAAGACGGAGAATAAGAGAGAACGAAAGGGAGAAAGAAGAGTGAGTCACTGAAAAAAATTCTGAAAGGTTGTTCTGTAAGGACTACAAGTTCACCAGAATTGTCGATAGAACAGGACGTATTGTTGCTACACAAATCTGGAAATCGTGTTGAATTGTTTATTCACCGAGGCAATCATAGAGCATTTCATTTTTTCGGAAATTCACGTAATCCTCCGTTACCCATTACTCGCATTGATCGGTTTGGGTTTGACGATGTCGTAAATGCGGCAGTTTGCACTATCCTCTCCCATCCCAAGGCAATTGGGGCCGAGTGCGAAAAAAGCCATAAAGCTGCAATTTGGCCGTCTTCTGATCCGCTGCTCTCCGTCTCATTTTCGAAATTAAACGCCACGATTCCTCTTTGCGTTGGTCATAAATCTCGCGCGTTTCGCCCCGTTACCGAAGTGATGAATTGAGGGAGGGGAGGGACGAAAAAGTCGAATTAGAAAAGAAGCGGCCGAGAGCAATGAATTGTTGGGGAAAGAAGTGCGAAGTGGGTGCTCGAGAAGGGACGAGCACCACTTGAAGCCAACCGCATCGGCGGCCAGAAGCAAAAAAGAAAAGAAAGGTTTTCAGCACTTCGTCTACCATGTTACTCCTGCATGAGTCCCTATCTCGAGGACCATTACCCCTACATATCACATTTGTATCGAAAACCGCTCTCTTTCGACATTCATTGCGATAAACACAGGTGAGGAGGACCAAGAGCAATTAAAGATGTTAAACCGATATAGTTTCAGCCTAGATCAAAGTTACTTGTACTCGAAGAACTGTTCCGATATGTGCGTCACTCTTAGGATCAACGATGTCGTTGGAGGTATTACTGACTCGAAGAATGACCAAGAAAGTATTTTGATTGGTTTTCAGGGAGGCGGCGGCACGGCTACATGCGGGGGTGTTTGTCGGATCTGCACGGATACAATCACTCGTTGATCAGGACTCTGGCGGAGAGACAGGGTTGTCTGGGTGAGTGAAATGAATTGGAAAAATCAGACTTCTCAAAAAGGTTGAATTTCTAGGCGTTACGTTAAACTATGAAGTTGTTAGGTGCTCTCAATCAGTTTCTAAACATCTTTTTTCCAGACACGACGGCCCGTGAGCTGTTCCTGCCGACCGCTCAACGACAAGAACTGGAACCGTCACGTCTGTCGCTGTGCGCCTGCCACAGTAACCTGTGCAATCTGTCCGTGTCGCCGCCGCTCCTCCTCATCTTCCTCGCCGTCATTCTCCTCCTGTTTCTGATGCGTTGACGTCTTCTCTTTCACTTTCGATTCCCTCTTTCCCTTCGGAATATATCTTCAAACCGATCCACTTCCAACTCACGGGTTTCTCACCACGTTTTGCCTCTATTTCACTATTTTCGTATTCCGTGAATAAATTCTAGACGAATACTATGGTTTGGTTTTCGATCGGAAAGAAACGTGCAAAAAGGATGAAACGGTCACATTTCGACTTGGTTCAATGACTCGGAACATGCGCTTTATTTGCACTTTGATGCGTATCATGAATCACTAAAAAATATCAATGAGAACTTTGATCTTCAAATGGAATTTATTGAAAAGTACACAATTAAAACATGAACGAATTAGAAGTCATTGGCGAACGGAAGCGACGGTTGAGGCCACACTCGTCTCGCTCCGTTTCCATATTTTCGTGCGGATCTCGCAATTGTAAACGATCGTGAACAGGCCGTCGATCATTGCGATGAAGCACCAGCTGAGGAGCGACATGAAGAATGCCACGTACTTGTTCGAATTCATTTCCGGCACCATCAAGTACGAGGTGTAGCCGATCAGATAGCAGAAGCCTTGTCCGCACGTCTGCTTCAAAAAGTCCGTCTCCTTCTTCGTGTAGTTATCCGCTCGTTTGCCCGATCGGAACTGTCTTCGAATCTTCTGCACTTTCACCAAAGTGATAATATCAATGAGAAAATCGACGAACACCAGAATAAGGTTCTTCATAAAGTCGCCGTAAATAGCGTACCACGCACAAACCGGGACGGTGACGTCGTAGAATGACACCCACGTGATTGGATTGTACTCTAATCGACATCCAACTGAAATGCATCGAATATGTGACAGGCAGAATACAGTACAACTAACGAATGGGCATCACAAATGTGGTGAGAGCAAACGAAAAGACGGCCGCAACAATAGTGTACGCTCTCGTGGATTTTATACTGAAATGAATGAACAATGTGATAAAACAATATAAGATACAGTACCTGAATATGGTTTTATAAGAAATCGGAGTGAAGACGGCTGAGAAGCGGTTCATTGAAGTGACAAAGTGGGTGTAGATGGAAGTTTCGTAGAAAACAATCAGCACGTAGCCAGCGTAGTGCGAGTGAACGGTCAGGAACTCATTGGCTCTGAGCAAGTACGTTACATCTGAATGAGTCTTTATAAACTTACAATATAATCATGGGTGTGATGTAGAAGAAGTAGACGGTCAGATAGATGGCATCGCAGAGGGATTTCACGAAGGTGAGCAGCATGAATGGACTTTTGAGGGATTTGTCCCGGATGATGATCCACACGACAGTCCAGTTGAAGCACATTCCGAAGAGGGACACTGGGAACAAGATGATACCGATGAATTGGGGATCTTTCATTTTCTGGAATAATACAGTTTGCTTGTTTGGGATGATTTCCAAATTAAGCAAAGTAAAAACAGCTTCGGAAAGCCCTTTTCATTCAATTCGAGCCGGGAAAACAGGACATTAGGAGATGGCACGATAATTCTATATGCCGGAGAGCCCTCTCATTCTGGGAACCCGCCGGCGCTCACTAATCAGCTAGAAAGCCTTAAAGGAAAGTAAAGATCCGGGGTTTCCGTGAATCAGTGTTCCTTTCAGTGGCCCAGCCTCCTCTCCTTGTTTTTGTCGAAAAAAGCAAACTTCATTCACACACACGGACGGTGACTAATGAAATTAAGTCTCGGACTGAGATCAGTTCTCCACTGCTTGCTGCTGCTGCTGCTCGATTTTGGTGGCCGAAATGCGATAGCTCTTCTTTCTTCTGTGCAATTTTCGGCGGATTTCCGAATTGTAGATGAGGGTGATGACGCCCTCGGCGGCATGAACAAAGCACCATAAGAAGGTGGAGAGAAGGAACGAAACGTAGTCGGGCTGAAGAGATCGGGAGGGGAGGATGTAGCCGATCAGTTCGATGGACATGAACACGGTTTGGCCAAAGGTCTGAAGAGGTGAAACTGTTTGAAAAGAAACGAGACTGAATTAAGTACCTGTTTGAGAAAGTAAGACTCTTGAAGACGATATCCTTGAGAAGAACTCCGTTCCGCCTGTAATCAGAGATGGGCATTCGGTCCCAGGTTGCTGAACTCACTGCTTTTTTCATTCTGACTACTCGACAGAAAGTGATCACATGAAGAAGAACATCAACAATTGAGAATAGAAGATTCTTGCCGAACATGATGGTCCACGAGAATATGCTACACTTCCGGGTGTCTGTGATCAGAAACGTCCAGTGATTGTCGTCGTATTCGAGTTGGCAGTCGAGTGCGGTGACGAATGTGACCACGATTACGGTAGAGACAGCAGTCATGAGGAGGATCAGAACTTTTGTGGATCTCGGATTGAATATTGAGGTGTAGGAGAGAGGGAGGAAGACGGCGACGAATCGATTGAAACAGATGGTGACGTGGGTGTGAGCGGTGATGTCATAGGCCAGAAGGGTGATGGCTCCACAGACGGAAGAGTTTTCTTTCATTAAACGGATGTCACTGAAAAAGGTTGTTATTGTATACAAGAAGAGCAACTTACAAAACAACCATCGGAACGATAAAGAAGAGAGCAGCGGTTGCAGAGATCGCATGCCAAGCAGCGAGATTAGCAGTGAGGACGGCGAATGGACGGTGCAGAGTACGGTACCTGACGACGATGAATACTGTCAGCCAGTTGCAGACGAATCCGAATGTGGCCGGCTGAAAATTGCACAACTTTATTCTTCCAACTGATGAGCAAACTGACCGGAATGAGCGAAAGAGCAATAAGCTGTTGGCGGAGCATTCTCGGAAACTGAGCCAATTTGAAGAACGAAAATAATTCAGATCTCAGAGGAAAATTAATCAAAGAAAATGTTCCCAGCCTTCCGAGTGATAGTGTGCAAACGGGAAAGAAAGTCATAGACATAAACAAAGTTGCATTCTACTCAAGTTTAGGTTCAAAAGGAGGCTTATTTTAAGTGACACGTGAGACGCGCATCGACAACGTCCGCTTCCGACACAAGGCGGCGTGCCGTATTTCAGAATTATAGGCAAGAACGAACAATCTGAACCAGAATAATATGAAAACTTTTGTGTCGGAAACGATGTATACCCGTCCAAAGTGTGAAGACTGCACCACATATCCGTGCCCAAAAAGAATCCGAGTATCTTGTTGTCGACCAGCAGTGAGACGTAGAGAAAAAGTATGGAAAACACGAACATGTAGGTGCCCTGGCCGATCGTCTGCTTCAGAAAATCCATCTCTTTCCGTCTGTTCGCGATTGACACCTGGCCACGATTCATCTGAAAAATGCAAATAATGTGGCATAGGGAAAGGGAAGTAAACCTTTTTGCGAGCTGTGTGCACTTTCGCAATGGTGATCAAATTGAAAATCATTGCGAACGCAGTGGCCGCGATCATCTTGCGATCGCCGAGATTTGTAGCGAACCACGTGCAAATATCTTGATCCGAGTAGAAGAACATCCAATAGTCATTGTCATAATACAGCTGGCATCCCACTGGAGAGGAAAAACAAAGTGAATGTTTATGTCTGGCAACTTACGGATTTGGAAGAAAGTGAATATCAGGGCAAATGTGAGAGCAACGGTTAGGAAAACTATCAATTTTGTGGCTTTGGTTCTGAATTGAGTTCTTTGTGCATGCTCCAGAAGGGGGTTGTCTTTACCCAAAAATTGTTTTGTAAGTGATTGGAGTGAAGACAGCTAGCAGTCTGTTAAAGACGATCACAACGTGGATAGTGATCGAAAGATCGTAGGACAACGTCAAAACGAATCCGCAATGGTGGGAGTTCGCTTTCAAGAGTGTCATATTTCTGAGATGCTACGGTTTAGAGCATTGTGAATATTGTTAACCGACTTACAAAACAATCATGGGACTGGCATAAAACAAAAAAAGACCGCAGACAATTCCATCCGCGGCGGCCATCGTGGCAACGAGAACGGCAAAGGACTGGCTGAGAGACTTGGTGCGACATGCCACGACGAAAATGACCAAATTGAAGGCGAATCCTAGAAGAGCCACCTGAACACACAGTTGTAGGGAAAAGGGGAAAAGGAGGAGAACGGTACCGGAATGAGGGTGAGACCCACTAGTTGTTGGCTGTGCATTGCGAATAATGCGTTCCGCTCCGATTCGATTCTCTCACGACTGTGAACAAGAACTCGTGTTTTTGTGAAAATTAGTTCATTCTATTTACTCGACAGTTTTGTTTTCTCTCATAAACACTTCCTGGTATGATATTACAAGTATTTCAATGTTTCCAAAGCTACAATACTTTTGAGCTCTTCAACAACACATATTTACAAACATGTTTAAACGAAAATGAAAGTACATTTCGAGCACATTCAAATGTAGGTAACCCTAGAAATACGCATTGGTGCTCGCTTCCGACCCATTGCCGCGTTCCGTATTTCGGAATTGTAGGCTAGAACGAACAATCTGAAAGGGAATGTTAATATGAAACGAATCACTTTAAAAGTATTCGTACCCGTCGAGAGTGTGCAGACTGCACCAGATGTCCGATCCAATGATGAACCCGAGTATTTTGTTGCTGGTGAGAGATGATACGTACAGGAAGATGATAGAAAAGACGAATAGATAAGTGCCTTGGCCTATTGTCTGCTTCAGAAAGTCCAGCTCTTTTTTCCGGTAACCAACGGACATTTGACCGTGATTTACCTGAAACGCCACTCAAATGAATGTTTCTTCCACCAAACAATAAACCTTCTTTCGCGATCTGTGCAGTTTCACAATGATAATCGCATTGAGAACCATCGTGAGCACGGCAGACGCGAACATCTTTCGATCGCCCAGATTGGTCGCGTACCAGACGCATATTTTTGTGTACGAAAAGAAGAACATCCAGTACTCGGTGTCATAGTATAGTTGACATCCAACTGCGGGAAAGATTATGAAACGGTGACCACCAAATGTTCGGCAACTTACAAATTTGGAAGAAGGTGCCGATTATGGCGAATGTGAGAGCAGCGGTTAGGAAAACGATCAACTTTGTGGTTTGTGTTCTGAATTTTGCTCTTGTCTATGCCTTTTTTGTTTTCAGCCATTTACCCAAACACTTTTTTGTAGGTAATCGGAGTGAAAACTGCCAGAAATCGGTTGACGACAATCACAACGTGGATGTTGATGGAGAGATCGTAGGCCAGCATTAGTACGAACCCGCAGTGATGGGAGTTCTCCTTCAGAAGTGTTAGATTCCTGAGAGAGAGACGTTCGAGTGCGAAAATATTGTCGGCTCACTTACAAAACAATCATGGGACAGGCATAAAACAGAAAAAGGCCGCAGACAATTCCATCCGCGGCGGCCATCGTGGCAACGAGAACCGCAAAGGACTGGCTGAGAGACTTGGAACGGAATGCCACGATGAATATGGCCAAATTGAAGGCGAATCCTAGAAGAGCCACCTGAACACACAGTTGTAGGGAAAAGGGGAAAAGGAGGAGAACGGTACCGGAATGAGGGTGAGGCCTAAGAGCTGTTCTGTTTGCATCGGAGGAAAATATATAAATGTTGTGCCGATTCCATTCTTCGTTTCGATTATCTCACGAATGTGAATTGGGTCTCGTTTTTTCAGTGAAATCAGTTCAATTTATTTCCTTGCTATGTGTGTTTTCTCCCACCCACACACACTTCCTGGTAAATTATTTCCAGTTGCAGTTCTCAAGAGTTTGTCATTCGTTCCGCCATGGGAAAGTTACCGATTGGACTTTTGCTTTTTGCGCTGAATTAACTCTTTATCATGAAATCTAAGCTCAAAAATAGACTGAACGGAACATTTTTCGAGAGGTTTTTATGTGAGAGTGACTCGAGAGGCACGCTTCGACAATCCATCCTTCGGACCAATGACAACTTCCCGTATTTCGGAATTGTAGATGAGAACGAACAATCTGAAAGGGACAGGTAACAAACAAAACACTTTAAAAGTATTCGTACCCGTCGAGAGTGTGCAGACTGCACCAGATATCCGATCCGATGATGAAACCGAGTATTTTGTTGCTGGTGAGAGATGATACGTACAGGAAGATGATAGAAAAGACGAATAGGTAAGTGCCTTGGCCTATTGTCTGCTTCAGAAAGTTCATCTCTCTCTTCTTGTTGGCCACGGAAACTTGCCCATGATTCAACTGAAAAAAAATACTTTACACGAGAAGGTTCCTTTCAAAAACTGACCTTCTTCCGCGCAGTGTGCACTTTTGCAATGATCATCAGATTGAGCGCCATTGTGAGCACGGCAGACGCGAACATTTTCCGATCGCCCAGATTCGTTGCGTACCAAACGCATATTTTTTGATCCGAATAAAAGAACATCCAAAACTCTTGATCATAGTAGAGCTGACATCCAACTGGGGGAAAAGAGAAAGTGTTCAAATTCTTGGGCACTGGTACTTACAGATTTGGAAGAATACGAAAATTATAGCAACTGTCACAGACACCGTCACGAAAACGATCAATTTTGTGGTTTGTATTCTGGAACTGCTTTGCACTTGCGTCATTTTTCAATCTCTTTTTTTTACCCAAAAACTCTTTTATAAGTGATTGGAGTGAAAACTGCAAGAAATCGGTTGACGACAATCACAACATGTGTCGTGATGGAAATGTCGTAGGCCAACGCTAGAGCGAATCCACAATGATAGGAGTACTGCTTCAGAATTGTTATGTTCCTGAGACGTTCTCGATTGTCCATATTGAACTACATTATGATTCAACTTACAGTATAATCATAGGACATGCGTATAGAAGGAAAAGACCGCAAACGACACCATCTGCCGCGGCCATCGTGGACACGAGAATCGCGAACGACTCGCTGAGGGTCTTGATACGACAGGCCACGACGAAAATGACCAAATTGAAGATGAATCCCAAAGAGCCACCTGAATTGATATTGTCTGAGAAAAGAGTAAAACGATAGATATTCATACCGGAACGATAGTGAGACCCAAAAGTTGCTCGGTTTGCATCGCGGCTAACTAGTGAGCAAAATATAAACTTCGCGGATATTGCAATTGAATTATCTCACGGCACTATGAGTAAGAAGACGCTTTGGTAAAGTGAATTCAACCTTATTTTTTGTTTTCTCATTGGTGAACTTTTCCTGATAAGTTAATTATAGCTTGCAAAATTCAGCATTTGCGGCTTGCACGTGCCGCTGCTAACGAAGTGCTGTAATCAGATGACATTCCACGAAAGTATTCTGTCAACTTCAGAAATCCGCATCAAACTTGTCTCTCCAGGGACGAAAAGGTTCGAAAGTGAGAATTAAGTGCACGTGAATTCAGTGGAAGTCAAGTGCTGATGTCTCTTGGAATGGGAATTTTGCAGTGTGTAAGCATCTTTTCAGCCTGATTTTTCCATTTCTCAGTGTTCCTTTGTTGCCCATTTTATGTCCTTGTTCAGTGCATCCGTCATGAACTCTTGAACCCTCTCTGCCACGGCCTCCGGCACGAGAAAAGCGCAAGCAATTACGCGTGCTCTCTGCGTCGCCGGCAGCATTCTCCTTGTCTCGCACTCTCTCGCTTGCCTACTGTCGCTCGAGAAGCGAAATGAGAGTTGGTGTGGCGCTCGGAACGCCGCCGGAAGAATACTGATTTATCTTTCCGTTTTTCTTCATGAACGTGTTTATCATGAGCAAAACTTGCAAAGAGCAACAAAAAATTCTCAAAAAAATGCCGGCATCAGTACGAAATTTGCATTTTTCGTGTTGCGGTTGGTTATGCGTGCTACAAGTGAGAATCAAAATCATCTTCCGTTATTTCGTGATGAAAACGTTGCCCGAGGGTTTTTCATGACCACATCATCAAAAATTTAACGAAATTAATCGTGTAAGCCACATTGGGAGCACCGATTTCACACTTTGGTGGCCAACGAAGTTTCATCGGAGACTTCAGATGCGTGCTCTCGGAAGAGTACTGATTCATTTTTAACGCTTTCTACGGGAATATGTTGAATATGATCAGTACTTCGAAGCAGCAACAAAAAACTTGAAAAAATGTTCTGGAGTGTCCACGGAGACGGCTTCTAAAAGTGCTACAGTTTTCTGCTGACTTCAGATGCGTGCTATCGGAAGAGTACTGATTCATTTTTCCCGCTTTCTACGGGAATATGTTGAATATGATCAGTACTTCGAAGCAGCAACAAAAAACTTGAAAAAATGTTCTGGAGTGTCCACGGAGACGGCTTCTAAAAGTGCTACAGTTTTCTGCTGACTTCAGATGCGTGCTATCGGAAGAGTACTGATTCATTTTTCCCGCTTTCTACGGGAATATGTTGAATATGATCAGTACTTCGAAGCAGCAACAAAAAACTTGAAAAAATATTCTGGAGTGTCCACGGAGACGGCTTCTGAAAGAGCTACAGTTTTCTGCTGACTTCAGAAGCGTGCTGTTGGAGGAGGGGAAACTTTTTTTGACTGATTTCAGCTGTAAACTGTTGTTTACACTTCATCGAAACAAAGAGCAATGAATAATCGCAAGTTTTTCTTATTCTCCAGCTGTGAATTCCGAAGATGTGAGCACGACGTATTCTGGTGGACAAGTTAGTCAGAATCCACCAGTTTCTCACATTTTTTGATAGGAAATATTCACATACGGGTAAAACTTCGAATTAAACAATAGTCGAGTGAGAATGAATGTTGCCGCCGTTGGTGAGTCCGTGAGAGTCGGATCTGTCGTAATCTTGGCTCAAGTCGGCGTGCTTCAAACCGCCATATCTCTCTTCAAACTCATCCAATCTACTCGTTCGAAGTCGCAAAAGAAAGCTCATGAAATTTAGAAACTTTTGTGTGTGTGAATTTGTAAAAAGTGGTTTCTTGCTCACGTTATCCTGGAAAAACCTCAAAAAAGGCCACTTTTTCCACTGAAAACTTCAAAGTGATGCATCTGCCTTCAAACTGCATCAATTTACTTGATTAAAAAAGCAAAACGTAGGCCTCTCTAATGTCTACAACTTGCCAGAATCAGATTTTCGAAAAAAAATTTTCCTGATTTTTAAAGTGACTGCAAAGTTTTCTCTTCGTAGTTTGTTACATCCCATTCATTCGAATCACATCTATATTTGATATTTTTGTGTTCAATACTTGAATATAATTGTGTATTAACGAAAAGTGACGAAACAGTCAAGAAAATTTTCTTGTACCCGCTCCTAGACATGTCTTATACTCAAATTTTCGTAAAACTGGCTCTTTTCAACACACAGGAACTTTTTTGATTGGCTAATAAAAAGATTCCTAATTTTTGTCTTAGTCTGTTCAGATTTTTCGAGATTTTATTTTTTGTGGTAACCATGCCGCCGACAACTTTTTCGTGTTGAACAAGAAATTTTTTGATGGATAATGCAAGCGCGCTCTACGGTCATGCGTTAGAGATGAGAGACGGCTGAGTATGCGCGTTTCGCGATCCGGCTGGCACATTTCTCGTGCCGGAGGCCGTGCTGCTGCACATTCAGGTGGCCGAGGAACCGGTGGCCGTGGCCGAGTTCTCTGCGTCTCTCCCCTCTCACCGCCTCGCTGCCCGCTCTTTCCATTTGAATTGCGCGCGCGCGACCGCTCCGCGTTCGCCGTTCTTTTTTGGTCCCATTCACCGCCTTTTTCGATTCAAACTTCTTTTTTTCCAGCGCAATGTCGTCGAAAAGTGCAATTTCAAAAAAGAGGTGAGTGAAATGTTCGTGTTAACAATGGGAAACCATTATTTTTAAGTTCTTCAAAACGGAAGAGGGAAGATGATGACGGGGACGTTTCAATGACCGGAGACGACGAGGATAGCCGTGGAGCATCCGCCGTAAAAGTCGAGATTCCGAAAGGTAAGAAGAAAATTCAAAAGAATTGAGAGAATGGCATTTGTCCTTCTGAATATCGATTTTTGGTATACTGTATAAACGCCACTAGCTATTGCTAGGCGTTAAATATTTTCCAACGTGTTAATTTTAGGAAAAGAAAAAGAGCCGGAATTCGCAGCACCGAAAGGGCAAAAGCTGACCGATTTGGACGAGGAAGGACTGCAAGGCAAGGAGCACGAGGGAAACGTGATCGAGCAAACTCACTACATCGTCGTTCCCTCCTATGCGGCGTGGTTTGATTACAATTCGATCCATCAAATAGAGAAGCGCGCCCTACCGGAGTTCTTCAATGGCAAAAACAAGAGTAAAACCCCTGACGTGTACGTCGCGTACCGTAACTTCATGATCGACACTTACCGCTTGAATCCGTTCGAGTACGTTTCGGCCACCGCTTGCCGTCGCAATCTCGCCGGAGATGTCTGCTCCATCGTGCGTCTCCACTCGTTCCTCGAGCAATGGGGACTTCTCAACTATCAAGTTGACAGCGATACGAAACCGGCTCCTGTTGCCCCGCCACCGACCTCTCACTTCATGGTCCTCGCCGATACGCCGACTGGAATCCAGCCGATGAATCCTCCGCAACCTTCTAAAGATAGCGGAGAGGCTGGCGCCGTGGACGTCAAGGTGGATCTCGACTCTTTGGGCAATCCTGGACTCAAAACGGATCAGTATCAGAAACAAGCCCTTGCAATGAGAGTACGTGAATGGATTTGTATTATTCCTCAAATATTTTTGTTTTCAGACAAAGGGAGCCAATCCAGGACGTGACTGGACCGATCAGGAGACGTGTCTTCTTTTGGAAGCGTTGGAAATGTTCAAAGACGACTGGAATAAGGTATTCAACGCAAATGAGTTATAGTTTGACAAGCATGTTTTCCAGGTCTGCGATCATGTCGGTACTCGTACCCAGCAAGAATGTGTCCTCAAGTTCTTGCAACTTCCTATTCAAGATCCTTACCTCACTGAGGATTCTAAAGGACCGGGAGACGGAGGAGCTAAGGAGGTGCTCGGCCCGCTGGCTTTTCAGCCAGTCCCCTTCTCTCAAACAGGAAACCCTGTCATGTCAACGGTGGCGTTCCTCGCGTCGGTTGTCGATCCGCAGATAGCGGCCGCCGCAACGAAAGCTGCGATGGAAGAGTTCTCAAAAATGAAGGAGGAAATTCCGCCGCTTGTGTCCGAGGCTCACGAAAAGAACGTGGCAGCGATGGCCGAGAAAACTGGAACAGTTGACGGCAGCATAGGACTGCTCAAGTGTGGCATCGCCCCACAAGACCAACAGGAAAGCGAGGAGAAAATGGACACGGCCGAGAAGCAAGAGGAAGGTGAGAGCAGCTCATCTGGAATCCCAACGACCGCGCAAGCGAAGAGCGACATCGACAAGGGGGTACAGGCCGCCGCCGCGTCGTGTCTAGCCGCTGCCGCCGTCAAGGCCAAGCATTTGGCTCAGATCGAAGAACGCCGCATCAAGTCTCTCGTCGCGCAATTGGTCGAGACTCAGATGAAGAAACTGGAGATGAAGCTCCGACACTTTGATGAATTGGAACAGATTATGGACAAAGAGCGCGAGTCTCTGGAATATCAGCGCCATCAGTTGATTCTGGAGAGGCAAGCGTTCCACATGGATCAGCTGAAATATCTCGAGAACCGTGCGAAGCACGAGGCGCACACCAGAATGACAGCCGCCGGAAATCTACCAGCTGGGCTTCCACCAGGCTTCGAAGTGACCGGTCCGCCACAGCCGACTCCACAAGTACAAGTGAATTCTCAAGAAGGAGCCGAGAAGATGGATACAACTGAGAACCGTGCGCCGTCCGCTCAGCCGCCGGCAGCTCCCCAGGCTCCTCCAGCGGCTGTTGCTCCGCCACAGCAACATGCTCCGGCTCCTCAACCGTCTGCGGCTCCACCGGCAGCTCCGCATCAACCGCCTCCACAGCAACAACAACAACAACCGCCACAGCAGCCACAACAGCCGCCTGTGCAAGGATATCCGGGAGGTCCACCACCACAGCAGGGATATCCCACGCAGCAACAACAAGGATACCCATCTCAGCCGCGTTATCCACAGGGTCAGCAGGGTGGATACCCAGGATACCCACCACAAGGACACCCCGGATATCCAGGACAGCCAGGACCGGGAGGTCAGCCAGGATACTATGGAGGTCCGCCAGGCAGCCGCAGTACCCCCAACATCCAGGATCCGGATATCCGCCACAGCAGAGAGGACCGTACCAAGGACAGCAATACCCAGGACCACCAGGAGGAAGACCGCCATACGCGTACCCACAACAAGGTAATTGAAATCAGACCTTTCTCGAAAACCCTCCATTTCTTGCAGGACATCCCTACCCGGGACCACAGCAGTACGGCCAGATGATGCCCCAGGGACAGTATCCGCCACAAGGACCTCCGATGGGCCCACCGCATCCGCACGAGGAGACTGGAACGCCGCCGATGCATCACGGCCAAGGGGACGTGAAAACCGAATAACTATGTGCATGAACGCTCTGTTTTATCAAATGCTCCCTCCTAATATTTCTCGATCTGATGTTCCGCTATTATCCGTCTCGGTTCTGCTGGCAGCGATGGCCGTGAACAGGTCCCGTTTTAATATTCGTGAATTTGGCGGCCACGGTCATCGTAGCCAAAAGAAGATCCGGATAATATTTCCCAACATCAAAACGATCTCGCTAATTTATTCATTTAATGTGTGTTCCTCTGTAATTTGTGAAATTATCCATCATTATGCTATATTCATTGTATTTCGGAACGAATCGCTCATAAATCTGTCCAATATTTTGATCGGATGATATTCTTGTGATATGAACAGTTTCAATGTTTCTGCTAAAAATTACTTTTTTGTTCACTCTTCGGTTTGTTCACGTGCAGCTTTGCAGCCAAATGGACACGGATGAGACGGATTTGTTCGGCGAGGATGAAGAAGAGAACATGACTCCGGACGAAGCCGTCAAGCAGATGACGATGAGTTGGCAGAATGAGATCTGTGCTCCGTGCCTTTTGCCGACCAAGTACGACCTCGTCGACATCCTGCTCGATCAAATACAGGGCATGGAGGAGAGTCTCGCGAATCAGACGAACAAGGCACAATTGCGCATTTCTGTGCATCGAATGGATCTTCAGAGAATCAATTACGTCACTTCGGACTACATCAGATGCCGTCTCCGGAAAATAGAAGCGAATCCGAACGAAGCGATCGCACAACATGAGCATCGGAAGAGCGAAGATCTGCCCGACCTTCTCTCTGAAAACGAAATGAAATTTGCGAAGGAATACGCGAGGGCAGAAGCGGAATTGTTCGACAGAACCGTTCTGGGTAGTTTCCGCGTGCTGAAAGCTTTAATTTATCGATTAAATTACAGAGTCGCTGCCGGCCGCACTGAAGAAAATTTCGGTGCCCGAAATGCGATTGGATGACGAAATGGTCTATTGCAAAGTGCTCGAAAACGAGATTGGAAATATTTCGATTCCTGATTGGTCGGATCTCAACGCAGAAGTCATTTTGGAAATGGAAAAGGATTCGGTTCATCTCATTCCGTTTGTCTCTGTCAAGCAACAGGTCGAAGATGGAACAATTCAACTCTTGTGATTTTATTTAATTTTGATAATACTTGCTTTACTTTAATTTATTATTCTGGCGTGATACTCATTATTTGCGAAACACGAACTTTTCCCATTTTTTCAAGATCGAATTCAAATGATGTGCATTCAAAGGAGCATGCATCGTGGAGAGCAATGGGTCCCACCACGATTACAATATTTTTGAATTGAAATTTAAGACAATCAACCCGTCGTTCACTATTTTCACCCGTTTTTGTGCTGATTTTCAATTCCAGAAAAGAAACATGGATAATTTTGTTAACTGGGTCGATGCTCCGACAGAATCGCTCATTCCGTCGCCGATCAGCGACGAATCGAACAATCTTCTTCGCGATGAAGTTCTGCAAATCCATCAGTACGTGAACGACAAACTCGATGAGCAGATTACGAACGAAGCGGAAAGCGAAGACGAAAAAGGCAAAGAAGCGGAGCGAGCACTGAAGTTGATGGCTGATATAAGTGCAGAATCCTCGAGGTATTCAAATTTAGGGCATCGATCGCATTGTTCGCATTCATTTTCAGAGCGGAGGCGTGTCGCATAGACTTGATGGAGCTTCAGAAAGCCTGTAGGAACTACGATATGCGTCTGATTTCAATGAAGCGTCTGTCGGAGTAATGCAACTCGTTTTGAATGCAGGATTTTTCCAGAAAATTTCGCTATTTGTGAGATGTCGCCTGACAACCACGACACAGTGCTGGGCGATATGAAATTCGATTTGGCAAAGTTAGAAGATCGATTCACGACTCGCGAAAACGGTAAAATGCTTTATCTTTCTCTTCATCTCCAATATGGTTGGTTTTCAGAAGTCAAGAAATTGCAGCAAAACGCGTTCAGAAACCATACCGAAATGATGAAACAAGAGTTAAAAGTAAGAAGGAACATGTGACAAGGGCTAGAATATTCATTTTTCACAGAAAGTGAAAAATTCGATTCTCGAAGCGAAGAAGAGTCACGAAAAGTTGAGATCCCTGCAGGAAAGTGTTTTCAGAATGCAGACGGAGTACAGAGAAACTTCCATCCGGCAAAGTAGAAGAGAACTTGCTTATTTAGAAAATAATTACGAACATTTTCAGAAAATGAGAATGAATTAAACGACGCTCGGGGCAAAGCACTGGAAGCCAACAGGAAGAGATTGGAGCAGGTATCCATGTTTTTCAAAGATTTTTTCCTTGACCTACGATTTTTAGCTGAACGAGGAAAGCGTCGATCTTCGTGCCCAAATCGTACAGCTCGAATCAGCCAAGGCGACCATGCAGAGCGATGCGAACGAGGAAGAAATTAAACGTCTGAAGGCGCACACGAAGGAAACTCGTCGGGAAACTGCCGTCCTGCTCGCAAATATTGAAAACGTTACGCAAGAAACGAAGGAAAAAGAGAAACATGTGAAGAAGTTGAACAGTGTGAAAGTGGGAGATTCGAAGAAACGGTACGAGAAGAAATTGGCCAGTTTGGTGGCTCTTTTCCAAAAGAAATTCGAGGAGGAGAAGGAGAAGGCGAAGAAGGAAGACGCTCAGAGAGAGATGCACGAACTGAAAAATGCGATTGGAAAGGAAACGGTAGAGCTGGAGACCGCTAGAAACCGGCTGAACGAGCTGAAGCCAGATGGCATCAAAAATGCGGCTGAACTGAAAAACAAGGTGAGTTTGAAGCAGTAGAGGCGGCCTCCTCGAACGCAAATTTACAGCTGTCGGCGGCGGAAGCGAGTGTCAAGAAAATTGAGAAAAAGATCAAGGAGGCGAATAAAATGAATAATAAGCTGAAAACTGAGGTAGGTCACACATTCCTGCGCTAATATAAATATTCATTCCAGATCGAAATCCGAAGGCCGCCAGCATCAGCCGATATAACAGTCGAAATGGAGTCGGAGGTTCTCACTCAGTCGGCCTACAAAGAAACGCAGCGCCCCGTCGTCGAGTTCTCTCCGATTCAGCCGGTTCGACCAGTGCAACTTGTCTCGAGAGAACCTTCTCACGATGTGTTTATCAGCAATCCGATTGCGACAAGCACTCCTCTCCAGCCGGCGCAAGGAAAGGCTTCTCGTGCTAAGGCTGCAGCCCGGCAAGTTTCAACTTCGTATGTTTTGATTCCAAACGATAATCCCGAGTTTTCGCATTTTCAGGGTCGTTCGCACGCGCAGTGCTCGTAACCGTCTGGCGAAGACCGCAGCCGCGAAGAATGAGATGGTTCGTAAAAATAAAAAATAGAGCATGGATATTTAGAGATCATGTACCATTTTGATCATGTTTAATGTATTTGTTGAGTTTTTTAGTCTTGCAGTCCGACGTATTCCGGGTTTTCTTCTGACAGCAGTAAAGGTGATCAGATCGATAGAAAAGAGAAACCAAAAAAAAAGTTAAAATTTCAAGTCGAGTCCAGACGTTGATTTGCCGGCCAACACAATGCACGTGTTCCCATTATTACTTTTTCTGTTCAGCGCCTTTCGAATAGATTTCTGAATATCTGAATTGTAGTACAATGTGATAAACCTGAAAAGGATCCTGTTTTACCGAGAATTAATGCGAGAACGAACCCGTCAAAAGCATGAAGAGAGCACCAGAATAAGGTGGACAATATGAATGCTCGGGCCGGATCGTTCAACACTTCGGGAAAGAAAGTGTAGAGTGAGAGACCGAAAAAGATGGGAAGAGACTGACCGAATGACTGAAAGAGGTTAATTAACAGGCAACATCCGAGGGGAAACGTGTACCTGCTTCACAAAATCCACCTCTTTCTTGCTCAATTTTTTGGACGAACTGTCTTTTTGAAGCTAAAGATAATAATTGCTCAGTTCTTCCCCCCACTTCAGTCCCACCTTTCTCTTTCCGATTTTAATTTTAACGATCGTGGTCGTATCAATGAGCACATTCAATAAAGCCATTCCGCTCACTTTGGCGATGTCGTTCACGTTCATATAAAAGAGACAAACGGGCTGCTGCGAGTAGTCGAAGACCCAAAAGTCATCCAAATATCGCATCTGGCATCCGACTGAATGACATCATTCTGTCGGCTGACTCATTCATTAACTCACGAATTTTGAAAAATATTGTGATGATGATGAAAGAAACGGAAAATGAGAGCAAACAAATGCGATGTGTATTCTTCTTGCTGCAAATCGATGAGTCCGAATTGAAAATTTTAGCTTAAAATGATGGCCGGTTAGTCAGTCAGTGGTTTGTACTTTATCGGCCCAGTCTGCGCAAGTGCGCCATGGCAAAATCACAGGTATTGCGTGCGCACTCTCTTATGTCGTCTGTCTTTTTACTTTTTCGGAAAATACCTTTCATAAGTACGAACCTGAACACCTTTTTATATCTGAATGGCGTGAAAACTGCGATGAATCGATTGATTGCCATGATAAAGTGAATTTGCATTGAGGAATCGTAGACGATAAGGATAAAGTAGCCGACGTGAAACGAATGAGTTATCAGGAATCGGACATCGAAAACGATCATCGGAGAAATGAAAAAAAAGTAGATCAGCGCGTGCAAACCCTGGAATAGAGCCGAAGATTAATTAGTGAAAACAAGAAGGAACGACTTCAAATAGCGCCTGATTAGCAGTGAGAATTGTGAACGAATGCGTGAGATTTCGAGTCCTCCACGTGACGAGAACTATTGTCCAATTGCATAAAACACCGGTCAATGAGAACTGAAAGCAGAACGATAACTGGAAAACTATAATTGTTGAACTCACGGGGACCAATAGAAGACCTAGCATTTGTTGAGTTTGCATTTGAGAAAGCGCCAGTTACGAATTGAACAAAAGGGTCTGACTGGTTGCATGTTTTGTTCTCATGGCGCTGTCAAATCAGACTAATCAGATACCACGAACACAATGAAAACACAGCTGATTAGAAGTCGGGTTCCCTAGATTCGAGTGCTCGACTTTGCATCGAGAATCATCAGAGAGGAAACTCCCAATTGGGAGCCACTTCGTGAGAGTGATTTGCGGAGTTCCTCGTTGAAACAAAGAGCCAGTGCTCTGAAATGAAATTATATTCTGCAGAAAAAGTGTTGATTGGGACGACTAACCCGTCGAGAGCGTGTATTGCACACCAAAAAAATGTGCCCGTCAGGAATCTCAATGGCTTGCTGGGCACGAAAAAGGGGACGAGATAATAGCCGGGAATGCAAACCAACAAGAATAAGGCTTGAATGAATGACTGGAAAGGAGCACTTTCAGAAAATAACACGCTCAATCCAATTAGGGACTGGCCACAAGACCGAAACAAGGCTTTTCGAAGGCTTTTGAAGGCTTTTTGAGGGCACAACTTTTTCACCCATTTGAAATCATCCAATCGTGTCCAATCTTTGCAGATGACTAAGGCTTGGATTGAATTATATTGGGTGCACGTTTCAGACCGATCAGATTATCTGCTCCCAAGATGTGTGGATCAGAGACCGAAAAAGCTGCATTCTTACGAAGGTCGAAAGTTCAGCCTCCCCCCAGCCCTGAATAAAATCACCTGTTTCAAAAAAGCTATTTCCTTTTTCTGAAATGCACTCGATCTTTGACCTCTCCTCATTAATCTCCTCATTTTGCGAACTTTCGAAATGGTAATGAAGTCGACGATCACATTGAAAATGGCCATGAGGATAAGCTTCAAGCAGTCTCCGAAGATACCGTAACTCGTGCAAATGGGCAGGTCGGTGTACGCGAATCCCCACAGTTCACTGTCATAATAAATGTTACACGGCACTGAAAACGCGACTGAAAACATTTGAGAAACAAGAAAGAACGTACAGATTTGAAAGAATGAAATGAGTTCGATTAGCGCATAAAGGAGAGAGAGGTAGATGATGCGCTTGGTCCATTTCGAGCTGAAAACCGAGCATTCATTTGTGTTGTGAGATTGTGGGGTTCACCTGAATAAGCGTTTGTAAACGATCGGATGGAAGACGGCACAGAAGCGGTTGATGGTGATGAGAAGGTGCGATTGCATGGCCACATCGTAGCAGATCATGAGGAAGAAGCCGCAGTGATGGGAATGGGAAAGAAGGAACTGAGATTCTCTGGAAGTCTTCGGTTTGGAGAGGAGAGTTCGGATTCGGACGAACAGGGAAACCATCGGAAATACGTAGAAAAGGAACGTGGTCGAGTGGAGACCGTTGAATATTGCCTGATTCGCAGTGAGAAGCGAGAACGAATAGTTGAGCGAACGATTGTTTTGAATGGAAATCACGACGAGCCAATTGCAAATTGAGCCTATCAAAGCAATCTGAAAGTGCTCACTCCTAATAAGAATTGATTCGATAGAAAGTACCGGGACAAGGGTGAAGCCCATTAACTGTTGTGCTTCCATTCTGCAGAGAATGATCACAATGATGAATAGTGTGCCATGTGAATAGAAAACTTCCCGGAACTAGGCAAGGTTTTCAGAAAGAACAAAACCAATCAAAACAGAGCAAAGCGAGCATGGACCTTGCGGGATAACTTCCGCTGATTAGTCACCGTCTTGAGAGAGGGGGTCAGAACATCGGGAGCGTTGTTTTCAGTTTTCAATCCACTGTCTCTTCCAGAATCAATGCTCCCACTCCTAACGTGAAAGGTCTTGGAGACGAAGAAATCGCTCAATCGCTTTCCCCGCGGCCCGTCTCCTATTTTGACTCTTCTCTAGGACATAACGGTAGAGCGCAGATGCCACTCTCCGCGAGGCTACAATACACAATCGCTCCCCGCCACACGGCTCCTCTCCCAATTCCCCATCGGCTCAATTCCAATTACCTGCGCCCGGAACTCTCGCCATATTGTTATCGGTCTCTCTCTCTCTGTGTGTACGCCTTCCCATTCCAGCTATTCCTCCGTTCATCACTTATTTTGCCACCAAGATGCTCTTCATTCACTACGCGAACCTGACACACTTCAAACAAAACCGACAACACTTTTGGGAGGACATAAAGTTTTCCTGTTCATCGAAATCGTTCTCTATGTCATCGAGTAGGTCCTTTCCGGATTGGTTCTCTTCAAAGTTCGCATTCAGCCTTTTCAACATGCTCTTCAACTTCGTCGTGCTCATCCGTGCTCACCAGTTTCATTTCAACTTTTCCTGCATCCAGGCGGTCCTATTCGTCCTTCACTTTTTCGATAATGTCGCAGTGCTCGTACTCAAAATCTTAATGATAACTGAGATAGTGGACAGTTGGTTTCTCCGTATTTATCTCAATGTACTCCCTATTCAGATTCCGATCCAACTTCCAGCTTCCTGTTCTGGATCTCTATGAACATAACAATCTGCTTCACATTCTCAGGTTCATCAAGCCTCCTTCTTCTCTCTAATTTTCGCCCTATTCAGCCATGTGCACACTGTTCTTCCTGACCGTCGAGCGTTGTTGTGCCACACTTCTCATGCGTGATTACGAGCGTGAAAAGAGACGTTATATCTCCGTACTTCTCAATCTGCTCCTTCTCTCCTACGGCCTCATCTCCTGCTTTGTCATCAGAAACAAGGAACACACAATCTTTGTGATCTCGTTTCTTCTGGTAATCAACGGCATCGCACTTGTGGTGAGGGCTCCGAACGGAACACAGACAGTTCCTGAGTGCATGTATTTTGATTTGATGCTCCCGGTGCCAGACGGAGCAAGGTCACTGTAGTTGTGACCTTTCAAAGATCATATTGTTTTCAAGGATCTCTGTTCGTTGCAGATGCATTGTTTTCTTCGTTTCTGGAACAAACACATCTACACGGAACTGCACGATAGCGTGAGCGTAACGGCGTACTCGTTGGCAAAGAGATTCCAAGTCGCCGAGAACATCAAGTCTCTCCACGTACTCCCTCATTATCAAAACGATGTGCCCAATTTTCATACTTCCAGATGATGAACAATATCATCTTCTACATGGGTCTTATGAACGCCATCGTCGTCCTCAGTGTGCTCTTCTCGAGCTTCAACCTGACGCCTGAGCTGGAGCTCTTTCTCACTTTCTGCCTGGACACTTCCATCTTCGTCTACAGCTTCTGCTACCCCGTCATTATGTACCATTCGTGTGAGAGATGGAAGTCTGAAATGAAGTCGAGTCTCGAATGGATCGGCTTTCTGCATCGGTCCAACACTGCCAAAGTTGTTCCGATCCTAAGCACGTTTGGAGCGCGTCTGGAGCCGGCGAACACCATGGGCAGCCACTTTGATCACCTTCGCAACTCATGGGAGGCGATCCCACGAAAAAGTATAATATCTGTTGAGCGTTAAAGAAATGAAGAAGTGGAAGAAAGAATACAAAGCAGACAGAAAAAGATAAGAGGATAAGGGTGGATTGTACAATTTGACTGCACCTACAAATAATTGTGTATGAATACGTGCTTCCCTCGAGAGCTCGCTAGCTTTCCTTCTTTTTATGCCTCTTTTCAATCGACACATTCCACGTGGCTACTCTCGATTCTCGCAAGCCATGAAACTTCTCGTCTTCCTTCTCGCTCTTCCGTTCCTCCCGCGTGCTTCCGCATTCGACATCGGCTTCATCAGCCGCATTTTCCCGAATTCATTCACCCAGACCGAACCGTAAGTTAGCACCCATTCTCGTCTCCAAAAACTTCTGCTCCACAGCTTCTCCCTGGTGGCTAAAAAAGGTCCGAAATCGATCGAATTCGCACATTTCTTCCTTGACAAACTGCTTCTAAAAGGTTTGTGTCTACTATTATGAGCACTGCAATCTTTGCTCACTCAGGAAACTATTCTCACTCTCCGTCTCCGGATGGCGGCTTCCTCATACAATCCCCAGACAATCCGGTATCAGTCAACAACATTGATTACTATTGGGCCACCGTCCTCCATCCCATAATGAGAAACGCCTCGATCGGCTGCAAAATACCTTTACCATGGCTTGTAGACGTTTCAGAAACTATGGTTTGTACGTGGGTTCAACTAATTCAGACAACCTTCTTGGCAGCCTTCCTTCCATTTTCGTACTAGCAATGACGCAACGGAGCCAGAAGTCACTATGCGTAACTTTCTGACGATGGTACAACGACGTGATGAAGTACAATTCACGGTTCTCTCCAATTTCCAGGTACATTTACCCGGCGGCAGTTCCCCCTCTGAAATTGCCTGGTCGTGTACTCCCCTCACTCCTCAATGCTGCGGAGTCGGATGCTGCTCGAAGCCCGCGAAGAACATGAACGTGTCCCATCCGACTCATCAGATCTTCGTATACTTGTAATTCTCCAATCAAAACTCTCGGGATGCCATTCTTGCAGCTGCGTTGCCTTCCTCGTTCTCTGCATCTTCCTCCTTCTCGGCTCTCTCTTCTTGTTCGTCTTCAACGACTTCTGGTACCGCTACTTTTCGGGAGTGCCCTCAACTCCGAGACCGACAATAGAGAGCCACGAACTGAGTCAGTTGACTCCGTCCAACGGAAGATCTCTGTCCCGAAACCATCTTAATGTTTGAGCCTTCATACAAATTTCATCTCAATAATCGAATAAAGAGTTGTTAATCAAAAACGAAAACGAAATGAGAAGACGTTTATTATGAAGAGTGCTGGACGCCTGCGATCTGCGAAGTCTTTGCTCCTCTCGCCGTCGTCGTCGAGTACAAATCCTCGACGGTGTTTGTCGTTTTCCCTTTCAGAATCCCTAAAAGCATATGATGGATTGTTATTTGGCTTTTTAAGACGCACGTATAATTGTATTCCTGAAGTCGCGAATGATCAGAATCAGAATGAGTGGATCCAATCCGGGATAGAGGAAAGAGCAGAAGACGATGAAGTTGGCATTCGCATTCAGGTTTATGTCCAAGAACGGCGCGATGAACATGACGCCGGTGGGAATGTACATGAACAGCGAAGGGATCAGAGTCTGCAGCACCAGAGCCTTGAATAGCTGATTCTGAAGTTGACGGGTCCGATCGGAAGCTCCCCGATGCTCTCGGATAGTCCACCATGTCGAGAAGCCGCAGTAGAACACGACGACGAACGTCATCGACTGAAAAACGGTCGTGCAGTTGTTGTTGAAAATCCTTGAATCATACCATCACTAGGTAATGAACAAAGCATCCCAAAAGATTTTTAACGTAAACGTGTCTGACTCCATCTTGGTAGTAGTACTAAAAAGTCACCAGTCTGGCCATCAAGCTCAATCCTTTTTCTAGCTAAACTCACGTAGACATACGCAATATACGATACATTCTCTTTTGAGATTCCATTGTAATGAGTGCGCAGAACATTTCTGAAATATCGAAGAACGTGATAACAACGAAATCTTTCATACGTGACGGCGGTTTCGGTGTACTCGGTATCAGGGTAGAGGAAATAGGAGACACTTGCCCACGCGGTCACAGGAATGCTGCACCCGAGAGGCCAGATGAGCACGCGCGGAAACGCGAAGAAGCGGAGCAGATGCGGTCTGGAAGCGAACAAGAGTGAGTCAGCAGAATGGGGCACACCGACGTCATTCCACATCGGACCGAAAAAGCGGCGGTTCTTAGCACTGTCATGACTCACTTGCACGCGGCAAAGAAACGGTAGACGAAATGGACGGCGGAGACGACGAAACTGGTGGCGAAGCAGGCGCAGTAAAAGGCCGAATTGATCTTGCCGAGACGTGTGGAATAGTTTAGACACTTTCGAGAAATCAAGAAGAACGTCGTGTTCTCGATGTGCATTATCTACAGAATGGGCGCATTTGATAAAGGGAACTTGCTCTTTGGCGATTCGATCTTACCGGCCTCAAAATCGACTCGACAATAGCATAGAAGATTGAAAAGATGCAGAAGAAGATCATGAGATACTTGTAAGTGCCCAAGTTTCTGCCGCGAGTTCGAATGAGCCCCAGGAGCACAATGTTGACGGAGAAGGTAAGCGTGAAACCGACCATATCGGCCGTGTCCACGAGCGCAAGCCATAGTTGACCTGACATCTGAAGATCAGAGAAAAGAATGAGCTGCTGAAATGGGAAAGAGAGAGAGAGAGAGAGAGCAAGGGACGACGAAGCGAAGGGGAAGTAATAAGGGCGGCGTCATGGTCGAAGAATGCTTCTGAAATGTATGCGAACAAAATATGATCTCACATCAGATGTATGTTGAACAACTGATATCACGCTCCCGACTTTTCTAGAGAGAACCAACCACCTGATGGGAAGACGTTGTCTTCCCTAAATACGGGACATGTTTTGGAGTTGAAAAACGGGTATTGTGCACCGGAAATTAACGAAAACTACAACGAAAATACGACGACCAATAAAGAATGGACGATTTTTTCGTGTTGGCCGCGCCAAATATAAAGTGATCATTCTAGCCTTTCTTGTGAAAGTTAACTCGATTGTCTGTGTACCTGAAACGATCGTAAACCTTATGAAAAGTCGATTCATCGTGAAACCTAATTATGAGAAACAGAAAAGAGTCTTATTCATTTTTCTGTTTTCTATTCAGAGCTCCAGTTATCAGTTTAAATGCATAGATCAGCGACAGAACGATTGAGAGAACGACGGTGAGAACGATTGCGAGCACGTCAAGAAGGTAGAATTCAATGAAAGTCATCTGACGAGAGTAAGGATCCAGAGATGGAAGACGGCCGAATCTAAAAAAGATTGTTCTATTGGTAACAAGAGTTTCGTAAGTACCTGGCTGCGAATTCTGCATGCTTCAAAAACAACTCTTTCGGATGGAACGGCTGGAATTCCAAGTGATCAGCAAGCCGTTTCGCATTCAGTGCGTAACTAAAAACATTCAATCTCTCCAAGAGTTCATCACACCAATACCCATTACCTTTCATCGTACAGAATCTTTTGGAACACTTGCTCGATCTCAATCGGATCCGATAGTTTGTACTTTGTTATTTCGATCGACCCGTTGTGTCTTGCCAACATTTTTGCATTCCGCATCTGATCTGCGAATATTGGACACTGAAAATTGGAAAAATGAATGCTAAATCAATGTCTCGTCTACATTTCTTACCGTAATAGTCGGTTTTCCCAAATAACTGACCTCGTTGATACTTCCGAGCCCTCCGTGGGTCATAAACGCGGACAGACGCGCGTCGGCTGAAAATAGTGGACGGTTCGTTGAAAGCTCATAACTAACGTTCTCACCTAAAACTTCTCGCTGTGGAATCCACTTGGCAAAGTGAATATTCTGAATTCCCTTTGCGAAACTATCCACGTCATCTGCCTCATACTTCCAAATGAATGTCACTTGTGGGAACTTGCTCATGGCTTTTGCCATTGCAACTCTGAAGCCAACACACCAGTTTCACAGGTTATTGACACCATCACTCTCACTTTTTGTCCATCGGCATATCTTTCGAAAGAATGACGGATCCGAAAGAGATCAACATTGTCTTCTCCCTTTCATTGAGCACTTTATCCCACTGTTCCTCCACTTTTCCGCTTTTCAAGCTCTTCAAATCAACAGAAATTCCTCCGATTTGAATGTTTTTCGAGAGTGTCGGTCGTGTGAAGTCCAGATATGGATTCGAGTTCATGAAGAAGAAGGAGGAATGTGGCATCCTTTGCTGAAAATGTTTGTTTAGGTAAAAGTCGGCATCCCGCCCAATTACAGATGGATAAATCTTCTTTGTTGAGTCTTTATAATCTGAAAAATGATTTGGAACCAACGAGAAGATGTCAGTGGAGAGGCCGATCAGAGCATTCATGAATCTCTCGTATAAACTCATTCGGTCGGAGGACTGTGCCATCAGATCTGAATGGAGCGTCACTGACGTCTGATGCGCTCACTCACTTGGAATGAAACTCGGCGTCGTCGGTTCTCCCATCGCTGAAGCAGTCATCGAGTCGTACGAAATGGATCCTGCGATGGAGAATGTTTTGATTTCCAGATACTCCATTAATGCTGGAAGGATACCATTCGATTAGAGAATACAGAAGACAACTTACGGAATGCACAAGCGAACATACTTTCAAAAAGCATCACGTCAAACTTTCTTTTCTTGAGCTCATCCAAAATCGGAAGATTCACCGCGAGAACAGCGTGCTGTTCCTGGTTGACAGATTGGAAGAAGTCGGCAGTTTGAGGCACTTCGAACACGGAGAACTCTTGATTCCACCACCGTTTGTTGCCGGCGATCAGGTCTCCGATGGCCTTCAGTTTCGGGCTCGGCTGGAAAACGTTCGAAAGTGCACTCAAAACAACCTAATTTCAGTGAGACTCACATCCAAATGAACAACATCCTCTGTTAGTTTTGTGTATGTAAAGTTGCGGAATTCGGTGACAATAGTTGGAGTGAATAGCGTCTGAATGATTCGATCCGTTCACTTTTTCAGTTTTTTTTGCAGCCCAAGTCTTACCACATTATGCCCGGCCTCAGTGAGAATATCGGCAATCCTTCCCAGAAAAGTAGTATGACTGTGACCAAATAAGGGACAGAAAACTAGAAAGTTGTAGGAATACGCGGAACTGGCGAGAAGAAAAACCAAACATGTCAACTTCATGACGATGAAAAAACGAAAATGATAAGACAGTCACAACAGACTACTCTTTATTGACCCGTCATCAGAAAACCCCCGACAAAACAGACTGTGCGAATTGTAGTTGATTCAATTCGTTTTGTGTTTTACGGCCGAAAACGTGAATGGGAGACAACTGATCAGCAGCCTCGATAGTCGGTAAAGAACGAAAAGGACCAGTAGAACGGAAGCGACGACGATGGCTGCCACGTCAATAAGGAAGTACTCGACGAACGACATTTG
Organism: Caenorhabditis sp. 36 PRJEB53466; assembly: GCA_946814055.1. Lineage (NCBI taxonomy): Eukaryota > Metazoa > Nematoda > Chromadorea > Rhabditida > Rhabditidae > Caenorhabditis > Caenorhabditis sp. 36 PRJEB53466. Next base: position 2,678,792 of record CAMPFS010000005.1, on the reverse strand, counting down.
GCGGGAATAAGGGTCCAGAGACGGAAGACGTCCGAATCTGAAAAGTTACGATTGGAAGCGATGAATCGAAACGGACACTTACTGAGCGGCAAACTCGGCATGTTTCAACAAGAGATCTTTGGGTTTCGTAGGCTGATTCGCCAGTTGATGGGCTAGATTTTCAGCTGCTTGTTTGTACCTAAACACTGTCACTTTATCACTTTGCCGTTTCTCCGTTTCCGTTTCACTCACTGAACATCAAACACAATCGTCCGCAGCGCTTCTTCGATTCTGTCCGGATCCGCCAGATCGTACTTGGACAACTCGATGGATCCGTTATGTCGAGATAACATTTTTGCATTTCTCATTTGGTCGGCGAAAATAGGACACTATAAATGTTCTTCTAACTTTTTTAAACTCTCTTTGAAAATGTTTTTACCAGAATGGTGGGCTTCCCAAGATAGCTGACTTCGTTTATACTTCCAAGACCAGCGTGTGTGAAGAATGCGGAGAGCCGAGAGTCGGCTGAAAACGGATTGATTTAAAACTTACAACGAACAGCCACAAACCAAGAAGAGCCGTTTGTGGAACCCATGTGGAGAAGTGAATGTTGGCGGTTCGTTCGGAAAAGCTCTCCGTGTCATCCGTCTCGTACTTCCAGATGAACGTCACCTCGGGAAACTTGCGCATAGCCCGTACCAATGACGATCTGAAACGGACGGCTTGTTCTGCATATTCCATTTCCTCACTCACTTGTATTTCATTGGCATGTCCTTGGAAAGCATCACCGATCCAAAAGAGACCAGCACAGTTTTGGGTCTCAAAGAGAGAATGCGATCCCATTCCTCGTTCACTTTCTGATTTTTCAAACGCTCCATGTCGACAGAGATCCCTCCGATTTGCACGTTTTTGGTGATCACTGGACGCGGGTAATCGATGAACGGATTCGAATTTGTGAAAATGAACGAGGATTGTGGCTCAACGGAAGCAATGTCGATGGGTTCGAAAGGAGCACGGAAGGAAGTGAACACTTGCATCGGGAGGAAGAAGTCGATGATGGGAGGAGTCACAGTGCTTACGAGTCTTTCGAATAGACTCATTCTATCAGTTGACTTCGAAAGGGGGACTGGAAATAATAAAATAAGAGAGTTCTGATCCATTCGGCCTTACGTGAGACGGCACTCGGCATCACTGGTTCACCGATTGATCTTGACAACTTTAAATCGTAAACAACTGAGATGGAAGGCAGGAATGTTTTGATTTCAAGGTAATCGAGAAGAGCTGGAAGGAGCTGCGTTAGCTCAACTTTGTTATTAATGCACTTACGATAGGAACACAACACAAAGCTCTCGAATATCATCGCATCAAACTTTCTTGCTTTGAGTTCATCGAGTAACTCCAAATTGTCTCTGAGCACATTCGCTTGCTCAGCGTACATATTATGGAAGAGTTGGAGAGCCGGGAGCATTTCGGAGATCGAGGAATCGTCCGTCCAGAATCTCGAAAAGTCCTTGTCTTCCATCGAAGCTCCGTACTCCTCCAGTTTCTTGCTTGGCTCCAAATGAATCACATCTTTCGTTGACTTTACGTACTGAACACGTGCAAACTTCTTAACGATGATCGGTGTGAAGAATGTCTGAATAAATGGAAATGCATTGAAGTGGAAGAATTTGTGATACCAACCACATTATGCCCGGCATCCGAAAGGGTGTCTGCGATTTTAGCGAAGTAAGTAGTGTGACTGTGCCCGAATAATGGACAGAATACGAGATAATTGAACGAAAAAACAGTTTGGATCAGGAGAAAAGTCACTAGAATCGGTCTCATTACTAATTCTTGTTATAAGTCTGCCTGGGCCGTGATTTATATACTATCATTTTATCGGCAAAGACCACAATCCGATCACAAATTGGTCACATACGGAGGCAAGTTCTGCGTCTACACGTGATCGTTCCCTGTAAGGCATTCTTTATGAAAGATATTTCTTCAGTTTTTCATCATCTCTTTATGATCTCTTTTGTCAGTTCAGCTACAATTGGCACACGGACAGTCCGTGGTTTGTAGCGGCGGCGATAGAACACGAATCCCCAATTGTTGATCGAATGGACAAGAAGAGAAACTAAACATCTGTAATCAAGTTTTTAGATCAAAAACTTCATTGTTTCTTCGAATACCTCGTCGCGAACTCTGCATGTTTCACCAGCAGTTCCTTGAAAGCATCTGTGATCCTGGAAGTGACAGCCAAATTAAACTTTGACTATTTAATTGAGCCATTGTGCGGAGCCAACATTTTTGCGTTTCTCATTTGATCGGCAAACAGAAGGCACTGAAAATTCAGACTGTTGACTAGTCATTTGAGTTCCGAATTCATCGACACTTCGAAGACCGGCGTGCGTCAGGAATGCGGAATTCATTGAATACGGAAAAGAAGTGAGTGCTCACCGAGAAGTGATATTTGAGGGACCCGTTTGGAAAAGTGAATGTCGTGCGTGTGCTCCGCAAACTCGTGAGGATCGTCCGTCTCGTACTTCCAAATGAACGTGACTTCGGGGAAGTTCTTCATCGCCTCTGCCATCGACTTCTTGTAGAGCAGATAACATGACTGATCTGAAAGAAACGAGCATTGCTTTTTATCAAGCATTCAACACTGTACACATATTTTTTCAGCGTCTCGAACGCCTCCGAATGCACTACATCCTCCGTAGTTCTTGTGTATTTAACGTGGGCGAAACATTTCAATCAATAATAGTGGGAGTGATGAATGTCTGTAAGTAGCGGGACAATAACAAGACATGTGTACTCTCTCACCACTTTGTGACCTCCGTCTGTCAGTGAATCGACGGTTTTTGCAGAGAACATAGTGTGACTATGACCGAACAAGGGACAGAAAGCGAGGAAGTTGAAAGAGGATACAGGGTGGAGCAGGGAAAGAAAAGAAGAGCAGTATTGAACATTGATAAGAAAATGGAAAAAGACAACGTGTTGTGAACTGTCTTTTGTTGATAAAGGCGACTATAAAGTACGTATTTGAAAGCTGATAAGAACGGAAAGTGTAATGGAAAAGTGAAGGTTCAATTGGTACTTTGTAGCAGACTCGATTCGAATGACTACGAGTAAAGATCTTTTATTGATAATTTAATAACCCGTACAAGATAAAACTGGTTAGGAGTTGTGACACATCAATTATTCGAGTTTTGCTTTTGTAATTGAGCTGGTCAACTTTAGGAGGACAAAGTAAAGAGTTGCTAAGATCAGGAGCCCGACGGCGGCAAACAAGGCGACGACATCAATCAAAAAGTACTCGACGAAGCTCATGTTTCTGATGTTGCAGTCCAGCCCCGGCTGCTCTCCGAATCTGAATCATTTAATTGTTAAAATACCTCCTCCGATAATTCACTCACTGAGCTGCGAACTCGGCGTGTCTGACCAGAAGTTCTTTCGGCTTCATCGGTTGGTTTTCGAGTCGCTTCGCCAGATTTTCGGCGTTCGCTTTGAAACTCTCGTCGTAAAGAATGTTGTGGAAGGCGGTTCGGAGAGCGCCGTATTTCGGAAGATCAAATTTGGATATTTCGATCGATCCGTTGTGTCGAGTCAGCATTTTCGCATTCCGAAGTTGATCAGCGAACAGGGGACACTACAGTAATGGAATGAATGAGGAAAAAAGAAGGGGAAAATGAAAACCCACCAATATAGCAGGTTTTCCTAGGTAGCTCAGTTCATTGACACTTCCGAGTCCGCCGTGAGTGAGAAAAGCGGACAGTCGTGAATCCGCTAGCAAAGCCTTCTGAGGCACCCATTTGCTGAACACAATGTTGTCTGCTCCGCCCGCAAAACCAGTGTCTTCTGACTCATACTTCCAAATGAACGTGACATTCGGAAGTGACGTCATCACTCGCACGAAATTCGCCCTACAATCGGAATGGAATAATCCGAGTGAGTCGTGAATGAATTCGTTCTCACTTGTAACTGTCGGGCATGTAAATCGAGTGGAACATGGAACCGAACGAGATCAGAATGGAATGAGGTCTTTTGTTCAGCACTGCGTTCCATTTCTAAACTTGTTTTCATTTCAATTTCCCACTTTGAGATTCAAAATGTCCAACCTCGTCCACTTTCTTGCTTCTCAATTCATTCACATCCACAGTGATCCCACCGATTTGCACAGTTTTTGTGATCATCGGACGCGGGAAGTCAATGTAGGGATTGGAGTTGATGAAAATGAATGGTGCACTGTGATAGACGGACTAAAAAGTGGTCATTGGACGGAATTCGAACATTTCCTTATACCTCAATCTCCATAATCTTTTTCGGATCCCGCAAAGTTGACCACTCGGGCCATTGAAGTATCCACTTGCCGAGAAAATAGGAAATCGTATTGGTGGCCCGCTCTTGGAAGTTCATCACATTCCCAAAGTTTGTGAAGTACCCTACAATGATTCAGTTGAACCGGAAAACGGACGATTGGAGTTATAGAATTGACCTGATAGATAGCTCGGATTGACGGGTTCTCCTAATAACTCCGCGATTCGGTTGTCGTGAGTAACCGAAGCGACCGGCAGGAAAACGGGAATTTCCAGGTAGTCTTGGATCGCTTTCCCCATGAACATGAATCCTTCGAAGACGATCACGTCGAACTTTGGACGCGTTTTTTGCATTTCATCAAGAACATGAACGTTTGCTCGAAGATCTGTAACACACAAAACGTTTCCCGATAAAATTCAGTTTGCACTGACTGTCCATGACTTTGTCGAAGATAGACATGAAGCCAGTGTAGCTGGGAATCGTCTCGAGCATGCTTCCTTCTTCGCTCCAGAATCTGGACAAGTCCCCGGACTCCATCTGATTCCCCAATCTATCAATCTCCTCTGTCGTCTGGAAATGTTTTGCGTTGGCCTCATTTTGCACCACCACTAACTGACCTCAATGTAAACAAGATCTTTGACGGATTTAGAGTACGAAACATTTCGAAAATTGGAAGTAACCTGGATGGAAAGGAGAGTCTGTAAAGGGGAAGAATAATATATTTCAGTACAAACCACCGATCACTCACCACATTATGACCGCTCTCCGCCAGTGAATCGGCGACTTTTCCCAGAAAAGTGCAGTGACTGTGGCCAAAGCTCGGGGAAACCACCAAGAAATTATAGGATTGGACTGGAGAACAAATGCTCAGAACGGCAGCCACCAATACCAGAATTGAAGCCATTTCTCGTTCTCTGCCACCGGAATCGGCTACCATTTTATAGTTGTGTTAATAGGCCGCCTACCATGGGCATGGGCACGGACACAACCGACAGGGTATAGTTTGTGGTGTGTCTCATTTAACGAAAGACATAATGCTAATCACTAATCACATTTTACTCTCAACGAACGATCGGCCCGTTTCAGCGTCAGGAATGCTCTTTTCGAAGCCTGATAAACAAGAGTAAATAGGAAGAAGACACAAAAAGAGATCACAAAAATGACATCAATCAGAAAGTTCTTTCAACTTTTTATTTCAATCAGAAAAAAAACCTACTTTTCAGCCGATCCACGATTGTCCACTTTCTTCACTCACGCCGGTCTGGGCAGTCTGAACGAACTGAGCTACCTGGGAAAAACCCGCAATTCTGGAACTTAGGCTTCATCTGCGACCACTCTTTCCCCTATATAATCTAGTTAATTTCAGTGCCCTCTGTTTGTCGATCGAATGCCAAAATGCTCTCTCGTCACAATGGATCCATGGAGATTTCCAAATTTGGACACCGTTTGGAGAATCAGCCCGTGAAACCACGTCAACTTCTCGTGAGCCATGCCGAGTTCGTAGCACAATTCGGCGAGATCTCGTCGTTGCATCCGACGACGCGGCGGCTGACTTTCATCGAATATTTTATGACTTTAAAGTTTTCTGGAGTTTATTTTACCTAAAAGCGCCGATTATGGAATCCACTTCGAGACTTCGAACATTGGACGCATTTTTGGCAACACTATGGTTTCTTTGATCGAGAACGGAAGGACGCCAGAATGATGTCATGGGTGAGTGAAGTGACGGGAAAAAAGAATAATTCTTGTGCTAGACTTCTTCAGCCTCCGATCATCCAGGACCATCCGCCACCAAGATCCGCGGCTCTTTTTGTGGTTCTCTCAGCTTTTTTGGGATGATGTTGCTCTTACCGTCACTGTTTGGAGGCTAGATAACACGTCATCAAGCGACCATTGCGGTCATGCATTACACGTGAATCCCATCATCGCTGAATGCGTTTCCGCCTCCCCCTTTCTTTCCTAAATACTGTCCTTGCAATCATAGACGTTACATTGGTTCATGGTTTTTCAATGAAAGTTCATCTTAACAAAGATCGTCTGGTTACTCTACATTAACACTACAACTGGTCGAAAACTACTCGGCGCTTCTGCTCACTTTCACTTTCTACTTGATGTGCTCTACTAGGAACTGAAGATCTATCTTGAATTTCGCAGACTCATGCTCTCCGTTCCACCAGTGGCTCAAGAACCTCTACTCCTGGAATCCATTGTGGCAATGTTCCGTATCCATGCTTTCCGTGATAGATATAAACTTGTTTTCAGATCTACTCAACTTCGAATCTCAAATCACAGCCGACAAGTACTTCAACTTACACAAAAGCGACTTTCCGTGCTTTTATCACCTCATAAATTTGTTGCTTTTGTTTGGTCCCTCCTTTTTCGGCATAGCGTTGAGATTCAGGAAGCGAAAGAATGGGAAGTTTCCGCGTACTTTATGCATGGCAACGATGATCCTTCGGCAGTCATCAGCAGAAGACCGACGTCTTCTCGGAACGGCCGAGTCTTCGATGACTGATTCCTGCCTCTAACACCTATTTTTCTGTGCTAATTGCTATTTTCGCATCATGCGCCGCCTGGTCTGATCGGAGGAAACGTGAGCTGTCACCGTCGGTTTCCCCCTTCCAGTTGCCCCCCACTCTGCACCCGTTTTCTGTCGTCGGAACTTTCCTTCTTTGCCCTTTTTCCGTGCCCCTCCAACTCTTTCCACCACTTATCCCCGCAAGTTTCTGAATAATTCACCGCCTGGCCCAAGCCGGGCTTTCACTCAAATTAGCATTCGTTTTATGGTTTTTAAGCCGGCGGCGCGGCTCCAAATTTATTTGATCCGGTAGTGGCGCAGAGAACCTCATTAAAGCAATGGAGACCACTTGACGTCCGATAATTGGCGGGTTCGTGGCTCCCCAAAAAGAGGATCGAAGGTCGTTTCTGAGGGGGAGGATGCTCTTGCTCTGCTCGTTACCACATCATAAACGAGATCGGCTCCCCCCCCCCAAGTGTCTTGCTCGTCTTTCTTTTCTGCTTTGCTACTAAACTAACATACCTCGAGGGAGCCAGAACACTCATTGGGCGGCCCGCAAGCAATACACCTAGGCGGAATTGAATTGAGACAGCCGCTTAGGCGCTTCTTCTTCTTCTTCTTCTTCCCCTTCCTCTCCTGGTCCCCAACTTCATTTGTCGTCCCGTGAGTCCTGTCTCGCGGATGAGTATGAGTGGTCCCCTCCCCCCCTTTCCTTCCGTTTTGCCGGCTCATTTTGCAGATAATAGAATAACAGACAAACCGAATTGAGGGCGGCTGGCTGGCGAAGAGAGGGTGGCGGAGGAGCGGAGCGGAAGAGACAAGGACCTTCCGAAAACACTTACGATCATCACTTGACACGTTCAGCATTATTTTATTTTTATTCCGCCATCTTCGCCAATCATTTTTCTGGAAAATGAGAGCAAATCGTTCAGAAACGGGCGTCGGCTAGATGAGTAATCGCCGCCGTGCCAGTTGACAATTTCGTCTGCTAATCTATTTTGATCTGCTGTTTTTGTAGCATGTGTTTGTGCAGGAACACGGACGAGTCTGATGTGATCACCTCGGAATTCATCTAGTTGAAGATCTGATCTTCTAACTGACATCTGATCTTCTAACTGACATTCTCTTGCTTCGAAAGTGCACGTCTCCAGGTTCCCATGTCCTTCGTGAGAATGTCTTGAACCAACACTCACTTCCTCCCCAAACGATAATGACGTTTTTCCGTTCATTTATACATCTCTTTCCTTCTCCCCGCAAAACCGAAATGTTTATGATCTCATATATCCTTCCAGTTTATAGTTCCGCTTCCAGATGGTCTGGAAAGCAGCAGGAGCACAAAAATATGTCACCACATAAACAATTCGCCGTCGTCATTCAAAATTTCGCTCCATCTGCATTTGACATTTCCTCTTCGAGCCCTTCTCTTGGGTTTTTCACGAGTTTCTATTCATGTCGCGCCGCCACGTCATTAAAAATTAGTCGAGATTCAATAGAGACGCATCTTCTTGTTTCCTACTTTTTTGGCACCCATGCCACGTCATGCATAAAATGCCCGTTTTCCGGTGAAGTCTTCAAGTCCTTCGCCCACTTCCGCAGTGGCTAATCTGGCATTCCGGTTGGTAATTTATCGTTGGCAGCAACTCTCTCTCTCTCTCTCCATGTTTTCTGATAACATTCCCATGAGTGTTCTGCTCCTCTTCATCTTGTCTTCGGAGCACTCCGCCCCTTCCGCTTCCTCTGCCTAACCCGATTATCGTTATGAAGATGATGTTCGACGACAGCCACCGGCGATTCTGATTCTGTTTGCTCACGGCGGGGGCTCTCCTTTTTTGCGGCTCTTCTCGATTCATTACACACCCCATCCATTTTCCAATTTCTACTACATCTTCGTCTACGCACGTCTTCTCCACCACTCTGCTCCTTCGCTCTGCCTCCTGGAGAAAAGAGGAGGAGGAGGAGGAGGACATCGTTTAGTATCTTTCGGGCATCTTCCAGTACCGCTGCCGCCACCGCCCGTCTCTCTTTTTCGGATGTTTTGTGATTGCTTCTAGATTTCTGAGCCCCAGCATCCCTGATGTGATTCATCGATGCGCCACGTCCTTCTAGCGACCCTATTCCTTACCGTCTTCCAAGTGCATCACGTCTCCGCTCAACTCAATTTTAAAGTAAGTCAAACAGATTACTGTAGCCGAAGAACAGAGTTCATGTTTTCGCAGAAAGTCCAAAACACTGACAACACGCGTCGGCAACAGCAAAGGAACCGAAAATCAGAGGCATTCGATCAGTACTCCCACTTAGCAGACACTGGAGAAGTCAATGAGCAGCTCAGGTATTACACTCACAGCTTCGAGCAAAAAGTGCGGGAGGCCGTTCGCGATGAGGAGTACATGCTCAAGAATCTGTGGTACGATCCGGAGTACGTCATCCACGACCTGTGTGAGCCGCACAAATCGGGCGGACAGACGGGCGAGTTGATATGGTCAGAGTCGGGAGATCGTCTTCTGAAAGTGATCGGGAACGGCGTCGTCGAGGACGGGTACAATATGTTCATGGCACCGGGGCAATCACACGGGAAACGGACGGATGTGCACGTGGCGGTGTACATCGAATCCATGTCTTCTTTCAAAGCACAATCTATGGACTTCGAGGTGGACATGTACTTGGCGATGGGATGGTTCGATCGGAGGCTCGCTCACAATTGCACACATCCGATACTGGTCACCAGCAAAGTAAATTGTTCGACTGTTCTGAAATACTTCTTCGTTTTTTAGTTCATCGCTGATCGAATCTGGTATCCGGATTTGTACTTTGTCAACTCGAAGTACGCGTACCTGCAAGAAGTGACCACTCCCAACCTGATGGTGGTCGTCTATCCGGACGGACTCATCTTCAAAACGATGCGGCTCGACGTTACTCTCTCCTGCATGATGGACTTGAAACTATTCCCTCTGGACTATCAGGAGTGCCCGCTGACCATCCAAAGCTGTGAGTTTTGTTCGTGTTCTTTTTCTTCCCATTCCGAATGTTCCAGTTGCCTACATCGAGCAGATCGTCAACTTAACGTGGCGGGATGATCCTCCGAACTTTCCGATTGGGTTCAACCCTGATATCAAACTGAACGACATGCAAATCACAAATAAACGATTCAAAAAGTGTGCGGGACCGTATCCAATGTTCAGAGGAGAGGCCATCTGGAGCTGTATCCAGGGGTTCATAGTGATGAAGAGACTCGTGCTCTTCCATATCATCCAAACCTACATTCCCACAGGTGAGCCCCTCCGCTCATTGATCTCTTCGAAACGAGCAAAAAACAGGCATGCTCGTCTCGATTTCGTGGATGTCGTTCTGGCTGGATCCGCGTGCCAGTCCCGCCCGTATCTCGCTCACAATCACCTCGTTACTCACTCTGACGACAATGAGCAACGGAGCCCGACAGGACCTGCCGCAGGTCTCCTACATAAAGGCACTGGACATCTGGCTGACATTCTCGCAAGCGCTCATCTTCCTCGTGCTTCTCGAGTACTCGTTCGTCTCGTATTACATGACGAAACGGACGACAAACTGTTCGCATCGAAGTCTGTTTTACGAGGAGAGAGTGCAGGAATGCAAGAGGGAGGAGAAGGTTCGAGAATGAATTAATATTCTCGAGATGTCATGTTTTTCCGCAGGCTCGCAAGTCGATCGTCAACAACAACAAGCCGTCGAACGCCGGCGTTTCCGAAGTATCCGATTTGAATAGGAACAAAAAGTCGCAGCAGTTCTCGTTGACCCACGGAATATCTGCGTGTCTCAACGAGTCGGCGGTAACACTTTCAGGCCCACAAATCATTCGAGCATAAATTAACAGGCGCTCATGTCGGTCACGCCCACGCCTCCTCGATTATTCACCAAGTTCGACACCAACAAGCCGTGTGCGCGGTGTTCCGAAAAGAACGAGCGGATAGCAGTCAAAATTGATGAATGTGAGCACGCTTCTCTTGCCGCCGACCGACCAAACAACACTTTCAGATAGCCGCTGGCTGTTCCCCACCGTCTTCTCGGTATTCTGTCTCTCCTATTGGCTCTACTTCACTTGGCGATCTTCCTCCTCGGACTCGGAAGGCTGACGGACCTGCAGAGTAGATAATCCATGAGTTATGTGTCACCGAAGCAATAATTCCTTTCTGTTTGACAAGAACTGCAATAAATATGATCATATTTGTTTTGATAATTTGCAAGATTTTGATGGTATTCCTATTAAATTGGATGACAATTATGCTCAACTGCCATTAATTTTTAGTACGCTTCAGTTTGAGCATTTAAATGCATTTTGCGGCCAAAATCGACGATGGACTAGTTTTCGCGGACTAGTAAACCCCAGCTTCTCAGCGACCGCGTTAACGAATTCGCAAATTGTCCGCCTTTTTTCTGCTTTCTACTCAGCCGTTTTCCTTGTTTAGCCCACTCAATTTGCAAAGAAAAATTATTAAAATCTTCAGAACATTGGTAAAAACCTCAAATGACCTCAATTATCAAGCTACAAGTCTTCTCCGGCGCAAAAGACGAAGGCCCCCTGTGCTATCTGCTGCAGGTGGACGGAGATTACATTTTACTCGACTGCGGATGGGACGAACGGTTCGATTTGAGATATTTTGAAGAGTTGAAACCTTTTATTCCGAAAGTGAGTCGGTTGACAATGTTCCCGTCAACTTTTTCCATTTCAGATCAGCGCAGTTCTCATCTCTCACCCAGATCCGTTACATCTCGGCGGATTACCCTATCTCGTAGCAAAATGCGGACTCACTGCGCCAGTTTATGCGACAGTCAGTCTCTCCGAAGCGCTGCCCACGTAAAAATGGTTGTTTCAGGTACCTGTCTACAAAATGGGTCAAATGTTCATCTACGACGTTGTGTACAGTCATTTAGACGTCGAAGACTTTGAATACTACTCTCTGGACGATGTGGATATGGCATTCGAGAAGGTGGAACAAGTGAAATATAACCAAACTGTCGTGCTGAAAGGAGACTCCGGAGTGCATTTCACCGCGTTGCCCGCAGGTCACATGCTCGGAGGATCCATCTGGCGGATTTGTCGAGTCACTGGAGAGGATATCATTTATTGTGTCGACTTCAATCACAAAAAGGAGCGCCACTTGAATGGATGCTCGTTTGACAGTAACCAATTTTCTTCGGACTTTGCCAGAGGATTGAAAGTTTACAGATTTTAACCGTCCTCACTTGCTCATCACCGGAGCCCATCACATTTCGCTGCCGCAGATGCGACGGAAAGATCGAGACGAACAGTTGGTGACGAGGATTCTGCGGACAGTTCGGCAGAAGGGAGACTGCTTGATTGTGATCGACACGGCCGGAAGAGTCCTCGAACTCGCGCATCTTCTGGATCAGTTGTGGTCGAAGTGAATTCACATCTATTGTATACTTTACAAAGCGTTATTTTCAGCGCGGACGCAGGTTTATCTACTTACAACCTCGTGATGATGTCCCATGTGGCTTCCTCAGTTGTCCAGTTCGCCAAATCGCAGCTCGAATGGATGAATGAAAAGCTGTTCAAGTACGATTCCAGCTCTGCGCGCTACAATCCGTTACCCTGAAGAACGTGACTCTCTGCCATTCACACCAAGAACTGATGCGAGTACGATCGCCGAAAGTGGTTCTGTGCAGTAGTCAGGACATGGAATCGGGCTTCTCGAGAGAGTTGTTTCTGGATTGGTGCGTCGACACCAGGAACGGAGTCATTCTGACCGGAAGACCTTCCGGGTATACTCTCGCCGCAAAGCTGGTCAATCTGGCCGAAAAGGCCAACGATGGAGTACTGAGCCAAAAGGATCGGTATCTGAGTCTGTTGGTGAAAAAGAGAGTGGCACTGGAAGGAGAGGAACTGTACGAATACAAAAGACGGAAAGCGGAGAGAGATGCGGAAGAGACGCGGTCCCGAATGGAACGAGCGAGAAGACAGGCTCAGGCGGCAGAAAGCGATGAAAGTGACGACGACGAGATGGCGGCTCCAATAGTCCCAAGGCACGCAGACAAGGATTTCCGGTCGTTCGATGGAACTGACAACGAAGCGCATTGCTTTGATATCATGGCCAAGTGGGACAATCAGCAAAAGTAAGTTATTGTATCCCAAAATCCGTACATGATTTGAAGTTTAAGGACATCGTTCTTCAAAACAACGAAGAAATCATTCCCAATGTTCCCTTATATCGAAGAAAAGGTGAAATGGGATGATTACGGAGAAGTCATCAAGCCGGAGGATTACACGGTCACTTCGAAGATTGACCTGCGAAAAGGACAGAATAAGGGCGAACTAGTGGTTGTGAAGAAGCGGGAAGAGGAAGAGGAAGTGTACAATCCGCTCGATCATGTTGAAGAAATGCCGACGAAATGCGTCGAGTTTAAGAACCGGGTGGAGGTGCTGTGTCGCATTGAGTTCATAGAATACGAAGGAATATCGGACGGAGAGTCAACGAAAAAGCTGCTTGCTGGTCTGCTGCCTCGTCAGATCATCATTGTGCACGGTTCGATGCAAGACACCCGAGACCTGTTCGCCTATTTCAAGGAGGCCGGAGTTGCGGAAGGAAAGATCGAAGCGCCGGCGACTGGACAACTCGTCGACGCTTCGGTCGAATCGTACATCTTCCAGGTGGCACTCAGCGATGCTCTGATGGCTGATATTCAGTTCAAGGAGGTGTCCGATGGAAACAGTCTCGCGTGGATCGACGCAATAGTCACGGAGAAAGATACCGTTGACGACTTGCTCATCAAGCGCGCCACCCGTCTCAATATCAACGGTTCACAGGAAGAAGAAGAAGAAGAAATGGAGAAAGACGTGCTGGAAATTGTCGACGAGCCGATGGACACGGATGCTCCTAGAGCGATTGAAAGCAATACTATTGCCGAGAAGGAGAGCGCTAAAATGCCGCCAGTAATCGGAGGTCCGAAAAAAAGAGTGCGCGGAAACATGGTGCTGGAGCCCGTTCGGAGTTTGAAGGGACCCATCCACGCGGTAAGAAACGACAGACTAGTCATCTTCCTACGTTATGATCAGCTTCAAAAAAACTACGATCGGTGCCATATTTTGTGTTTCCGGTCAATCGAAAGATCACTTTCTGTCTTGTCTATAAATAATCAGCTTCCCACCGACTTTCGAAAGTGTTGCCCGCTTATTACGCACTTGCTTTCTTCTTTACATCTTATTGGATTGCTGATAAGAGCACACAAGACTGTTCTTTGCTGCTTCTAGTCTAATTTTGTGTCACGGAAAAGGACAGCGACGATTTTGCACGCTGCTCTTTTTTCCCGTAAACCAATTCATTCAATTTACAGTCCGTCTTTGTTAACGATCCAAAACTGACCGATTTCAAGAACTACCTCGTCGACAAAGGATACAAAGCAGAGTTCGTCGGCGGAAATCTTCTTATCGACGGTAAGCGTACACTTGGCTCCGTGCCAACTATACACTTTTCTCTATTCAGGAACGTGCTCAATTCGTCGTCAGGAGACTGGCATGTTTAAAATGGACTGCGCAATCACCAAACAATATTACCTTATTCGCAAACTTTTCTACGATCAATTCGCTGTATTGTAACGATCTCTTACCAATAAATTCCATCATTTCCTTTCTTCCTGCTCTTTTACTCTGAATCAACTTCTTTTCAGACGCGAATGAACGACCGGTCGCCGTCTGCAACATTCCCTTTGTCCGTTTCCGCCGCCATTCTATTTCAGTCGTTTACGTGCTCTTTGCTCACCGGTCACCGCTTTTATGCATTCGTCTGAAATGGCCGCAGATGTCCTGGAAACGCGGCGACGAACGGAATGTGCAAACAAGTCATCTGGAGAGAGCAAAACGTCACTGCCGAGCAACTTTCCTTGTTTTGTCTTTTGGAGCATGTGATGGGTGTAAACAACGCCCACTCTCGTCCCGATTGTACTGTTTCCCTTTGTTTCGGTTTTTGAGCTGAATTGTGACGAGCATAAAGCATAAGTATTACTGTACTTTTTTCAAAAACGGTCGACGTGAAAACCAGAGAGCGACGGCGAAAAAGCGCAGAATTTACGTGAAGTGCGACCGGCAGACCGTACGCTAATCGAAGTGCTTCCTTTCATTTCCTATTCGCGTGCTTTCTCGGTATGTCCGTCCTTCCCAAACTTCTCGGCGATAAGACACAAAAAGACCAACCTCCTTTTATTCTCCACCTCTTTTTTTCGTCTGTGCTAAAGCGGCGCAAGATTGATAAAACTGAAAAGTCTATAAAACACTCGGACACCTCCCGATTCTCGCCATTCTCCAGACATGCTGGACATTCTCGTCGACGTCGTCACCTCAACGTTAGCCGACGGAGGAGTCAACCTCACCGATTTTAGGGTAAGTGGCTTTCCGGATTCCTCCTTCCACTTCTTATTCTTCGTTCTTCAGCATTGTTTCCTGTGGGCTTTGATCGTCGGAATATGTCTCGCTTTCCTGCTCGGATTCGGAATGGGCGCCAACGACGTCTCGAACGCGTTCGGAACTTCGGTCGGCTCGGGCGCTCTCACTCTCCTTCAGGCCTATCTTCTCGCGACGATATTTGAGACTCTCGGCTCGGTGTTGGTTGGATATAACGTGATAGACACGATGCGGAAGGGCGTCGTCGACGTGGCAGTCTACAACAATTCGGCCGGAGACTTCATGATCGGACAGGTTGCAACGCTGGGAGGATGTGCCACATGGCTCATGATCGCCACGTTCCTCCATCTTCCTGTTTCGACGACGCACGCCGTCGTGGGCGCCACTCTCGGATTCTCGATCGCCTGCAAAGGATTCCAGGGAATCCAGTGGATGATGGTCGTTAACATCGTCGCCTCGTGGTTCATTTCTCCGATCTTCGCCGGATGCATCTCACTTCTCCTCTATCTGCTCGTCGATCATGTCATTCTGAGAACGGTATACCCATCTCCTCCGTTCCCTTCCCTCTCCAATGTATTCGTTTCCAGAAGAACCCAATCGCCAACGGTCTCATGTGGCTTCCGATTTTCTATTTCGCGTGCATCACATTCAACATGTTCATGATCTCCTACCAAGGATCCAAAGTGCTCCATTTGTCGTCGGTCCCTCTCTGGGTCGCCCTTCTCATCAGTTTCGGCGCTGGAACCATTGCCGCTTTAGTCTGTCACTTCTTGATGGTCCCGAGGATTCGAAGATTCGTCACTTCAGCTGGGAAGGAAGCAGAAACAGAAGCAGAAACCCGTGGCTCGCAGACATCTTCTGTTGTGATCTCTGTCGTGGAAGATCCGGAGTTGGATAAAGTGACAATCAGAAGTGGAACGACGACTTCCACCTACAGCACGGTCTCTCCGCCATCTCCTCCGGCTCCCCAAGGAAGTCAGTTTCACGTTTGTTCATTTGAGTAACATTCACAATATCATTTCCAGAAGTCCGCAAATTCTTCACATGGCTACTGCCCGACAAGACTCGTAAGGAGAGTCCGGATACGCTGAAAATGTTTAGTTCGGTGCAGACTCTGACTGCCTGCTTTGCCGGTTTTGCTCACGGAGCCAACGACGTCTGGTAAGTACTGTAGCCGGAACCAAGAGACCATTTCTTATCACCTATCTTCCCTTTCATTCGCTTTTCGTAATTTATTTCCTCTTATCAGCCGCGTCGATCAAGAGCAGTACGGAATTCCGAACCGAACAGAACCGGAATGAAAGTGAATGTGTGCAGCCTAGAGAATAGAAAAATGAGCTTCATCTCCACTCTCATTTATTTTCAGCAATGCTATCGCGCCGCTCGTCGCGCTCATCGCCGTCTACCGTGATTTCGACGTGTATCAGAAGAAGGATACTCCGATCTATGTGCTGCTCTACGGAGTGCTCGCAATCTGCGTCGGCCTCTGGTGTCTCGGTCACAAGGTACTCTTGGGGAGGTATAAGCCGTTAATCGGCTTGCCTCACCAGTCGGCGATTCCGGAGAGTGACCGGTGAATTGCAGGTCATCCGAACCGTCGGCACGAAAATGAGCGAAGTGAATCCGGCGTCCGGCTTCTGCATTGAATTCGGAGCCGCCGTCACCGCGCTGCTCGCCTCTAAACTGGGACTTCCGATCTCCACGACGCACTGTCTAGTGGGCGCCGTCGTCACAGTCGGAAGTGTCAAATCCGGCAAATCGATCGACTGGAGCCTCTTCCGAAACGTCGCCTTCTCCTGGGCCATCACACTCCCGGTGGCCGGAGGATTCGCAGCCCTCTACATGTGGCTACTCCACTTCACCATTCCCACTCGCTACCGGTAATCTACTCACGACTCCCGATCTCAGTTCCATGTCAATTTGATCAATCATCAATCATTTCATTTACTTGCAACCCGTAGGTCTCAACTTCTTTGGAAGTAAAACAATGAAAACAATTAACTCGAGTATTAATGTAAAATAAACAATGTGTACATTTTGTTCGACCCGTTTCACAAGTCTTTTGCGTAGTCCGAGTTCCAGTCGCGATCGAAGACTGTTTGCAACCTGAAAGTGTCAATTTTGTAATTCCGGAAGATAAGAACGGAGAGGCAAACCTTTCGGTGGCTGCCGATTGTCGGACGACCATCGCTACGCCGGCCGTGCTGATGAAATAGTCTCCCGACCAATTCGAAGTGCCTGCAAAACTTTCTGATTTGTTGCCGAGCACCACGAGGTGGCGAAGCACTTTTAGATTCAAAAACCATACACGTGTTCTATGATTTTCGAGAGAAGAAATGTTGACAACTCACCGATATAAGCGATGTCTTCTGTGACCATGTACTTCGCGTGATTCACCCTCGTGAAAGGGATCTTTTTCTGCTCTTCATTCGCCGGAACGGTGAATATCCGCACCTCGATCTGTCCGTGCGCCGTCCCGTTATACCTCGGAAGTCCGTCGGTGATCGCTTCCAGACTTTTGAGGAACGGCAGCATCTCTTTCCGCGAGTGATCCCAGTGCGAAATGAGCAGTCGCACGTGCACTCCTCGAAAGGCGGCGTCCCGGAGAGCATCATCGATTTCCGACCAGAATCGGTTGCCTCCCTTCATGTAGAGCGTCGCCGGAATGTAGTCCATCACCGAAATGCACACTGATTCCTTCGCCGCACCGATGATCTTCTGAATTGCTGCCAGGTCGTGTTCTCGTCCTTTCGGATTGAACGGCGCCGGAGAACTCTGTAATCATTCGATTATTTCAAAGCTCTAAAAGAAGAGAAAACTCACCGAAATGAAATATTCCGCAGGCGCTCCATCCAAACTCAACTTGGCCATATTCGTGAAGTTGAAAGGAGTACGGTAGGAAATGGGCCATTTCTCCGGGACGACCGAGCTGTTCTCACCGAGTTTCCAATAGACTGCGAAGATTTTGTAGAGATCGGAGGCCACACACGGGCAGCTTTTTACAACAACGCCCACTTCCTTCACTTCGCTCAACGATTTCCAGTCCATATTCGCCGATCCAATGTACAGCGTAGAAATGTCGGAGAGAAGGAACTTGGTGTGAATGATTCCGGAGCCGATGAGCCGTGTCACATTGATCTGCCGAACTTCCGCGAGTCCCTCCCTTGCCAGATACGCCGACTCCTCGTTATCCGACAGATTCGACGCTCCGTCCTGTGCGATTCGGATCTTGACGCCTCGCTTGCCGGCTCGAATCAATGCCTCGTACACTTGCCGACCGTACTTCGCCGTTTCGTAGTTTGAGCTGTTGAGATTCCAATACATGACGGATATGTCCAGATATCTGAAATCAGAAAGAGATTATTTCGCGTGTTTTGAAGGAGGCAGCATCAAAATTCGTGTTCTCAGAATATATTTTTTACGCAGAAACTCACTGTTTTGTGTTCTCGATGATGTCAATCCACGCGGCGGCCGTGTGATTCATCGTCGCGAACGGCACACCCGTCGGGATGGATTCGACGAGGTACGACTTGCATTTGACCGTGCATCCGGTCGTCAATTTGATCGGCGAGGCGAGATCTTCTTCGTTGAACAACGGCAGAAAGACGAGAGCAATGATGAGAAGGGAGACGATGGAAATGGGAACGCAGGCGGGTTTGATGATTCGATTTCGGGACGATCTGCAATTAAATGAAACGAATTGTGATTTTCTAGGGATGAATGCATGAAAAGCAGGCAGATTGTGGTTAGGTGAGCGAGAAAGGAAAGCAGCGGTGTTTTGGGGTTCTTATTCATACGGATATTATTTGCTTGTTTGCACGAACGGGCGATTATCTCTGAACTGGTTGGAAGCGAGGTGCCCGGCCAAACGTACCCACACTTACAACACCTCTTTTTCGTCTCTTCCTCTTCGTCACCGCCGTCGCCGCCCTTCTCCACCTTCACCTCATTGATCCGCGTGTCGAACAGATCCATCTCGAAGTTGGTCATGTCGGCTCGTCCATCGTGCGTCTGCAAGAAGGCGTATTGGCCGTAATCGGAGCCGCATTAGAATCGAACCTCTCCGATGGGTATCATTGGAATGACTTCCGAATCAATTTAGAAATTATTCAGAAGCAACTGGGGGAAGCGGGGGAAACGCGCGACGACGGTGACTAGAGGTGGAAGAGTAAACAGGGTGCGAAGAGGATCGAATTGCGTCAGCTCGGTCGGTCGGTCGTCGTTGTCCGCCCGGCGCACGGCTTATCTCCTTCTCCCCTCCGTCGTTTCCCCCTTCTTTTTTTTCTTCTGCCGCGCGGCTTCGATATGTAATCGTCGCCTTTTAGAGCTCCGGAGAGCAGTGCGGGCTCTCTGGCTGCTGCTCTCTCTCTCTCTCGCGAGCAAGTAGTAGAAGATGAAGTAGAAGAAGGAGAAGGAGAAGGAGAAGGCGGCAGGAGGCAAACGCGAGCGAAAAATTAATCGATTCATGCATGCCTCAGTTTCAGACAAAATGGCGCCGCTCCGCGAAAATGAGAAGGTATTGGGATTTGCTTTACTGAGCTTGGCAAAAGACAAGGAAGAATGGAAGGACTGATCTGAGAGCTACGCTAAGCGTCCCAAGAACTGTCAAAGAAAGTCAGTGAGCTAATCAACTTGAAACCGAGACAATGACTCTGAGAACTCGAGAACTTCATTTTTCATAAGAGACGAAGAGCGACGGAGAATCTCAAAGATCTCCAGATCCCTTCTGAGATGACTCACTTCTCCAATGGGACGTCCGTTCAGCGTGATCGCCGTCATCGGAATATCAGAATTCGACGTCGTTTCTTGCGAACTTTCGAATAGCGAGTAGCGAAACAGAACTGAGATTGGCGCGTTGTTGTGCTGGTTCAGAAGGCTTTCGAGCCGGGCGACTGATTGACAACGCCGCCAACGCCGGAAATTGATGAATCTCGGCATCGAGATGAACGACGACGCCGCGGCGGACGAGTGGGACGGCGCAGATAATTATTGTTTTCGGAGGGGCGCGCACCGAGCAGAAAGCTCCTCTCGCTTCGCTTCTCGCGCCCTCTTCTCCACGAATCACGCGCGGGGCGGCGGAGGGCGCCTGGCAGACGACTACAAACGACGACGACACCGTCAATCAAATGTGCACTGGAGGGCTGACTGCTCCGGATGACCGACTCTTACCTCCATTCTCTCCGCTTCCGCCTCGGCGCTGTGTCGCTTTTCCCACGGCTTCACGTAATTATTACTGGCTACCATCGATTTGCCACCTCAACAAGATGCTTATTATTGTTTCCACTTGAGTCTACTCCGATACTGACTAGGGCTTTCCCATGAAATTGTGAACGAGACGAGCTCCCAATGCGGTATCTTTTATTTGATTCTGTTAACAGATGTGTAGTGACAATAGAGTGTGATGAATGAAAAACCTCCCGGGCAGCAATGCAAGATTTGGGGAAGAACAAGAGGAATAAAAACGTTAAGGGAGGTGACAAACAGTGCCAATTGCCACGAGAGGTAACGAAGATATATGGATCAAGTACTCATAAATATTTGCCCAGTGGGACTACTCATACGTTTCATCAGACCGACCGAAAACGCATCGATTGGAGCTGATTGCACGGATGAAGTGAGAACCGTTTACGGAAAATGGCAGCGAAAAACTAAAGCATTTCTGCCAGTTTCGCCGAGCACAATCCTCGTTACATTCATCGCGGCCAACTATCAGTTGCACTATTCCAAAACGAACAGTGAATGGCAGAAAAGGAGAAATCAACAGTTGGGAAGGAGAAATGCTGTCAGCATAGAGGAACGGAAGAAGGGCATCTTTCAAATAACAAATTGATTAGGAACGTTCAAAACTAACTTCCAGAGAACGAACGGAATTAGAGGAGAGGGCTATGATAATGGAACATAATACTATTCACAAGACAATTTTGGAAAAAAAACAGAAAAAGCATGAAATCATGGGAATAAACGGATAGAAATCCTAGTGTTTTGATGGATTAACAAAGAGCGTTTGGAGATAAAATGAATTTGAGATATTCGACGAGGACCAGTACATATGAGACTGCCTAAACCGTTTAGGCTTCGACCTCCTCGGCGGTGTCCATCGGCTCCTCGTCTTCTTCGTCCTCCTCATCGCCGGCCTCATTTCCACGTCTCGGCGGCACCGGTCCGCGCTTAGCTCTCTTCGGGATTACCTCGTCTTCGTCGCTCTTGTCGTCGTACACGACCTCATCGTCGTCCGAGTCGTCCGACTGGTCCTGTAAATGTAAATTGTTATAAACAACTTCTGTTCGAACAAGTACCTTGAGCTTTCTCTTCGTGGCTGCAGCACGAGTCGGTCTCGTAGAGACACGACCTCTGGGAGCGCCTCTGCCTCTGGCTCCACCCTTCTTTTTCTTTCCGAAATCAACGTCGTCGTCGTCGCTCGGAGCTCCATCGGAGTCCGACACATACTTCGTGGTAACCCTTCCACGGGCTCCCTTGCGTCCCTGAAAAGAACATTGTGAAAGAAAACTTGGGGATTAATCATACCTTGAAAAGTTTTCCTGGAATCTCATCGTCAACCTCGGCAAGCACAGTGCTGGTGTCGGAATTAGCGTAGTCGATTCTGGTCGAAGTAGAGCGGCGCGGTCTACTGGCAGCGATAGATTCGGCATCAAGTGGAGCTTTGGTTTTCGGCGTTCTCTTCGACGGAGTTCGGGTGGTCGTAGCAGCTGCGCCTCTTCCACGGCCGCGTCCTCTGCCGCGTCCTCTTCCAGTCGTAGCAGTGAGAGTAGGCGGTGGCGTAGAAGCAGAATCCTCGTCCTGTTCTTCGGCAGCTTCTGACGCAGCGACTTCGCTCGTCGGAGAAGCGACTTGCGCAGTCGAAGCAGCGGTCTCGGTGGCAGTAACAGCAGTTTCAGTGACCGGAGTCGGAGCCGGATCCTCTTCTTTCTTGGCTTCCTCGACAGCAGCAGTTTCTTCCTCCTTCTTCTCTTCAGTGACTGGGACTTTCTCTTTCTTCTCTTCGGCAACTGGGGCTTTCTCTGGCTTCTTCTCTTCAACGACTGGGGCTTCCTCTGCCTTCAATTCTTCAGCAACGGTCTCAGCTGGACCTTCCTCTTTTTTCTTCTCCTCGACTTGAGTCGGTTCGGATGAAGATTCGGTAATCTCATCTTTTTTCTCAACTGGAGCCTCCTCCTTAGTCTGAAAAAAAAGTCCTTCATGAATCGAGGCTACTGAACAAACAAAGTTTTTGGGAGCGCAAATAACTTGCCAATGCCATTTTTCGTTTCCCCCGCGCAACTAGGCTGCAGCTAGATTTTCAATAACGAATTTGTGAAGCAGTAGTATTAGTATCTTGGAAGAAAAACGTGAGCTCGAAAAAGATCGCCGAGATGTTGCTATGACAACTCATATGCATGCAACCGCTCGTAAATAAGACCTCTATAATTTAGTGCATATTGTCCTTTCCCGTATTCCAATTACGCGCAAGCCGGATAATAGATCTCAAGCCTACGCTCAGCTAATTAAAACGCGTGTATAGCACACACGGGGGCAAACTCTAAACATCGCGAAAGGGACTAACCTCTGGCACAGCTTCCGCAACTGGCTCCGCAGGAGCGGCTTCGGTGACTTCTTCCTTCTTATCTTCTTCTTTCGGATTCTCATCAGAAGCGGCTGGAGTCTCGGCAGATGGTTCCTCTTCTTTCTTTTCCTCTGGTTTTACCTCAGCGATTGGCTAAAAAATTTCGTTTTAAATTTTTTTTTAAAGAAAGAGTTTACCTCCTCGGTCTTCTCAGCTGGAACATCTCCGTTCGGTTTGACAGCAGCGTCGCTTCCATTCGAGTCAACAGTAGAATCAGCGATCGTTTCCTCCTTCTCCTCCGAAACGGCTTCGACCGGAGTCTTTTCGACTGGAGCAGTCTCCTGGTTCGGCACGTCGGCTACAGTCGGAGCTTCAGTTGACATAGCTGCAATATTGATATAATTTGATTTAACCCAAACATCGTCTATTAGATTTAGAAAGAAGAAACAGTCATGAATACTCTTCATGGGAAATTCCCGTTTTTTGAATTTTTCCTTTCAATATTTCACAAAATCGCCATTTTTGAAGAAACAATGAGAAATGATGTTGAAAAAGCACTCTAAAACACACAAAAAATTATTTCTCACTCAATTATTCGAAAATTTTCGACTATTTTGTTTACGCGGAAAAAGGTGATGTTTAAACATGTATATCCGTCTAATTTTGGAAATCAAAAAGTAAAAAACTGGTTTTAAACGGATAAATTTCAACAAAACACTTTTTGGAAAAATTTGATTTTACTTAACAAGTGAAATCGAGGTCAAATTGCGCAAGCGGCGCCGATAAACAGAGGAAAGGTGAGAAAATTTGAAATATGTTTTGGCGGGAGGTTCGGCAGTGACGACCGCAGCGCGTGAGGGACGCGTCGCGTGCCTGCATGGCGACTCAATGTGTGTGTGGGTGTGATACGCAGCCATTGCGGGTCTCGGCGGTTCAACGCTTTCCGAACGAAATCGTTCGATTTTGGACGCTCGGGGGTTTTGGACGCACTTTTCTTATCGATTGACCTCAATTGATGTTTATCTGTGTACTTTGAGCATAGAAACGCTTCGAATCTATCTCTATTTACCTTGTTTTACGCGAAAAATTTCGATAATCTCAAACTGAATGTGTACTCATCGTTCGTTTTTCAGATGGCTCCATTGTTTCCCGACTTCCGCAAAATAAGAAAGCGAGTGAAGCGATCGCTGAACTATGGGTCTAAGCAGCCGACATCTCTCAACTACCCATTATCTCGTGAGTTGCCCTTCAAGCACATGGAAATGTCGGATTTTAAAATTTTCAGAACTCGTCGTACATTACTTTGACAAGAAAAGCACATTTGACTATTTGGAACCAGACACGTCCGCCCTGATATCGAAGTGCGGATACGCGGATCCGTGCACTCTGGTAGTGGCTCTCGTTTATTTGGATCGGCTTCGAGTTAACAACAAGGAGTTTTTCGAGTCCACCGATCCCTCTTCTCTCTACATTCCCGCGCTCGTTCTTGCTTCCAAGTACATGCACGATGCCGATACGTACGACCGTGTCTCCAACTCCGAATGGGCAGAATCCCTGAATATGAGCCCGAATGACCTGAACACGAAAGAATGGGAGTTAATCACCAAACTTGACTGGAATGTGTCCGTGAAGAATGAAGAGTTCGAAAATTACCTGACATCGATGGAGAAATGGGTCGCTAAGTCGTTCATTGAGAAGAACGAGTTCACTACGTACAATGAATTGCTTCAATTGGTAAGATCAATGAACTACGAGTTTATCGTCTTCAACACGTGTTTTTTAAGGCTTCGATTGTACCGATAATCGACATTGTAAAGCAGCTTGTCGAAGTACTGAGCTCCGCGTCTCTTATCTACTGCCTCACTCTGGCCCTGATGTCGACCACCCTGTCGACCGTTTCCGAGCCGTCTACGTCGACCGACGTCGCTCCAAAGGACAACAATCAAACCTTCTCGCCAGTCTTTATCTCCTCACGTACTGTCATCGAGCCAAGTTCTGATTTCACCTTTGAGTTCGACGATAGTCGGTGGATTTTGGAAGAAGACGTCGATTTCGAGAAGGAGAATGCGACCGATTCTGCGACGGAGGCGTTGTGCCCGTTCAAGTCTGCACGACAAGCAATCGATCAGTTCCGAATCGTGTTCTCTCCATATCTATCGTGCTACCGACAAAGTTTTGAAATGTTCATAAAATAGTCAAATGCCATTTAACCATAATAATCAAAGTGCCTTGATAAGTGTGTAATAAGACCCCGTTTCGTTTTCATTTCCATGTATGCAGGTTGTAATCTGTTTTTGTTTTCCTCTTCTTTTTCTTTTTCTCGTTAATTTCTTTTCTAGCCTCTGGTCATCCGAATAAACACGCTATCACACCCCGCACTTGGTGAACTCTTGCCGCCCCGACAGTGTGCGCGTATGACTGAAAAGAGGGCGACTGTTATCGGACAGTCTTGTTAGTGTTAGTCTCTGCTAATTTGATTATGATGATAACCAGCGACGAGTTGAAAGTGAGCGGAAAAAGGGTTGGACAATTCGACATCGAGCACAGGGAGAGTTTGCTCGTGAAGTATTGATTTTGGACTGACTGCCATCTAATCGTGTTCTCACTTTTATTACCTCATTTCAAGTTTATGACATAAAAAAATGCATCTTCTGTAAGTATTGCCTACTTTTGAATTCAGAAGACGTGCCCGGCAGAATCCTTTCGCGCGCTTTTTGAATTCTTTAAGACTATGCAAACAACTGTTACTCATTACGAGTAAAGAGTTCAAAAAGTTTACAATATTTCTGCGGAAATACTTTTGCATAAATGTCAAAAGAACATGTTCTTTCCCGAACGAATTACTCACAAGGAAAGTCCTAGACCACACTAATTTGGAAAATTTTGAAAACAATTCTGAATATTCTAGAACATTTTCAAAACCTTTCCTGCTCTTCAGCAG
Source organism: Caenorhabditis sp. 36 PRJEB53466 (assembly GCA_946814055.1). Lineage (NCBI taxonomy): Eukaryota > Metazoa > Nematoda > Chromadorea > Rhabditida > Rhabditidae > Caenorhabditis > Caenorhabditis sp. 36 PRJEB53466. Next base: position 2,653,102 of record CAMPFS010000005.1, on the reverse strand, counting down.
TTCACTTTCCTTGTTTGATTCTCTAGTCTAGATTTATTTGTCTTACTTCAGAAGTGTAAGTACACCGACAACGTTTTTGTCAAAAGGATTCCGAGGAAATGTTAGAAACATGACAATGTCAACACACCATTTTACTATCATTCGGACTCTTGCAAACAGTTCTCTCTCTCTCTCTCTCTGCCACTTTTCCCCTTCCTCACAACTTCCATTTCCTTTAATCCTTCCGAACTCAGGTCGGACGCCGGATGCGTCGGACCGATGTCTTTCCAATATACCGCGCGACTTCTGCTCCTCCTGCCCTTTCTTTTCCCACTCTTCACGACAGATCAGTTTTGTGGTGAGTCTCTCTCTCTGACGCTTTCATCTCGATTCGATTCGTTTCCAGCCACCGACGGCAATGATACTCCGGTCATCACCGATCCGAACTACATGTGCAATGACGTGAACTTCTCGTCGATCTCGAATCCGCCGGTGCAAAACGCGTCACACGTACCCGTGCATCCCACCGTCTCCCTCACTTTCTCCTCTTTCCAGACAAACTACTGCGACGTCGTCTTTCTGCTCGATCTCGACGCGACGCTCACGACGGAGGAGAACTACACGCAGGTGATCCAGTTCATGAGCGACGCGACGACGACGTGCATGAACCGAGGAGTCGGATACGCAGTCTTTGCCTGGCCAATGTTCAACAATGTGAGTGCGTTTCGTTGAGTGGCCAAACGATTACGGTAGAATTCCACGTTGAATTGCATCAATTAACAGTGGGAAAAGAGTGTAAATGTAAACATTGTACGGTAGAGTGTGCGTCGTAACAATTCGTTTTCACGACGAATGGGGGACACTAGAGAAAAGAGCACGGGAAAAATAATCGAGGGGTTTGCAGACGCTTTCCTGTCAGACGGAAGAAACCGTGTGCTGCAGTGCGGCGCAGTGCAAAACGGCGTTCGGATTCATGAACTACCGTACGTACGTGGGGCAGTACGACACTCTCGATCCGATCCAGCCGGTCACCTCTCGCTTCAACTTCTCCTATACTCTGATTTACGACGTGAGCACTGACCACAATCAGCTGACAGAATCAGACTGATAATATTTTGCAGATGAAGCGCATAGCCAAACCGTCGATGGCTTGCCTTTACAACAACTATGTCCTCATCACAAACCGACTTTTCAACATTTCCGAACAGAAGGACATCATTGATGAGCTCGAGAAGGAGATGGGAATCGGGTGCATCACGTTCACGATCATCGCCGTGGGGAACCCCGCAATCGACACGGAAATGATGTACGACGTGTATCATTCGGTCACTCTCAACACTTACGCGGTGCCCAGTTTCAATTGTCTTGATATTCTCAAGGTAAGCTTAATTTGTCACTTCAAATGCCCCGTTCCTTCTCTTTTCAGAACTGCATAAAGCCATGCGGAACCGGATCTTCACAAGAATGCTACAATGTCACTCTTGACGTGTGCGCCACTCCGACCACTACAGAATCAACGTCTACCACGACGACGACGTCAACTCCGAAGCCGACGATGAACCCGGAATATATGAATGACTGGCAGATCACCTATCTTTTCGCCATCACCAACAAAACTACGCAGGATCAGTTCAACCGGCTGGTCAAGTACATTTCGGATCCGCTGAAGGAATGCGACGGACGTGCCATGATCATTCGGTTTCTGGCGAGGAACAATTCGGACTCGGACTGGATAACGGACATAAATCTTGCGACCACATACCTTCAGCAGTTGAATACGACGAAGTGCTCATTGGATCGGACAATCAAACGCTCCTTCCGGGCAACGACAACGTCACCTACGAACTCGTCTACACGGCGGTTTCGAATGCGCCGTGCTACAACGAAGACGGCACCGTCCATGTTCCTCGCGTCATTCTGCTCACCGATTACGTGTCCGATGTGTTCGTCGCCCAGTACAACACGACTCTCTTGCCGCTTCTCGAACTTTACGATTTTAGTATTATCGCGTTCACCGAGGAGGCGTACGACGGCTACAAGTCGAAGTTGGCCATGAAATCGTTTCAAATCACAAACGACGAAGGATATCAGGACACGAAAGAACTGAAAATGTGCCAGAAGCTAGGATCGAACGTCACCACAATCATGTTCATCATCATCGGAACGTGCTCCGGCGCCATGCTCATTTTGATTCTGCTCACCGTTTTGTACAGACAAAAGTACATGTGGATGAGGAAATTAAAGCGATTCAAGACGTCCCACGTCCCAGAAGTCGATGAAAATGACGTCATCGATCACTGGGAGTTGTCGTGGGATAAGTTAGTTGTGAAGAACGAAAAGCTCGGCCACGGAGCATACGGCCACGTGTTCAAGGGAAAGATCGTCGGAGTGCCGCCAGCCATCGAAAAGTACAATAGAGCGGAGGCGCTGGACTTTGCGGACTGTGACTGTGCGGTCAAGATGCTTCCGAAGTACGCGACGGAATCGGCGAAGCAAGAATTCAGGCACGAGATCGAGCTGATGAAAAGTCTCGGATTCAATGAGCATCTCGTCAACATGCTCGGCTGCATCACCGCTTCCGCCAAGTCCTGCCTTGTGCTCGAGTATTGCTCGAGCCGAGATCTTTTACGATATGTGAAACACAAAAAGTGTGACCTAGAGATTGTAAGTGACCACTTTCATTGTCCAACTTCATCTAATCCCCACTTTTTCCAGTCTCGAAGTGTGGACGACACGATCGACAGCCACAAAGAGTTCCTGAATTTTGCGTGGCAAATCACTCAAGGAATGCGATTTCTAGTCGACAAAAAGATAATCCATCGTGATCTGGCCGCTCGAAACATTCTGATCACGGAGCAGTGCGGAATGAAAAGTGCAAAAGTGAGCGACTTTGGCCTCGCCATTTCAAATGAACCGGCTGAGAATGGAGAGGTCACCGGATCGGACAGACTACCGATCAAGTGGCTGGCACTCGAATGTCTGGAAAAGGCAGAGTTCTCGCATAAAAGCGACGTCTGGTCATTCGGAATCGTCCTCTTCGAGATGTATTCCCTGGGAGAGGTGCCGTTCGCCGAAATCGAACCGACCGAGCTGATCGCTCACCTCAAATCGGGAGCCCGCCCGAAGACGCCGTTGTTGGCCACTGAAAAGGTGGAAGGGATAATGAGCACGTGTTGGGAGGAGAAGCCGATGAAGAGGCCCGAGTTCGACGAGCTTTCTTCCGTGTTCGCCACGGAATTGGAGCAGACGACCGAGGGGTACGGCTATTTGGAACTGATAAAGACAAAGGATTACCGAGTGGTTGCCGAGGCGATCCATCAGACAACCGATAAAGAGAAGGGAGGCACCGAAGAGGCCATTTGCATTGATGATCATCCGCCGTACGTGACACGCAACAGGTCGGTCACGTGGAGGAGCAAAGCGAACGGAGAAGCCAAGTTGGGCAGGGAGTACAGTTTGACGACACACGTCTGCGAAGGTTCGTTGGGAAAAACATAGAGAACAATATCAGTTGGGGGCATTTTCAGATGAAACATCAGTTCCGAACGGCACTCCGAAACTTCCGGCCGACGGTCCTGAGAAGGACAAAAAGGAGAAGAAGAAGTCGTATCTGAACATGCCGAGCATTCTTCCCTCCCTCAATTCCATCAATCCCTTCTCGAAAGAGAATGAATTCAAGAAGACGTTCAAGAAGAAATTCTACTCGAGAAGAGGTTCCGTTCCATATTAACTCGATTCCTCCTGCACACTATGTACTAATTCGCTCAGATTTCTCAAAATAATACCGGTGACCTAAAATAATTTGTACATATTACGTAATTGAAGAATAAATCTCGTTTCCCGTAACCAATATACGACGAATAAGTATACATTTTTTATTTTAAAAACGCGAAAGAGAAAACTTGACGGGAAAATAAAAGTAAATCACTAGTGGAAAAGACTTGAAATCACAGAAGAGATGAAGCAGACAAGTACACAATAAGTACAAGAAGAATAAATAACGACTAAGTCACTAATTAAAGAATCGAAGAAACCGTAGACAGAAGGGTATATTGCACGTATTGAGTTCACTTCTAGTTGAGCACTTTCAAGCATTTTCAGCACCAAACATGGTCAGCCTAATTCTGGGTTGCTGAAGGACCGGTTTGTTCTGAAAATGAGCATGTTTTGTGTGCCTTCAGGACTAAGCTACTTACAGTTGTCTCTTGAGCTTTAGCCAGCGAAATTTGATGGGCATGTCGAGAAGATTGGAGCAGAAGAGCACTCTCCAGCCTCGTCTTCAGCTCCTGATTCCATTCAATCACCTTTTTGAATTCTTTCGGCCACATCGACGCAGCGGCATTCAGCCTGCCGATCGCCATCTCGTGCAACTTCTTCTCCGTTGTGCCGACTTTGCGCCATTCCGTATGAGACGTTGCTCTCAGCAGACGGACAAGTAGTTGGACGAGAAGAGAGATCACATGGATCTTCTTTCCGTCTTTCGCGTTGATCGCGAGAACTTCGATCACTTTCACACATTCCTGAATGATTGCCAAATCCGATTCATTGATCGTCTCCGTCTGACTGTCTATTTTGGCCGTGCACTTTTTGATAACTGGCATGATTTCCTTGCCGAGATGCTTCACGAAGATGCCTCCGAAATTCCTTCTTCCGAATATCGAAGTGAGCGATTGCAACGTCTTCATCATCACTGCCACGTTCTCGCTTTGCAACTGCCGCTTCAACAAAACAATCAGCTTGCTGAACGATTCTTGATGTGCGAGAACGACGTCGACTGGAGCTGAAGTGGTGAAGACGACGGCGGCCAACATGATTATGCACTTGTCCAATTGCATTCTATCGTTGTCTGCAAGTTTTAAATTGGAAAGAAATTCGTAAAGAGGGAAAGTTGGCGCTATAACGAAGTAGAACTCGCACGGCATGGGACTGTTACGATTTGGTTACGAACTCGCAACGATTACGAACTCGCAACGTTAAAATATAACTGCGAGTTCCAAATCGTAACAGTTCCATTCCGTGCGAGTTCTACTTCGTTGTAGCACCGGAAAGTTTGGTACCTTCAGACATGTTGATAACCGAGTAGAATGCGTTTCTCATGATCGACTTCCAACTGTCGGCTGTCTCATCGTCCGGCACTTGACTGACAAGACTTCGAATCGACTGAATCGCTGCTGCGGCAATGGCGGAAAGATGCCCGGAACGGTCGGTCAATTGAATCGCTCCCTCGTCCAATCGTGCCGACTCTCTGACGAATCCGAGCAGGAGGTACATGATGACGGGTAGCACCGTGATTTAGATTGAGGAGAGCACAGGCTCGGGATCTGCACAAGAATCTGCATACTTTTGATGACGAGGTGGGTGCTCTCCGCGGGCAGACGGCCCACTTTCCGGAGGTGCAAAGCTGCGAGACTGCTCGTTTTGAGTTGAGCCGAGTTGATCTGTGGCATCTGCTTGAATATTGCGCACACTGCCAACTCCAGAGTCGCATAACTGATCGTCTTTACTCCGTCCGTGTTGACGATCTCGCCTTCGTTTCCTCCTTCTTCTCCGTCGAACAGAACATTCGGAATATTTCGTAGAGTGTCTTCACTTTCCAGATTTCCATTGGAAATGTCCCGAGATGCACAGATTCGCATCGCCAGCTGAGCGGCATCAAGAATCGATCCGACACATTCGATGCATTGTAATTGAGTGGACAGACAGTCCCGGGTGAGGACACTTCGGTGAAGAACGTAGAGAATCTCGATGACGGCGGGCACGTCGCTCATCAAATGCATCTGACACCACTCGCACGACAACAGTCGTGTCAACGACTTCACGGACATCTGGATGGTCTCGTCTTCTATCTGCCTCGTCCTGTTGCTCATTGACTCGACGGCGATTCCGATGAGAAGGTAGAAGCGGGAGATGCTTCCTTCGTCTCTCCAGACTGACGCCGTATCCGGTGAGAGCTCCAGTCCCGACGGCAGTTCGAAATTTTTCTTGCTGAGCCACGTGGAACAGGCTAGCAGAATGGGAGGCCAGCAGATCTGATAGTACTCGCGACACGCTTCCGCACTGTGAGCATTGAAGAAAGCACCCCCACGGCCCAAGAATTGCTCCGAGTAATGGCCGGGAAGAGCAAGGAGAGCCGCGTCGTTCAGAGTGGCTAACCAGTAAGCAATCAGGGAGTTCGTTTCCGGTTCGACGAGCGAAAGGAGAGATCCGCTGCCGTTGTATTCGTAGTGGTCCCTCGCCTCCTCGTTCTCACTCTTCATCCGATCCTGTTCGATTGCAGTCACGTAAACCTCAGCCCACGCCTTCAGAATCGAGAGTTTCTCAAGCGTCGCCGCACTTTCGCTGTACAGCTGCACGTTGATTGAGCCATGTTTAAGTTTGTTGAGTGATGAGACAAGCAATTGGTGGACACGCTTCAAGTCGTTCAAGTCCCTGGCGACTCCGCTTCCAATCCAAGTGCTGCATACTTGGCACGCTACTGACGTCACATTACTGGGGGTGTCATCTGTGAACGCCGGGCGGAGAGCGGCGCCCACTTGCGCCTGGAACTGTTCCAGAATCATGTGGCCTGGGAATTCGGGTTCCGGACAAGCCGAGAATCGATTGATGACCTCTTCCAGCGACTTGAGTCCCGCAATTCGGAGCGAGGAGTTGTCAGAAGTGGCAGCCATGAATGACATTCTAACGAGGTCGGACAAGTGGAGGACCAAGTAATCATTCTTCCCCGCCGATGTGATCTGCAGTTCCTTGGCGAGCGCCATGTCCAAATGGGCCCTTTCGGTGTCGCACACACTCATCAGCCGATTCACAATCTCCATGGTGAACACTTTCGTCGGCCATCTCGGTTGCACTTTTCCTTTGTCCTCTTCCATCATCGAACTCATTCCTGCCAGATTCGTGTCGTCGTCTCCTTCTTCGTCGTCGTCGTCATCAACATCTTCTTCTCCTCGCTCTTTCCGTTCGTCTTTCTTCCTGGCCACACTGTGATCACTGCTGGTTGCCAGAATCTCTTTGCACAACATCAGCCAGCTGTTCAGCAGCTCTCCACTGGTCCCTTGCACGAGTGATATCAATGTTTCTTGCAAGTGACATCTTAACTCTTTGTTCACTTCCGTATCCAACATTCCGAACAGAGCTCCTTCCAATCCGGATTCGGGCAGAGCGAATTTCCTCTTACTCGTGTCCACAATTCCCTGAGGGACGAGCACTTGCGCATGATTCCGAACCTCTTTCGATTCTCTCTGCACCAACTGCCGGAGACAACTGACCGCCTGCCTTCTGATCACCAAATGAGTGGAGCTGAGAAGCGAACAGACGTCCGTGACAAGTTGGGCCATGTGGACGTAGCGAGGGGCGAAGAGGTGCATCTGCTGCAATCCAGAAATGGCTTCCGATTGAACGAACGGATCCGAATGAGACAGTTGGATGGCGCATGCTGCCAACAGGGAGGTTCGGACACCGTCTATGACACCGGACAACTGAGTTCCGGCCCGACACAAGTAATCAGGGCGGTTAGGGATTTGCTGATTCCCTGGACAACATCGACGACAAAAGTTGGAGTGGTGATGAGCAGTTTGAGGCAGACACTCAGCACAGTCTCCACGAATCCACGAAACATTCCACTTCCAGTTTCAGCAATCAAGGCCATCGCCACCAACGCACATGTTTGCACTTTCGGCAGTTGATTATCCTGGGCGAGAGCAAGCACAACGGAAACTCCAGTGTTCAGATGTTGTCCGCTTCCAAGGGATCCCACGTGTCGATGAAGGCATCCGAGGGCGAGTACGTGGCCTGATCTGTTCACTTCGTCTTTGCAATTCTTCAGTTTGTCAAAGCAGTACTGAGCCATTGTGGCAACAAACTGTGCAGATCCGACGGCCTGTGAGAGCCGGGCGAGGGCTTCCGCTCCAACGAGACGAGTCATTGGGCACGTATTGGAAAGGGATGATGAGATGAGTTCGAACGACGCCTTTTGCAGTGCTTCGTTGTCCACGCGATGTGCTCGCTGTTCGCAAAGAGTTTTGTAAGCAAACAGTTTCGCAGTCAGCGCATTCACCAGAATCTAAAATAATCGAGTTCTCGTTTGACTCTAGAAAGTACAACTGACTGCCTGTTTCCTAGCCGCATTCTTGCAATTTTGGATCGTTTCCCAAAAGTGCTCGGTTATCTGTACTTTGTGCTTGTTCGCCACCAACGGAAACACTTTTCCATACGTGAGCAGTGCCGTGTTCAGACATGTCAGCGACTCCGACTCATTCTCCGGCCACGTGTCTCCGATTTGTGAAGCGGAAGCTCGGATGAGGTTCGAGAGATCTTCCTCGATGTTTCCGATTGACACTGACGACACTGGAGTTTGAAGCTGAAAACAAATTCGTTAGGACAAAATGGGTGAATGGCTTCAGATACCAGGTCCTCGACCATCGAGTAATCGGTGGCATCGTACAAAGGAGAGAGCAGGATTTTCTCGACTCCGGTGAACTGACTCATCGGCAACGAAGTGGTCAGAGTGCTTTGCGAGTTGTCAGACAGCGTGATGTCGGCGACGAGTTCACGGAGCAGTGCCACGTAGCTTCCCTCGAAGCTTTTCTGTGGGAGCAGCAGAAGGAGTCGATAGAGGCGTATGCGGACAACTGAGTTCGCCTGTCGCATGTCACTTCCGTAGCTCTTGATTAGATTTCCGACTCTGTAGAGTTGTTATTAGTATCTGAATGCAATTTCCTATCTTACTGTGACATCATAACAAGACTGCACTCGATCGGCACTTTCATCGCCTCCAACGCACTGTTCGTCGAGCACAGTTCCGGCTGCAGAGCCACCGCTTCCATCACGGACAGAGCTCCCGCTTGTGCGACCATTGCGCACTGCCACGAGAATGCGTCTCCTCGGCTGTTTTCAGTTTCCGCCTCCCGAGCACTTCGCGGGAACGCGGCTTTCCACAGGCGGATGACACGTGGCAAATGCTCCTTCATGACGGACGGTCCGAGATGGATAAGCGCGTTGATCAAATTCCATCCGGACTCCAGCTTAGCTATTGTCAGCTTCGGTTGTTGAGTGGCCGTTCGCAGCATTTCTTCAGCAAGATCAAGCACTTTCAGCGGTTTGGCATAAGGAATTCCAAGTTTCAAACTGTCGTTTGAAGCTGCCAAAAGAGCTGCGAGAGCCATGGAGAAGCCGCTGACGGCACGGGAAGAAGAGGACATTTGGTCCAATCTCGGAAGACATCGATCGATCAAAGGAGTCATCAGATTGGGGACCGCGATGGCGATGCATCGGAGACACCAGGCAGCCGCGTACCTTGCGGAGGCAAGCGGATGGGTGAGACACTTGAAGATGTGCTCCATTATTCCCGTGGCTTCGGTGAACAACGGCATAACAGAAGTGCCGATCTGCCTAACAAGCACGGATATCTCTTGGAGAATGACAATGACCGCATATCCACTGCCGTAGTCACTGCTGTCCACGGACGAGTCGAGATTGTCACCGGTGCCGATGCTGACGAGATCCACGTATTGAGAAAGCAGAACTCCGAGATGCTTGCACGCCAGCGTCTGCGCGTTCTCTCCGAGCAGCGAGCCGACCGTTTGACGGAGAATGAACGAAATGCAGCGGCGGATGATCAGTGCCTCGGTCACATGGGACGCATTTCTGAATGAAGTTAGGAGTGTATGGAACAGAAAATTGCAATCTTACTGTGTGTACGCCAAATGTCCACATTTCGAAGCCAAGTCAACTAGATGACAACAAACTGCGACGAGGTGCTTTTCGAGCCACGCGGATCCCATCTCTCGCACCATTTCGACGTAGCACTGAAGTATATTTGTAAGAATTACAGAATATTTATGAACAACTCACAATGCTGACACCGATTCTGATGTCGGAACGGCCCATCGTCGCGAACGTGGATGAGCTTCCTTTTAAGAATCCTCCGATACCTCCGCGAAGAAATCCGGAAGCCAGCAGGTTCAGAGTGTCTGTGACTGAAGCCGGACGAACTGGGACCATCTGATTCGATTTGGCCTCTGTAAAGAAAATATAAATTTTATGCGCAAAATTAGATTGCATACTGATAACAGCCCCTGGCGGAGGTTTCATGGAAGTCGACGTCAATTGAGCCATGAACTTGGCAACCGCACACCGCAATTCAAACGTGGATCCCTCGAGCACTTTGATGCACATTGTGCACGACGCCTCCAGTTCGGTCGTGTAGATTGGCGTGTGATATTGTACGAGAGCAGTGAGACACTCCAAAGTGGCGATCTTGACGTGCGGCGTCTTGCACATCGTTCTGTCCTGCAGGGCACTTTTCGCGATCGCATGAATCTTCTTGTGCGTCGCCGAATCGCCCGCTCCGAGAGCTTTCACCATACTCGTCAGTGTGTTCATTATGTGCGCTTGCGAGTGAGCAACTGCTGTTCCCATCCAATTCTTCACAATATGGAGTGTGTCCTCGATCGAACGCCCTGCCATCCGACCCATCGAATCATAAAGAGCGGAGAGACAGGCGAGAGCAGCGCTGGAAGAATGCGTTCATTCATTGTCAAATATATTCGAAACTTACAGTTTACTCTGCACTTGTCGTGGCGATTCATCTTTCACTTTGAGAGTATCATTGCACGAATTTAGAAGGCTATTGAGTGCGACAATGTCTCCGGTCAACGCGTAAACTCTTCCGATGCACCGTGCGATCAACTTCCGCGTCGGCGGACCGGTAACTGTGTGCAGCCGCGATTCGAGCTGTTGCTGCAGCTCCTTCTGTACATTCTTGAGGTCTTCCCGTTGAGTTATGGGCAAAATCCGATCGAGGTATCGGAGCCATTCGTATACAAAGACGGGGCGCTTCTGTTCGGGACACACCTCGAGTGCCTCTTCGTTTAATAGCAAACTATGGGTTTCATCCATGAAACTTTGTACCTGGAAGTAATTGATAACAAAAATAATCGAATGAGAAGAAAAAGTTCAAGTATTACGATTTGGTAGAGGATACCATAAGAAATGACATCAATGAAATGGCGAGTCTAAACAAGTTTATTAAGGAAAGGCAAGTATTATCACACAAATATCACAGAAAAGGCGGTTGAGGCAGTGGATGGTGAAGACGCGAGTCTGAAAAAAAGAAGAATGAGTATACAAACCTAGAGAGTGACTGCTCAAATTGGGCTCATCAGAGGCTCGGATTGGAAATTGCTTGAAGTTATCGACGGACTTTGGATTACACCTAATTATGTCAGATTTTGAGCGGCACTAGTTGTAAAAGGACAAGAAGTAGTGTGTGCGGATATGTGTCTTGTTTGACGATGACGAGAAGACCACGGAAAAAGTGTAACTCAATTTGGGAGCCATGCAACGGCTCAGAGAGCAGCCGATTGGAAGGAAAAGCCACTGGCTCGAATTTCGCAAGAAAAAGGAGAAGAAGAAGGGGAAGAAGATGAAGCGAGAAGCGGGTAGAAGTCGGGGGTCGCAGATGCGCGCGCACCAAGCCGTAATGGCCGAGAAGAGGCGGACGACGAAAGAGAAGCGGGGAGGAGGCGCGAGAAAAGAAAGTTTAAACGAATAGGCCCATGCATGGTGAATGCGAGCGGCGTCGCCCCCCGCCTACCAAATTCTTTAGAATACCAGTGATGGATATTCCCTCGAGAAGAAAAGTCGCTTTCTACTACTCTCTCTCTCCCACTCGTTTTTGCTTTTTGTTTGTTGCTCCATTCTGTCAGTCTCATCTCGATTGGCGCCGTTTCATTCGGGTGGAGAGGAAGTCCGGGAGCGGGCGAAACGAGCGGGGGCGAATGCATTCTGTGGTCGCAGTTAATCGAGTTTTGTGTGTTCAGAGCGCCCGCTGATTCATTCGGGAAGGTCTCTGGGGACCACTAAATCATAGGATTATAAATATTGCAGACAAAAATGGTCCAAATGAGTGAGCTTTCTCCGTTCAAAAAGTTTGGCTTCGCATCTGTTGCGAAAGCTTCAAATTTACGAGAAGCCTATTGATTGCGGGCATATACATATAACGAGAAGGCTGCCCATTTTCATTCATAAAAATAAACAAACGAGCTCCGCCGAAAAGGATTAGCCGATCGAATAATAGGGGGAGGCGAGCCGAATGAGGAGTCACTTACCCCTGATGAGTTTCATCGTCTTTGTCGGAGCATGTCGCGCTCAAAGTGCTCCGCGGTCATGCTTCCGGCCAATCGTTCGCAGTTTTCGTTGAATACCGAATAGGCGCTCATTTCGCCGCGACGCCGTCTGCCCGTGTTACAGTAGGTGAAGACGATGAGCGAGAAAATGAAGAAGACGGCGCCGAACTGCACCCTGCAACACGAAATTAAATTTGAATGGGTCCATTTCTTTAAGAAGATGGCGGGAGAGAAAGCATTCCACCCATTCATGGAACACAGACCAAAATTAGCACTCCGGAAGACAATCCTCCGCGAGCACTCGCTCTTTCTCGAGTGGTTCGCTCGGCAAACACATGTCATGTCGATATCTCGGTCCTCGTCCGTCCGCCAATTTTTCAACGGACACCGGAAGACGGACACGGGATAATTGCAGACGGACCGAATACTACTCACCAGGCTGCCAGAGCTTGGCCGGTCAGGTATACGACGATGAGAATCGGAGTGGAGACGACGGACGTCTCTACTGAAAATGGAAGGGGCCATATAGGTTGTGACGTGGCGATGCTTACCGTAATTTTCTGCAACAGGCTCTGACTTCGTCAAAAAGTCCCATTCTCGGCCCTTCGGTGGCTCCGCTTCCAATTTCTTCTCTTCTGATATCGGCTTGCTCTTCTCGGTTTCCTGGCGCTCTTTGAGTTTCGCTTCCTCCTTTTCTCTTCGGAATTCTTGAAGATTTCGAAGCGCGTCACTCATGCTGAAACATAAAAAATGAATTATTGCCAAGCTGTTAACTAGTGATTATTTAGATAAAACATTGGAGTGAACCAATTACAAAAGGATCTTTCTATACTCAATTTACCGCACTTGCCTCCTCGGTGTTTGCGTACTCGAGCCTAATTTCAGAAATTTCGGCATGAGTCTGCAAACACCGAGGGGCAATAGAACAAAAACGTTTCATAACTGTAATAACCAATAACACAACGAAAAAAAACATGAGTATCTACATAAGTACAAATATAAACAAAGATCTGGATGCAAGGTAGCTATTAGTGTTTTCTAAAATTCTTGAGCACGAGTTGTGGTCCTCGAACTTTCGTTTTCACGACTTCCGCTTTGTCAAACCGCGATTCGAACTGAAATACTCAAGTAATTTCTTCTTTTACCACCCACGTGTTTCCTTACAATTCGGAAATGTTTGTCAGAAGTGCGCTTATCCCAGTTTCCCGTGAACTCTTCCAGTTTCGGATGCGCCACAATCGCTTTGAACAGCGGCCGAGGGATGAGCATGTCGATTTCAAGGCTCTTCAGTTCGGGCAGACCGCTCAACAGCCTTCCAAAATTCTGAACAGTGTTGCAGGAGTGATTGCGAACAATCAGAAGCTTTTCGAGAGATCCAGAGAGACGCAAAACGATGAGATCAATGCAAGAAGGCGACAGTTTGCATTCGATCAGAGAGAGGCTTCTGAGTGTTGAGGGAAGAGAGGAGAGCAGCCGTTCCATCGGTTCCACGTGTTGTTGAAGAGTATCTCTGAAATGGGAATGGAAATTTTGGATTTTAATCAGCTTGGTTTGAAACTAACGTAATGTGTAGCTCTTTTAGGGAATGACACTTCGGCAGGACGTCTGCCAATCTCGAGAGGTTCTCGTCATTCATATTTGTCACCCGAATCACTTCCGCCTTCAGGAAAAGAGCAGTGCTCCTGTCGATGAGGTGCTTCAGGAACACGTCGCTGTCGTTGCGGATGTGGATGTTCAATGTCGGCTTGATTTTTGAGTGATTTGTTAGAACGGCTCCTTCTTCTTTCCATAACGACACGTGCATCACTTCCGATCTGGCGACCATAAAGTCGGTGAAATCGAACACGGGACCTTCGTCAATTTGACCGACCCGAAAAACGAGTTGGCACGTGTCTAACCTCACACCATCACGTATCATAAGCTCCATTATTTGTGCCATTAAACATGAGTACGGAGGCGACAATCCCGGCACGATGCAGCGAAAGTGCTTCAGTCTCGGTCCGATCAAAGACGTGATCTGCCTGATCTCTTCAGCAAAACATATGTGTCGCTCCATGGCAATCGTCAGTGACTCGATACGGTTATCGAGTGAAGTACTGCCCACGAGCACTTCTTCTAAAATGGATTCTGAAACCTTCCAAAGACCTATTATGATAGAACTTACGGGAAGGAATGGTAAAGGATGGGAAGAAGTATGACGAGTTCCGAAAGATGAATTGTTTCAAATTCGGAAACTGGCGAATGTGTTCAAGAGTCAGCTCGTCAATCAGTCGGTCGCTCAACTCAAACTCGCACACCTTCTTCAGAAGCCGCTTACGAACGCCAGCGAAAAAGATATCTGCAAATTGGTTCTGCCGTTTGATTTCTTCCTGATCTAACGAACCAGCTTCTGTCTTAAAAGTGCGTCTGCAGTAGTAGCGAACAAGTAAGTTCTCTTTCTCGGAGCAGTCATGGACAGTAAACTTCATCCAAGGACGCGAGTGGATGCCTCTTCTCGGCCCGACCTGCAAACAAGGGCTGGAGATTGTGATATTTATTATTTAAAAAATCACATACGTCAAGATACTGCATCAGATGAATTTTATACTTTTGTTGTCTCGTGATCGGCGTTTTCAAACACACAGCTCTCAGCCTCTTTGATACCAGTTCCAGCGAGTTTCGGTCTTTGAAGCTCTCCACATTTCCAACGATTTCTCTCATAATGACGTCGTTTATGTAGACTGCTTCGATAAGTCTATCCAGCTCCATTTCGCAAAGGTCTGAAGGAGGAATATATAATTGTACATATACGTGACCGGACGGGCGAGGGAGAGGGAGGGACAGACGGTCAGCGGACGACGCGAAACGTGAACAAACATTCGGGGAAATTGAAATCGGAACGAGATCGATAAGGTGCGCAAAAATAATCACTTTTTGTTTAGAATCCAGTTGGAAACAGCTTTTCGGGGTGGAAAGTGTGTTGCCGGCAGGCCGACAACTTGTTGGGTGTCAGCGAGTGCGCGCCGCCGCACGAATCGATTATTTCTGTTTGGCAACGTCGCGCGTGCAGCTCTTCTCACCCCGTTCTCCTTTCGATCCCGTTCCTTCAGAAACAATGTCCGAGCAGCAACGACGGCTGCCTGGCAACCCGTTCTTCCCGTCGAGAAGCGGATCACTTGAGAGTGCACCCGTGAGTTTCTATTTTTGAAAAACAAAAGGGAAACAGTGTTAAATGCAGGATTCGCCTCATTTGATCGATGCGCTCACTTCGCAGATTGACGAATTTACCATTCAAAGCATCATCGATACGCAGAGACAGAGGTATGATATTTCTCTTTTTATCTTGAAGTTATAGAAACTAAAAAAGCAAGCTTTCAGTTTGAAAAGGTTCGAAAAAACGAACGAAATGGTGATGAATTGTGCACAATTAGGAGACCGGCGGATCGAAAAGGCCAAGAAGGATTCGATCGGACACAAAGAGACAATTCTCCAGATGAAATCCGATCTTGAATTCATTTTTAAAAAGATTCGCACGTTCAAGACAGTTCTCGCCTCCAAGTACCCAGAGATTTATGCAGAAGGTAGGGTCATAAATATATTGAAGAGAGCCTCCAACTTTTTGCTTACAGTTTCTACGGAATTCGCGCCGAAAAAGGACGACGAAGATGAGTGATATCGTTTATTTTCGGACAAAAAATGATTATAACATGAACAACTAAAGAGACGGTTGAACAGTCGGATGAAATCAATAAATTAAGATCTCAGAGTCATAAGTGAAGATAAAGTTATTGGATCTTAGTTATTAGTAACTTCGGTTACTTCACAAAAAAGGAGAACAATAAATAGAATCTGTTAAAAGTGACGGGTTGAATGATTCAAAGAAGGGTGATATGATATGAATGGAGTTAAACAGACCAGTATGTAAGAATCACCCCCCTCAGGTTAAAAAGATCATGGTACAAATGGGTCTAGGACCTGCGGCGACGCTTGGCGTCACGACGATCATCGTCAGAGTCCGAGAAGTCGGTAGATTCAGAAGAGCTCGAGTGGCGGCGCTTTCGTCTTTCCTTCTTCTCCTTCTTGCTTTTCTTTTTCTTCTTTTTGTCGCTCTCATCCCGATCGCTATCATCGTCGGTTTCAGCGTGTCGACGCTTCTTCTTATCCTTTTTCTCCTTCTTCCTTTCCTTCTTCTCCAACTTCATCGCCTTCTTTCTCTCCTTCCTCTCTTTCTTTCTTCTCTTCTTGTCCTTCTTTCGCTGCTGCTCCAACGCCACCAGTGGAGTCTCATCGTCGCTTGATTCGGAAGACGTCGAACTCACTTCATACGCCTTCGTCGACACATTCGGACGCACTTCAATGTGATTGCGGCATTGGAAGTACAAATGTCCCGGATATCCGCACTTTTTGCAAGCTCCTGTCACTGTCGGCATGGAAATCGATGCTCCGGAAATGTCTGAAACCCGACTCAATTAGGTAATGTATACGTGGGCGGGCGAAGTGAAGAACCTACCGACGAACGCATTCGGATCGTAACGAGAGGGGAAAGCTGACTGGGCCAATGCGGCTAATGTGGGTTTTTTACCTGAAAATTTATCGATATGAAGCCTGAAAATGCAATTAAAAGTTACCTGAATCTGCGTCCTTCGAAGTCGGACTGCTTCTGTCCGACGTCGCCGAAGATCCGAACTTGCGGACAAACGGCATCGGAGTCGTGTTAGCGTTCGCCATCCTGAACAGCAAAACGATGAATGCGTCTGTGGGACGATGCGAATGAGGAATGAAGAAGACCGAGTAGGAGGGGGAATGTTAGGCGAAGATGGGATGAACCAAGTAGGTCGCGTTGCTAGGTGAAGATGGTGGAGAGCGGTTGGGATAGGTGAATAAAACTGAACGGATGTTCCTGGGTATGTCGTCAGATACCCGAGAAAACCGACAGACAGGCCACGAAGGGCTGTATTGAAACAAAAGGTTTATTTAGATAAAACAGATTTCAAACTGCTTTTCAAACATACGATCTCCTCTAAATTTCCGCGTTCTCTGTTCCTATTCAAATGGCATTAATGCATTACAAATTGGTTGAAGAGGGATGATTCCGCGGCTCCTCCCATCTGTTATGACGGCGAATCAATACAAGCGGCTCCTCTCTCTGTCTCCCTCCCGTCTCTGCAAAAGAAAGAAATATGCTCTCGACAAACTCTTCTCAAGCACACGCTGCCCGGCTCCTCGCCCATGATACGTACTCTCGGCGCTTCGTTTCGAAATTCACTTTACTTTCCCAGCATTTAGGAGGTCGTTACGAAAGGCACGCCGTCTGGCTCAGACAATAACGGCGCAATCACAATGCAGGTGAGTGATTTGTCCTGTCGCGGATATTTTCACCAACTTCTCTCGACTTTCAGGTTGAAAAACCCTACGACTATGCGGCCCTTATGATCCGTGTTTCCGCCGGATTCGTCATTTTCATCTCCCTTTCGCTGATCCTTCTGGTAGTCGGAAACTTGATATACACAAGTCTTACCGAACGAGTAAACCTCAATTCGAAAGTAAGCGTTTTGTTCAAAATTGAACGCATCTGATTTTGAAACATTTCAGAGAGCACGCTAAAAATTCCAATCAAAATGTCTTCTTGCCACTTTACCTACTGCTTCTACTCTGATAACTTATTGATTTTCGTTTAATAAAAGTCATCGTCTCCTTCTTCTGATAACTACTGTCGATCTAGCGCGCCGATAAAAAAGTGAAGGCCTGCGTCTCCACGTCGGGGCATCATCAGACTGCGAAAGGAAAACCTGACGGGAGATGTGGCGGTGGCCGTGAGAACGGAATAAACTAGATGAGAGTGGACACTTGCAAGACGGTCATCCGCGAGAGATTTGCTTCCTTCTCTCTTCGCGGTACCTTCCACGTGTTTCCCTCTTATTTCGTCCAACTTTCTTTACGCTGTTCCTTCGGACATATCAATTCTCGATTCAATTTCAGTAACTAGGCCGAAACAGCAGACGAAATGCTGAAATCCATCGCATTCTCAGCTTTTCTAGCCGTCTGCGTGGCGAGCAACGACAGATCTTGGACAACCGATGAGGGAGTCAAGATTGAGATTATCAAGAAGATCGGAGACTCGAAATGCAGGATCAAATCGGAGTCAGGAGATCAGTTGGAGCAATTCTACAAGCTATCAAACAAGGAAGGAAAAGTGATCGGCAGCAATTTCGGGCAGAAGCCGTACACGTTTACACTCGGAAAAGGAGAAGTTATCCACGGAATGGACGTCGCAATGGAGGGAATGTGCGTTGGAGAGCAGAGAAAAGTGATCATTCCGCCAGAGCAAGGATTCGATGAAGACGGAGACGAGGTCGAAGGAGTGAGTTGAAGACTTCTCTATTTTTTAGTTAAGCTCCTCCCGCGTTTTCAGAAAGGCGAGACTCTCTACTACTTCGTCGAGCTCAAGTCGATTTTCCGTCCGAAGCCCGGAGACAAATGGATCACCGACGAGGGAGTGCACATCCACGTGACTCACGAAGTGGAGGGCTGCACCGAGAAAGCAACTGCCGGAGACACTCTTCATCAGCAGTACACTCTCACCCTCGAGGACGGCTCTTTTATCGACTCGAGCTGGAGCCGTAACCGTCCGTTCATTTTCAAAATGGGATCGGGCCAAGTGATCAAGGGAATGGACATCGCCATGGAAGGCATGTGCGAGGGCGAGAAGCGGAAGGTCGTCATTCCACCGGAGCTGGCCTACGGAGAGAAGGGACGACCGCCAGCGATTCCGGGAGACGCTTTCCTCCACTTTGATTTGCATCTCGAGAAACTCGTCAGGCCAGGAAAGGAAGAGTTGTAGTCAGCCAATTGTTTGTTTAAATTATACGCAAAAGGTAATAAATGGTTAAAATATGAGAATGTTATACGAACAAACACAGCAAACACACGACAAATGGAAGACATAAAATAAACCGTTTTATTTCGAAAGCATACATTATTTGGCTCGTAAATTAAGAATTTAATAATTTCACAACTGACACCATTCTTTCTAAAAACTAGCGGAGAGATCAGACAGGAAGCAGCGGAATACAAGCTCATTTTCTGAAAAGCGACAGTTCAGTTGTAAAATGAACGTGGATCGCCTCTTCCTTGCGGAAGCTGAGGAGGGAATCCGTACTGTTGAGGAGGCGGAAGAGGTCGTGGCGGATAGCCATTGTCCCGTGGAGGTGAGAAGAATGATTGCGGCTGATTGTGAGGTCGTGGTGGGCCCATCGGAGGCGGACCCATCGGCGAGGGACCAAATTGATCCTGTATGGGAAGCTTTCCGAACGGCGTGTTTTGCGTTTTGTGCCAGGGAAGCGCATTGAAATCAATTCTGTAACTTATTTTATGATTTTCACAGTTCTCCCTATTGCGAAACGAACTCTCTTTCTTGGTGGAATCCTCCGCTGTTTCTCTGCGACGGAATTTCGTCCGACCAGATCCGATAATCCATCTGGGAGCGTCCCTGATTCGATTGGATTCCGTAGTACGGCTGCTGTTGCTGCTGCGGAGGCTGATTCCGCCAGTGCTCGGATGGCCGCGGCTCCCACGGCAGTGGCTTCGGTTTGAACTGATCCGGACGGCTTTTCGCCTTGTTCTTCTTCTTGTTTTTCGGACTAATGTTCTTCTGAGGGATGTTGTGAGTATTGTTAACATGTTGCTGCTGCTTCTGATTGGGCGTCGCATTCGGAACGATCGGCGGTTTCGCAGCAGCAGCCGCAGCTGGTTTCGAGGCGCTCGACACCACAATAGGCGGCTGAATTTTTTTGCTCATCTCCATTTTTTCCTTTTCTTTCGTATTGTCGTCAATCATTCCGAGCCCTGGGATTGTCGAATTGCTCGCCTCCTTGACACCGAGAGCGGGTGCAAACTCGGCTTGCGGCGGTTTGTCACTCAGTTTAGGGATCTTCTTCATGTTTGCAAGACTGCCTACACTCGATAGATTGGAGGAAACGAAAGAGGTCGAAGGGGAATTGACGATGGCCGGAGCTATCTTGTTCGGCACTGAAGGACTCTCAGCTATAGTCTGTTTCTGTTTCTTTGGTGTTGGAACCGGATCGGTTTCTGTAAAAATATGCTTTATCGACATTCCGGATTGTGAACTAACTCTTAGGCACTTCCGTTTCTTCGTTGCTTCGTTTTCTCGATTTCAGCGCTCGATTGATTTCTTCTGTGTACGATTTCGACACATAGCTCGTAGAGTTGGTGTCCATGGGACCCAAAAACTGCTCCGCCTGTGCTCTAGACAAAGCGTCAGCGAGTGATTTGGAGGATGGAGAACTTGATATGACCGGCTTTTCCCACGGAAGTGGTTGTTGTGACGGAGGCAATTTCACCTTATCTGGTTCTTTCTGCGGCGTTCTTCCCGGATTACCAAATGCGCTCCGAGCTTTCGGAATTTCTGGAGCAGGAGCATTCAATGCTTCCTTGGGAATCCACGACTCGAAGCCAGATGCGATCGGAAGCGCTGCTTTCTTCTCGACAATCTTCTGAACAAGAGGCTTTGCTGGAGCCCTAGAAGCGTTCATCGGAGAAGCCTGTGGAGGTGTGTCTACTATTTCGCCGTCTTCTGGAGGAGACACTCTGTCGACGTCGCTTGGAGTACACGCAACACTCTTCGGAGTCACTATGCTTTTCGGAGTCGCCATGATCTCTGCGACTTTCTCCGCCAGCTCTCTGTCTTTCTCTGAAATGATAATGCATTGGAAAGTTGTACGAAAAATGAATAAATGAATTACCTTTGACGGTTTGATTCAGTTTATTGACTTCCTTCTTGTACTTTTCCGCGTACGCCTTCCACGAATCCCGTTCGTATTTGATTGAATCACAATCTCTTCCGAGCTTCTGCGCCGCCGATTCGTACAGAGACGCCTTCTCGACCATCTGATTTCTTTCCGTGTCGGCTGCCGACGCTCTCGTCGTCTTCTCCGCCATTATTACCTCCATTCTTTTCATTGCTTCGCGAATATCATTGCATTTCACACATTTCTCCCATTTAGCAACAAAAAGTTTGTCATTCAGATTCTTGACGGCAGTCTCCGCCGTTTCGACAGCTTCATTCCGTTCTTTCTGGTAGACGTCTCGTGTTCGGTGGAAGAACGCGGCTCTTTCTCGCTCATAAGTCACCTCCTCCTCCAAATACTTGATCTTCGACTCAAGGCTCGCCTTTTCCAGTTGAAAGTCTTCGTACTTTCTGAGCATCATCCTTTTGTACTCTTCATATTTGTCCTTCTGCTTTTTTAACAGCGACGCGACTTCTGCCTCATGAGCTTTGAATTCTTCTTTGCGCTCCACAAGATCAGCTCGAATCTCTCGGAAAGAGTCAGAATACGTCAGCCGAGTCGTTCTTCCGAACTCTTTCAGTTTCCGGACTGCCAACTGGAACTTTTCCTCGCGTGCCCGGTAGTTGTTGATGATTTTTCCCTGCTCTTCAATCGTCCGCATCATCATCACGAACTGCTTCTTTAGAATCAAAGGCTGTCCTTCGAGCCGTGCGACGATCTGCTCGCTCAGTCCGTTCTTCATCGTTTCATCAAACAGATCTGCCATGTAAGTCGACTTCAACAGCATATCCGCATCTGTTTGCACCTCCGATTCGGAAGTGTCCGCAGCTTTCAAAGCTGGCTTCAGGGCAGGTCTTACAACGACTTCGGTCACCGAGCGAACTGTGGTTTTGACCGCGATTTTAGACGGCCGACCTCTCCCCTTGCTCTCAGTTTTCTTCTCCTTCGCCACTTCTTGCTCTTTTTTCTGTGCAGCTGATATTCTGGCTGAGGCTTTCGTAGGGCTGTTCTCCTGCTTTTTGGACGCCACGATTTCCTTGTTCTTGTTTTTGTATTTTCCGGCATTTGACCATCCGTGATGAACCTTCTTCTTCTTTCCGCCAATAGGTTTCCGGCCCCTCGGGTTGGCCGCCGCCTTCTTTTCATCAATCACCGACTTTTCCTGTTCCATTTCAATACCCTCGTCTCCTTCTTTCTCTTCAGAGTTTGCGGTGGTTGAACTGTCCGAGTGCGGAAGTTGTGCCTCTTGTTCGTCACTGTCCCTCCGCGATACTGTCATTCGCTTCTTTTCGGCGCACAAGTAATCCAATTTTTCGGATATGGTTAGTATTCTGCCGTCTAAAACAACATTTGTGAATAATTAAACATGAAAAATAGCAAACCTTCACTGCAGTACGAGTAAACTCCTCGTACTTTTTTCGAGCACATTCCGAAGAATAATTCGCAAGTTTCGCAGAAGTTTCTGTAGAGATCTTCCTGCTTTCCACTATTCGGAGTCTGAAGTTTGTTTTGTTGTTTTTCCAGTGAATAATAAGAGTATATAGTACTGTTCTCTGCCTGAAAAGTGCCAGTTTCGCTGGCCTCTGACACTTCTCGCACTGTACGTAGTCTCCCGACGTCGTCCGCGGTGCGGAGCAACTTGGGCCCTCATCGGTGATTTCAGAATACGTTCCTTCGAATGGCTGCAACATCACATAGCTATCTTGCAGCAAAACTGACTACTCACATCAATTTTATCATCAGACGCGGTTTTAATAAACTTGTCCTCTTGTGCATCTGTTGTTTCGCTCATTACCTTCAAAAAATCGATAAAATTATATTAATTTCACAAACAAACACGAATTTCAAATAATCCTTTAACGAGAAGCTCGGAAATTGCTCCGACCAAAAATTAAGACGCGACGCATCAATCTGCAAATTGATAGACTAGGTGGGCGTGGCTCAATACTTAAATTGCAACCCTGGCACGCTTGTTTAGCAATACCGCCGCGCGCTCTGTCGTATCGACTTTTTATTTTATTTTTCTCAAAATTCACGTTTTGATTCGTTCTCTCATTAATTTTTCAGTTTTACAGATGAGTAAAAGTGACAACAAAAGTAAACCACGTGGCAAGTATGAGCCCGACTGGGCTGACGAGCCGGAAGAAGAGAAGAAAACTCGAAAAGAGACGGCGAAAATGTTCGGACCACAAAAAGATCCAGAGTGGTGGGACATCAACACTTTTAGCAAGGTACATCGCTAAATGATTTAGTAAATTTAGTATTTTTGTTATCCAGGAAGACAATCCAAACGGCTTGCTTCAAGAATCGTCGTTCTCTTCTCTGTTCCCAAAATACCGCGAGAAATACATCAAGGAGAGTTGGCCGTTGATCGAGAAAGCTCTCGCCGAGCATCATCTAAACGCCGATCTGGATCTTTTGGAGGGAACAATGTGCGTGCGAACGACACGCAAAACTTGGGATCCGTACATTATCATGAAAGCGCGTGAGGTGATCAAGCTGTTGTCCCGCAGTGTTCCGTACGAGCAGGCGATCCGAGTTCTCGAGGACGAGATCTACTGCGAGATTATCAAAATCTCATCAATGGTTCGGAACAAGGAACGCTTCGTGAAGCGCCGAGCCCGATTGATTGGAAACGAAGGAGCGACGCTGAAGGCTCTGGAGCTGCTCACTCAGTGCTACGTTTGTGTCCAAGGAGGGACCGTTTGCGCTGTCGGACCGCTCAGTGGGCTCAAGCAGATCAAGTGAGCATCTTTTGAAATGAAACCTGCAAAAGTAATTGTTTCATTTTAGCCAAATCGTGACCGATTGCATGAAAAACATTCACCCAATTTACAACATCAAGACGATGATGATCAAGAGAGAACTGGCGAAAAACGACGAGCTGAAGGACTCAAACTGGGATCCGTACCTTCCGAAGTACAGAAAGAAGGTGCAATCGGCGACGACGACGAAGGACGCGAAGAAGAAGAAGGCGCAGAAGATGAAGCAGAAGGGAGAGTACACTCCGTTCCCGCCGGCTCCGGTCATGAGCAAGATTGACAAGCAGATTGAGAGTGGAGAATACTTCATTCGGGAGCACGAGAGGAAAATGAACAAAAGAAGGTTAGAACCAATTCAACGTCCACGAGGTTACAGACGTTTTCAGAGCAAAACTTGAAGCATCAGCGGTGAAGACTGTGGAGCGGCAGCAGCAGAAATTGAAGGTTTACCAAGCAAAGGAAGAGGCGCCACGTGAGAAGCAGACAAAAAAACGGCAGAACGATGCGCCGATTGATATAGAGAAGCTGAAGAAGAAGGCGAAACTCAACAAAGGAGCCAAGTAATTCAAATTTTTTGTTCAATTTTTGTTGTTACCATAATTACTATTGTTATTTTCTTTTTGTTGAAAGTGAATTCATTTATTCGTTATCATTCTTGTTTTATAGAAATCATGTTCCAAAGGTTTTTGAACTTCAAGCTAATTGGAAAAAAGGACGACGAAGACGAGTGATATCGTTTATTGTCGGTCAAAAAAGGATTATAAAATGGACAACTGAAGAAACGCTTAAAGTTATTCGATCTCAGTTATTAGTAACTTTGGTTACTTCAAAAAAAAGGAGAACAATAAATAGAATCTGTTAAAAGTGACGGGTTGAATGATTCAAAGAAGGGTGATATGATATGAATGGAGTTAAACAGACCAGTATGTAAGAATCACCCCCCTCAGGTTAAAAAGATCATGGTACAAATGGGTCTAGGACCTGCGGCGACGCTTGGCGTCACGACGATCATCGTCAGAGTCCGAGAAGTCGGTAGATTCAGAAGAGCTCGAGTGGCGGCGCTTTCGTCTTTCCTTCTTCTCCTTCTTGCTTTTCTTTTTCTTCTTTTTGTCGCTCTCATCCCGATCGCTATCATCGTCGGTTTCAGCGTGACGACGCTTCTTCTTCTCCTTCTTCTCCTTCTTCCTTTCCTTCTTCTCCAACTTCATCGCCTTCTTTCTTTCCTTCCTCTCCTTCTTTCTTCTCTTCTTGTCCTTCTTTCGCTGCTGCTCCAACGCCACCAGTGGAGTCTCATCATCGCTTGATTCGGAAGACGTCGAACTCACTTCATACGCCTTCGTCGACACATTCGGACGCACTTCAATGTGATTGCGGCATTGGAAGTACAAATGTCCCGGATATCCGCACTTTTTGCAAGCTCCTGTCACTGTCGGCATGGAAATCGATGCTCCGGAAATGTCTGAAACCCGACTCAATTAGGTAATGTATACGTGGGCGGGCGAAGTGAAGAACCTACCGACGAACGCATTCGGATCGTAACGAGAGGGGAAAGCTGACTGGGCCAATGCGGCTAATGTGGGTTTTTTACCTGAAAATTTATCGATATGAAGCCTGAAAATGCAATTAAAAGTTACCTGAATCTGCGTCCTTCGAAGTCGGACTGCTTCTGTCCGACGTCGCCGAAGATCCGAACTTGCGGACAAACGGCATCGGAGTCGTGTTAGCGTTCGCCATCCTGAACAGCAAAACGATGAATGCGTCTGTGGGACGATGCGAATGAGGAATGAAGAAGACGGAGTAGGAGGGGAAATGTTAGGCGAAGATGAGATGAACCAAGTAGGTCGCGTTGCTAGGTGAAGATGGTGGAGAGCGGTTGGGATAGGTGAAGAAAACTAAAGGATGTTCCTGGGAATGTCGTAAGATGTGAGAATAGACAAGCCGATCACGAAGGAGTGTATTGAGAAAAAATTTTGAAAGCCGTCTATCAATTCTTCACTGGTTTGAAATTTCATTTGTTCATTTCTCAGTTTTTGTAACGGGGTTTATAAAATAAGAATGAAAAAGTGAGAGAAGCTTATCATTTTGCACGTGAGAAATACGGAAAGGTTATCGATCTTCCGAAAGAGAGTTTCCCGGTCAGTTCCGCCAGTTCCGACCGGAGAGAAAGTCGAGTTGAATTCCACAGTTCCAGGAGCAGCAATGCAAAACGATTCGCTCAGGATTCTTGTGGGATCGAAGAAGAGAAGGAGTAGGAGGCGAATGGAAAAAGAGGTGAGGACGACGAGAAGAGAATGCTCCGGTCGAGACGGACGAGAGGAGCCCGACGGAAAGCATCGATGGTCTTAGAATTTGTGCGTCTAGTCCTGCAATCCCCGGGTTTCCGGGAGAAACACTCCCACCGGGTCGCCGTGTGAATCTGCCATTGCTTCCCATCATCATCATCATTATCATCAAATACAAATATTTTTCAATGTGTTCTGGTAGAGTGTGGACGGCACATTTGTGCACATTCAAGAAATATCTGAAATGTCGGGGAGAATTGGAAAAGAAGCGAAAGGTAAGTGAATAGAAAACTAGCTGCTCAACGCCGAATTTCCTTCGGTAAAGATCGTACAAGAGAGGCTCTTGTCGTACAGTGTGAGGACTATCAGCCGCCCTTTTCTTTTGAATGTGAGTTTTCAGTAGTTTCCGTAAAGAAGCAAAATTGACGTTTTCTCAACGTTTCTCAACGTTAAACGTTTTCTGTAAATCGCTTTGAATCAGAGTGACAGGATTCTAAAGCATTGATCAAGGGAGGAAGTGAGAAATAGCCCCCATCGACAAGTAGAAAAGACAATCTTTCAGACAAACTCGGCCCGACCAAAGAAAGCCGAGCACTGGACAGCTTCCCCAACCTACCCCGCCGACATCTTCTGAAGATTCTGCTTGAATGTCCTTTTAATCGAGATCTGTTCTCTATCTGTGCCCATAAAAGCAGGCAGATGAATGAGGACTTGTTCCTTTTCAACACTTTTCCCAGTTTACATGTGCTACAATGCGAAGGACACCCGTAAGTGGTGCGAAAACTGATTGAGTCTCCAGCAATTCTGAAACTTGAGTCTGGTATTAGATTCATAATAAAAAAAACAAGCAGATCATTTCACTCGAACATATAGAATGTTCCGTTTTGAACTCGAAAAGATCATCATAACCAGCGCATTTTTGGCCGTTGCTCCGACGAGCTTCTCAACTGTTCGATTCAACGTCTCCGCATTGTCTACTGCTTCTCCTTGCTCTTCTTTTTCTGCACTCCCGTCTTCCAATGGCTCAACCTTCTCCTTGTCGATCTCCACGAGAACCAGACTGTCATTGAGCATTTCCGAAGCGACATTGTCCAGGAATCTTCCGTAGTTGGGGAACGATTGTGCCAGTTTTGAGCGGATTCTGAAAAGATCTTTCGTTGACGAAAAATACCAAAAGTTCTAACTTTTTTGATGTTGATGGGTGTACATTGATTCCATTTCTGTCGAATGCGCACATAATCGACTTCATCTTGTCCTTCTTCAGATAGGTTTCTAAGGGCGACGTCGTCTTGTCAGAGTCCACTGGCAGAGACTCCTTCCAATCGAAGTCCCCTTCGATGCTCTCCGCCTCCTTCACACATCGCACGCACTTTGACGGACCGCTCACAAACCGACACCTGCAGTTCTGAACGGAGCACCCGACGACAGTTGGCTGCGAGCAATCCGAGCAGGGAACGGAGGAGACCGTCTCCTTCTGAATCCTCCGCCCGACCGACGCGTTGTTCGTCTTTGCGTATTCGGTGTACTGCCATCCGTAGCACGTGTTTCCGAACACGATTCCTTTCTCGAGCTTTAGCTGCGCCAATCGCATCGCCGCCCACGCATCTTCGTACGAGCAGTGGCCGAACGCCGACTGGATTTCTTCGCCCAAAAAGAGTTCGGTCAGGTTTTTGAGACTGTTCCGCAGTCCGCTGTTGTTGCTTGTGTAGTTGAGTGCATGTCCAACGTCCAAACAGTACGGATGCGTCATTTTCATCGCCTGCAAGTCGTGCTCCAAAGAGTGTCCAACCAAGATGGCGTCCGGAGGAAGAAGAGACTGAACGGCCTTCTGGACGTCTTCTAAAGTCGTCGTCACGCCTTCCATCATATCGGAAGTGATCCCTGAGTAACGGGTCACGTAGTCTGTTATCCGTCCTTCCGGCTTCACGAGAGTATCCAGGACAGTGTTCTCTTGCTCGTCAATTATTGAGATTCTCGTAAGAGCCCGATTCTGCACAGTCGTTTCACACATTTCACAGTCTAGAGAAAACAGTGGGGACGAATGAGTCAGTTTCCGGTATCTGAAAGCTTTTCGGGTGTATTCTTCTGCTTTTATCATCATCAAACCTCTGTTTCGTCGGCACGATTTCAGCTTCTCCCGGAAACGGATAACTCCGCATCGCCATTTGCTCGGTGGACAGTAGGAAATGTGATTTATCGTGCTTGCCGAGCTCATCGTACGTCTTCTGCATCTTCTCCGACTTTCTCCGAATCTGCTCTTTCAAAGTCAATCGCACATTCATAATGCAGTTCCAGAAAAGGTTCCGATCGCTGATATCCGTGTCCATTTCGATCCATCTTTTATCGAAAAACAGACTTGGAAACGTGAGGTTCGTTGTTTCCTGTATTCCGAAATTTGTAGTGAAGAGGTGGAATATTTTTCACTTACGAAAAAGTCGTCCTCGACATTGATGCGGATGACGAGTGTTTGGAGCAGGTTTCGATGGTGGGAGATGCTGACCCACTTGGGCTTTTGGAGCATCGAACCGAATGTGGCGAAGTGGATGAAACTGGCGAGGTCTGAAGCTTTGGATAAGCGATTGGATAGTTGCAATCAGGTCAAAAGTCCATTGAAAGGGTGCCTCATGAAAGAGTGCCTACGTTCGCAGTCAATGCGTTGCCCATCAGTAAGTCGGCTCAGACGGAGGTCCAGTTTCGGTTTGTTCGGCTCATCGCATCGGAATTTTCGGCTCCTCGTTGGGCTCAGAGCCACGCCCCCCTCAGTTCTCCGTCTTTTCGTTGCTCCTGAAGTTTGGGCTGTCAATTTTAACTTTTCTATTTCTCACTTTGAAAGTTATCCTCGGCCTGCTCGGGAGATCTAAATAAATTGGCAATTTCTGATTTTATACTCTCGCGGAGATCTCGATTTGCCATATTTAGTTGGAGCAGCGGGCACCGAGCCTTTCCGAGTCACCTGGAACTGAGAATAAAAGAAATTGGATTGATTAATTCTCAGAAAATAAGTTTTGGTTATTTTTGCATCCTTTCCTTTCAAAAACTGAGACAAGAGACTGTGATACATTTATTACAGGAAATGTACAATTGCGTACTTTAAATGCAGTACAATAGATTATTATGCACCGGTTTTTGGTTTCATTTTATGACAATTGGTACGGTGGAGGGAGCCTCGAGATGAACGACATGAAAGACTTCGTTGATCGAATTTTGAGTGCCGATCAATTTTATATAGACAACGGGGAGAGGGTCGAAAATCAGTTCCTGCCATCCGCGGCATTCCTCGTTCGTTTTGTCGACGACTGTAGTCCAGACTACCTGGTTTGTGGAGACGGTCACGTAGTACGAGTAGAAGCGGTCGTCGCAGTTCCAGAGAAGAATGCGCATCGAGGAGATGATGTATGGCTGGGCGAGTTGGACCATGATGTGTCCGCTGCCGATTTGATGGCAGGTGTACCCAGAGTCCCAGTCGTAGGTGGTGATGTCTCCGTTGATCAGAGCGTTGCGACAACGGGAAACACCCTCCAGGACTCGGGCGTGACGGAGAACAGTTGCAATGTTACGGTCCGGCACTGAATGGAATAGAATTAGATGAGAAACGAAGAAATGGAGAACACTGACCCATTATCTTTGTGACAGGATCCACCGGCATTGTCTCCGAAGAGTACATCGCCTCGATCCGACTGGCTTCCAGTCTCGTCGCCATCCGATCCGTGCACTTTATCAGAATGTACCGGACGACTGTGTCCTCGAAGAACACTCTCTGCATGCCGCGGCAGTCGTAATCCGAGTAATTGGCCACCAGTGTCCAGTGTCCGTCCGTACGATTCTCCATGCTCACGTGTATTTCGTACGAGAACCCGTGCACGTCGGTCTTCCAGTTCAATTCCATCAGAATTGTGTTGATGATGAAGGGCTTGCTGAGATCCACGTGGAAAACACTGACGTTCTCGTCGCTGGTATATCGGCGAGCATGTTCTCGGGAAAGAGGTTGCACGTTCGGGTACTGTGGAATTATATTCGTGTCGAGACCTGCAAGACATGCGATTCATATTAATCCGTGTTCACGTTTAAAATGTATGCCTGAAATGTCTGAAATTCACTCACTTTTGCATCCTCGGAACGCTATTTCCTGCGGTTTCTGAGCCTGAATCGCGATCGCATCCAACAAATCATCGGCCTTCACCAGTCCAGTCGGTCGTACAAAGTTCAGCAGTTCGTTTTGAGATATCAACGGAAGTCGGACCAACTCTAGCAGTAGCTTCAGAGCATCCTTCATTGTCGGATTGTGTTTGTACCACGTACGCACGGCATTGAAGATCTTCAGTTCGTTCGCACAGAACGAGTCTCTCGCCAGCAACTCTTTCAGACTATCTCCCGTTAGTCTGTTGAAGCTTGGATCGTCGAGCAGCTGATCGGCATACTTATCAGAATATTGCATGCAATACTCGATCAGGTCGCTGAGTTGGAAGAAATATGCGGCATTGAAAATACTGCACAAGTTCTCATTCCTAAGAATTTCTTTGAAATTTTCGCTGATCGCTGTCATCAACGGACCCAAATCGTATCGGTGGGCGAGACTGAGATACTCGAGCAGAATGTCCAGTTCCACTCCCGTAAAGTCAATTTTCGAAGTGTACATGTACTGGAGAATGGCTCGGAATGCGGTCGAATTCGTATCCTTCAGATTCACTTTCGGCTGATGACTCTCTTGGAATCCGTTGAAGAGCATTGCCCGAAAGAAACTGCTTCTGACGGCGAGAATAAGGCGATGAGCAGCGATTTCGGAGCCGTCATCGAAAACGAGAGTGACGTCGCTGTGCTCGGCAGAGGTGAACAACTCGCCGAGGCACAGCGAAAGTTCCTGGAGGTGCTGAACATCCGACTTGTTGCCTGGATAAGCTTTTTACAACTATTTGCTTTCTAATAAAAAACTCACTGCGATTGACAGCGTTGAAATTGTTGGAAATGGCGGCGGATTCCGTGCGCATCGTCTCGACGACTAAACGGTCGTCTTCGGGAATCGGCCGCCCGAACGCATGGTTGTCGCTCATTCCTGAAATCTTTATTTGCATTTATTTTTAACTTGTAATTGATTTCACCCACCTGAATCGCAGATTCACTTGATTAGCGCTAATCAATTTCAAAAGCGGAATTATAAAAGAGGGCGTGGTCCGTTTTGCAACCCTGGCACGCATTTTAGCAACCCTCCCGCGCGCAGTTCAATAAAATTTTTAAACATGCGCCATTTCGTCACCGATCTCGTCCTTGTCAATATTTTTCCAAGTTGTTTGTTGCTGATCTCAAAACCGAGAGAAATCAAGTCATGCGTGTGTCTTATTGATTTGCGGGTATTTCCTAACGTGTGCGTCATTTTCCCTGCCGTTTCCTGAAACACGCTCTGTTCCACTTCAACGAGCAACTTCATTTTTTGGCTAAATTTGAGTAATCGAGCAAAATGGACCGCAACTTTACTGAAACCGAGCTCGAGAATATTGTCAATCAAATGGGACAGCACGTGGAGACTCAAGCTCAGTTGCACAGACTAAAAAACGGTGAGTGTTCGAGAATTTTACTCAAAATTCAAGTCATTTTTGAATTCAGAGATTGATCGGTATCTGGATGAAGACCCGTACATATCAGAAGAAGACGATCATGACGTCATGAATGAGTCCCTATTTGCATCACTCGCAATCGATCCGGCTGCACAGTTTTTGCGAAGAGAGCGGCAGGTTCCTCATGAAAGCATTCAGTCACCTATTGTCTCCAGAAGTAAGTACGATTCATCAGTTTCGAATTTATCATCTATTTTAGGAAGGCGTGGAAAGTTCAACGAGTACGAGAACATCGAGTATCCGGATGACTTTGATGAGGAGAGCTCTCCGGACTTTCCTGAAGCGAAGTCGCTGATCAGTCAAGCGTATCAAAGCATCGGCCGCATTTACAACACCTGCCGGGGCGCCTCAAAAGTAAGTTCTTGCTCAAATAAATTTTAAATGCTGGCCAGCCTGAAATCTTCGGCACTGGAGGTTTTCAATCGTCTAAAATGGATTGCCCTTCGGAATAGCAAGAGCATTGCGCCTGTGACAAACGAAGAGAACAAACAAGAGCCGAGTGTTAACAATATTATAAGTTCAAACAACATTCAAATTCGTTTTTTTTTCAGGTTATAGAAAGTCTTTCTTCGGGAGAACGAGAATCTGAGTACGGCGAAGAAGAAGAAGAAGGGGAAGACATAGGAGATTCGGTTTCCGTGCCCGTCAGTGCTCGTACCGATCCGCGTGCCCCCTCCGTTCCGGCCAAGATCATCGTGGATCCGAGTGTCCGGCCGGTACTATCTCCGAAACCAGGACGGGCGCCCTACAAGTTCGATCCGGTCACCAGATACCATCTTTACAAGTGAGTGCTGTTTCGAAATCGCCCGTCTTCATGGTCACTTTTCAGAGAAGAATGGGATCGTCACCCGGCTCCTGGAGAAATGCGTCGTCTATCTCTGCGATGGAAAGTCCGTGAATACATGCTCCGCCACGATGTTCCTCGTCTGACTGCGAACCCGAGCGGTCAGGCTGAACACGATAAAGATTGGTCTCCGCGTCCATATTTGGATTAGATCTTTTTGTATCCTATCATCACATTCAAAACCAAATGAAGATCTCAATGTATCATCCGTGTCTTGTAAGCGTGTCCTCCCTAATGTACGGGGATTATATACTTTTTACATGCGCTCAATCTGATTTTTGTTTGTTTTATTTATTCAATATTGTATTCAGATGAGTATTCAAAAGATGAAAGACAAGTTCGTTCTCGCCCTGACCCAACACAACATTCCAGGCCTTCGTTGGGTCCTTGAAGGGTTCAACTTGTAAGTGTAGTACTACGGTATCGTTCTCCCGTGACCGACCTTCACAGTTTATTTCGGCTTTGATTGTTGTGATTGCCGAAGTGCAAGTACGCTGTTTACGCAACAAACCAAAGAACCGTGCACTTACCGAAACCAGATCACCTTCACGGCCCTCTTTTTCCTTTTGCAGCTACGATACGCAGCGAGTGAAGGAGGTGGGAGCGGATCGGGCAGCCGCCGAATGGATCGTTCGGTGCGGCGGCAAGATCAAGTTCGCTCAAATCGACGAGAGCTTCGACGACTACAACGCGCTCGTCAAACGCACAGCTCAGCTGGATCCTCGGCTCGCAGAGGACCGGGTGACTCTGGAGACGATCCGCGCCGAAGACGCCAGTGTCACTGGATTCGGGTGCCGTCACTTTGGTACAGTGATCAGATGATAGCGGGGAGGATACGGTAGAAGTCAATCACACATGACACTCCGCGCGCGGGAAAGTGCAAGGCTTCTTGCTTCTTTGGACGTTTAACAATATCCACTAGTCTAGTCTCTTTCGACAACTTTATGGATTCGCAGTCTGAATCCCAATCCCAATCTCCCTAGATCCTTTCATTTGATAACTTTTCCTTTTTTCGTGTCAGTCCGTTGACGTAGTCTGAACGCGTTGAATCTGCTTTGATCATCTACAAAATTGCAAAAACGTTGAAACACCTCTTGGAACAGGCAGAAATAGAAAATGCCAGAATCTATTGAATCATCGGATAGCAACGGATCTTTTGGATAGAGTCTAAATTTCCACTGGTTATTTCATTCTAAACTG
Organism: Caenorhabditis sp. 36 PRJEB53466; assembly: GCA_946814055.1. Classification (NCBI taxonomy): domain Eukaryota; kingdom Metazoa; phylum Nematoda; class Chromadorea; order Rhabditida; family Rhabditidae; genus Caenorhabditis; species Caenorhabditis sp. 36 PRJEB53466. Next base: position 2,619,515 of record CAMPFS010000005.1, on the reverse strand, counting down.
ATGATTTTTTAGAGAATCTTGTTGGAATCAAGCAGGTCTACTTCATCCGATGCAAGAATCTTCATGACTTTGGCCTGGAGTACATGGGACAGCACGTGGGCGGTCATCTGAAGACCCTTCACATCGAAGAGTGCCCTCGGATCACCGAGTTCGGGCTGGAGCATCTGAAAAAGTTTTCGGCTCTGGAAACGCTCATCCTGCGCAATCTGAAAAGTGTGCACGGGAAGGAGAAGGTGGAGCAGAAGCTTCGTGGAGCACTTCCGAAGACTGACATTCAACTTCACCTGTAGAAGTCATCGGCTCCCTGTTAAAATGTATGTAGAAAATGTTTCTAAAGAATAAAGCGAAAAGGTAGAAAAAGAACAACATCGATCAACAAACCATCATCATAATCAAGGGAGTGGGGGGAAGAACGCGAAGAATAACATTGCAACGGCATCGGTCGAGCGACCGAAAAAAAGACAACACAAACATAAAGGTGTAGGGTAACTGAATCTTCATGTAGTCTTTCTGATCGGAAGTACCGTACACAGGTGAACGGTCGGTCAAAATGCTCGGGGCACATTAACCATAAAGATACCAATAGTTCGAAACGATGTCTACAGTAACCGTGCCTCGGATTGTCACGTGGAACTAAAAGGGAATTCATCCGGCGGCCGAGAATGATGATCCTTATCACACTTTGTGTTTTCTTTGAAGATCTTGCGGAGAGATCAATATGTTTTGGGGGGGGTGAACTGGCGAGGACATCTGAACTTTGCTTTTCGGTGGCTGTTTGCTGCTGGTCGGGAGAAAGAGAGACCTCGACTGTAATTTCCCCTCCTTCTTCTTCGCCCCATTCATGCATTTTGTTTGTTGTCTTTTCCCTTTTCGTCCAACTCCTTCAGTCATATGAGGTGTCAATCTGACGTCATCTCAAACCTTGAAAGCAGCGAAAAACGAGAAGCAGCACAGTAGAGGTGCCAACTATTCTGTCTGAATCTGGGTCAACGTGTACTAGATACCAACACATCCCTTTCGTTTCGCGCCGCGATCCCATCAGGCCGAGAAATCGGATGAGGTAGGAGGAGGAGGAGGCGGCGAAGGCGGAGGCGCGCTTTGGGAATACTCAAGCGCGACGGTTTTCTTGATATGGCCTTGCCCGACGAAGAAGACCGACGTCCGTTTGATAAAAATCAGAGGGGGTATCGCCCGCATACACAGAGAGATACAACGAATACAGTGCCTACTCCTCCGTCATCATCATCGCAGCAGCCGAAGAAGAAGAAGAAGAAGAAGACGAAGACGAAGAAGAAGAAGATGGGGCGCGCATCGAGAGGGCCTCCGACTACTCACTCTCGGCCACTCGAAGAAGTCGTCGACGACGCCGCTGGTCCCCTTTTTTCTCTTTCTTTTTGTTGTCTTCTCGTGCACTGTTCTTTACACACACACACGGATGAACAGGTTTACCCTCTCGCCCACTTCGTCCTGAGACGCCCATTTTCCAACCAGGTATTGTTCGAAGACACAAAAGACGAAGAAGATGAAGATTGCAAAGAGAAGAGAATTGTCGCCGAAAGTCGCCGAAAAGATAATCAGTTGGACCGGGGGCGAGCCAAAGATCGGTAACGGTTCCGAGAGTCTCCACCCCTTTCTGCCGGTCATCCGTGCCCTCCCACACCCCTTTTCGAATCGGTTATTCTCTGAGACCGATGCACTTTTTCTTCTTCATCTTTCTCTCATGTGATCAACCCTTTCTCATCTATCTCTCCGTGTTTGTTGCAAAACGGTTTTGGAGGCCAACCGCCGCCCTGAAAGTGTTCATTCTAGACGTGGGCGACTTCCACCCAAACATTCTTCAAATTCTAAGCTTCTCTTGTCGATTTGTCTCCATCGTTCGTTACAAGTGCTACCCATCACTATCTATCTCCGCTTCGCTGACCCACTTCGCCCCGTCCGTTTTCACCCCCGGGTAGTAGTAGCACGGGCGTCCTCTTCTTCTTCTCTCTGCGTGTCATCTGCTTCGCCTTCACCCGTCTCTCCGTCCGTTCTACTTTAAATGTTTTCAGGATCTTGGGTTCCCGTCTCGAGAAATGGAACAACTGAAGTGCCACGTCAAACAGTACGCGTGGGGAAAGTACGGAGAAGAGAGCGAAGTGGCGCGGCTCTTTGCCGACGGTCACGAGCACTTCCAAATCGACGAGAAGACGCCGTACGCCGAGGTGAGTAACGTTTTGATCCGCCACAAACAAATCATTGTACCGTAGTTCAAACGAATTGTTTTGTCTCACAAAGAACTTGATTCCAACTGAAGTACCTAGTCCCAAACGGTTCCGCCTCTGAAAATGATCTTCGATGCCAGATAACATAAAGTGTGACTTTGCAGCTTTGGATGGGAACCCACCCCGATGGCCCTGCACAACTCAAAAAGTGCTCCACGAAGCTCTCGACGCACCTGGCCAAGAATCCGTCGCCGCTGACGAACAACAACTCGGCGAAGAACATCCACTTGCCGTTCATCATGAAAGTGATGTCAATCAGAACGACACTCTCCCTACAGGTCCATCCCACCAAAGTACGTTCGGACGCGACCAGAACGAAATAGAATGAGACTGAGACTTGATTTATAGGAGCAAGCTCACCGACTCCACGAACAGGATCCGCTCCACTATCCAGATAGGAATCACAAGCCGGAGCTCGCGTATGCTCTCACTCGATTTGAACTTCTTTGCGGATTCAGACCAGCCAGAGAGATCTTGTTGAACCTTCAGAGTGAGTGAACGCATCCCTTCAATTTCTCTATCGCCTTCTTTCAGCGTTCCCATCGTTCCGGATACTTTTCGGCGGTGAGACTCTTGCTAAAGCACTTGAAGACTGCATAAAAGTGCTGGGCAACGAGGACACGAACTCTTCAGAGTACGAAAAGTCGAGAAAGGCGCTGGAAGACTGCTTCAGATTCATGATGATCCCTGACCGAGCCGATGTTCATGTAATTCTTCGTTGAACTTTCTCACTATCGTTTCATGATTCCAGGATTTGGTTGCTCAATTGCTCGCCGAGCTCGACCAAGGACTTCGTGGATCCGTGGAAGAAGTGACTGTCGGCGTCGTCCGAAAAATGTCCGTCGACTTCCCGAATGACATTGGAATCTTCTCGCCACTCTTCCTCAATCACATGATCCTCGAGCCGGGACAATGCTGTTACTATGCGGCCGAAGAGCTGCACGCCTACCTGAGCGGAGAGTGCGTCGAGTGCGTCGGCTGCTCGAATAACACGATCCGTGCGGCCATGACTCCGAAATACATCGACAGAGACGCGTTGTGCAGTGTGCTCAACTACAAAATGACCGAGCAGAAGGAGTATTTGGTGCCGGAGACGAGATTGACCGGATGTGTGGACATGTTCGCGCCGGACTGCAAAGACTTCCAGCTGCACAGGATCCGAGTGGGGACCGAGGAGACGACGGAAAACTTGCTGCTGCCGACGCTCGATTGTGCCTCGATTCTGGTGGTTGTGAGCGGAAAGGGAACGATTGAGGAGGCGACGGCCGACAATCAGATCGTCGGCGAGTACGAAGTGAAGCGGGGAGACATCTTCTACATTCCACCAAAACAAACGATCCGGTAAGAGAACGTGAAAAGTTCAAACTTTCATCGAACAACTGTAGATTTGTGAATTGTTCGGAGCCGCTGGAGGCGTACAGAACGTTCAGTTACGAGATGGGTCCGGATCACGAGTCGCGGATCGTGTCGTCAGTTGCGAGCAGTGCGCCGACGACGACGACGATCAAGGAGAAAATGTTCAAACTGGACGCGGATCTGGAAGAAGCGCCCGCGGCAGTCATCTGATATTTCCCATTCAAAAAATAATGTTTTGAGCACTGATAATATGTACTGCGAACATGCGAGATATCATCCGTGTGCCGAATTACGGGGTAATGCCAACACTTTTAGCGGAAAGTACAGTATCTTTTGTAGATTCTCTAATAGTGTACCATCTTTTTCTTCTTCTTCTTCTTCTTCCTCTCCTCTTTTATTTTCCCTTCTCTGTTCTCATCTCTTCCATTCCTACGCTTCCTTCCTCCACCGTCCGTCGTTCCGATCTAAAATGCCATGCGATTCCGTCGCCGTTCGAGCCTCGATCTACTTCTAGTTTTCCGCTTTTTCTTCATTTCTTTCACCTTCTTCTTCTTCTTTTTTTTCTTCTTCTTCTGTTTTCCCAATTTTTCAAACACTGTCCCCCCCCCCAGTCTCTTTCCTCTTTTCTGTTCCAATTCTTTTCATGTTTATCCGTTCCACAATGTTTCGATGTTCGAAAATGAATAAAGCACCTGTACGAAAAGTGCAAAGTCCAATGTGATCACGAGAGTCTTTCTTTTTCGAAATGTGCAGCCGAAAACAGCACGTTTCCCACGATTCTGGGAAAATCAGCAGACAAGTGACAACTCATAACTTTTTCTTACAAACGCCCACTCCAATGCGCATTTCTGTGTTGAAAGTCATGTGCACTTTTACAGAAACAATCTTATTTTCCTATCTCTCAAAACCAATCCTTTATCAGTTATGTTCCACAAAACTCTAGCATTTATTTTTTTTTTACATCGCTGAATTGGATTTTTTGACGTAAGAAAACGAAAAAAACGGAAAACAATCATCTTTTTCACAGCCTGAATAACCCCATTAAAGTTTAATTAGATTATACTACTGTAGTAAAGTTCTCTGGCCAACGCTCAAAAGAGGCTTGTTCGATTCTCACTCAGAAAAAGTGACACAGACTCATTATTTATACGTTTTCCTCAAGTGCCCCACACCCAGGTTCCCAAAATGGAAGCTGTTAGATGAGAGTAGGAGAAAGCAGCTTACATTTTCGCACGTCCTTTTCGTGATTCTTGAAACGATCGCATTTCAGTAGCAGGTGGAAAGATAACGGATAACATGTGGGTAGCGAAAACCAACTAGACACGCCCGTTTTCAATGGTGGCGCCGCCAATGAGCCGCTCGTCCCCATCGCAATTTTCTACTTGGGATGCTCGATAATCAGTTGTGCCGGCAACTCGATCATGCTCATTCTGTTCGTCAAAGAGCGGTACGTCTCCTCATGTCCTTCCTTTTTGAGATGCGTGCTTTCAGACACTTCCACTCTCCCTGCCACTACATGATAACTCTCAGTTGTTGTGCAGACATGCTCCATCTGTGCGGTCACTTTGTATTCAATTTTCATATTTTCGCCAACAGTAACAATTGTGCGGGAATTGGAAAATGAGCTGGATAGTTTTCAGAAACGGATACACAAGAGAACTGCTATTGGATGCTGTTTCTGACAAGCATCGGCAAGTGCATGAGTAATCCGCTTATTTTGATGACCGGAATCGACAGGTTCATTGCCTGCAAGTCTCCGGTTATGTGAGTGAGATCGGAACAACGTTAGCTATCAAATCGATCATTACCAGATACCGTACTCTTCTGGAACGTCCGAACCTCTACATTTGTGGCCAACTCGTGTTTCCCGTCACGTATACCACTGTCATTATGATTTCTGGATTCATCCAGAGAGATCCCACAACGTAACGAATAGGTTTTCCCTCTTATTTCCACTCCAGGCAATCCATTCAGCCAGATAGTCTGCACAGTGCCTGTGGCTCTCGCCGGTACCGCCTTCTCCACGTTCAACACAAGCGGAATCTTCGTGAACTGCGCCATCGTCATCGTCTACTTTCTCACTTTCCTCAAACTTCGCAGCTACGCCGGTGCCACCCAGATGAAGGTGGTGTTCCGATCGATTCTGTGGACCGTCGTCTTCGTGATTCTCGGATGGACAAGTGTCACCGTCGCCAACCAGTTTGCCATCTTTTCCAACGATCCGCTCACCCGAAAACTGATCGCCATCTACGCCGGAATCGGAGTGAATCTCGCGTGTGCCAGCAATGTGTTTGTCTTCTATGCGATCAAGTATGTAATAGTTGTTGGCCGAACACTTTCATTTATTTCAGTACGGAATATCGTGAAGCGATCCGACGTCTTTTCGGATTATCCCGACTGCCTCCATCGAATCGGACAAGCGTCGGACACAAAAGTTCTACGAAAATAAACGTGGTGATTGCTACGACGTAGTTTATTATTAGAGTGTCTCACAATCAAATCAATGCGAGTTCCTTAATCAAAATGTTATCACTCGTTATCGAATCTTCCTTTCTCATCAGCTGCAGAGCTTCCCGAGGCGTCATTTGGATGACACCGTCCACGGAATAACAGCCGCCGGTCGCCCAAGATCTTCTGAAATCATTCATATTGTTATTCAATGAATCTTTTAGCTAACACAACTGACTTTTTGAGAATTGGAGCATTCGCATTGGAAATTGCGATTTGTTGCACCGAACTCGGCATGGAAGCCCTTCGTGAGTCAGTGATCAGAACGTTGTATGACCGTTTCTGTTTGGCCGGTCCGTAGTAATTGGAGGTCGAATATTTTTTCGTGTAATCCGGATTGTCCACGAGAAGATGCGAGGAGAAGCGTTCGGTGTTCAGGGAGCGGGTCTCCGATAGCTGACTGCCCCTTCGCTTTCCGCCGCAAACCAACGGTCCCATCATTGCGATCGCGGACGGGTAGAAGAAGACGACGGTGATCCAGTTGGTTAGGAGAAGGATTATGATGAGGAGGAGGACTTGGGGACGATGGAGGTAGAAGTAAAGGGTGAGAAGCGCCGAGACGGAGCACATGGAGGAGAGGGTCACTTGCGAGAAGAGCATGTCCACTGTGTCGAGCACTTTGGCGTTGTGGTTCTTCTTTCGCGACATGCTGTACATGTTGCAGAATCGGAGGGCTCCGTCCGCGGGGATAATGCTCAGAACGACGTGTTGGATGGGCGCGACACGAACACTTTCGAACGAGAACTCCTGCAAACAAAACAATGAATATATGATCATACGCTGAGCGGGGTCTCACTCGGAGAAACTCGAAAACGACCAAAGAGAACGAGAAGCCGATGAGCGAGATGACCGTGTTGATCTGCAGTTTGTTGATGGTGCAGAAGAAGACGGGCGGCACGATGAACAGGGAAAGGGTCAGGGTGATGGACTCGTAGCACCGGGAGAACGAGCACTCGACGGTTCCCTTGTCGATTGACACGTTCAGAAAGTTCACAAATCGAACGACGTTGAGGGTTCTGAACGGAACACTTTCTCTTTGTTTCTTTGTGCGCACTTACATGAATCCAATAATAACCACCAAGTAACTGAATACGAATGGAATTCTGACATGAGAAGAGAGAAGTCGTTGACCGATTTGGCACATTAGATGGGCAAAGTACACGAGTTTCTCCTCAACGAACGCTTGAATTCCACGTATGAAACTGAGTCGGACTGTTGGAATGCACTGAAAGAAGAGAATTCATTGATTCCCACCAACACGGAAACATTTTTGCAGAGCATAAGCTAAGCTCAGATGATCTAGCAGGAGATTAGAAGACGATTTAGAGAACGCGCTTGCAAATGAACGAAATCGTTTTCGAAATCGGATTGAAAAACTAAAGAGACTAACCCAATTATAAGTGTTCCGAATGAGCAGAACCGAAAGTATCACAGTCATCGTGCACATATTCTGAAGAAGACTGAGCAGACAGAGGGTCACCGAGGGAACGATCGTCTTGGCCGGCGAGACAATGATCGAGACGAGCGGGATGATGGAAGCGCACGTGGAAGTGGTGAGCAGCATCGGAAGCGACTTGTCGACGGTGGCTAGAAGCAGACGGACGATTGTGGAGGAGCACGGTCCTCTTCTGAAAATGGATGAGGATCAGCGGATCACAGTGGATTATTCATTTCGATACCTGTATTTGTCCCAGCACCTCCGCAAAAATATCGAGTTGGCGGTGGTGACGTGGAGAACGACAACGATGTAGGAGGGATCGGGGTTGAAGAAGTGGTTGAGACGGGATAAGAACGAGAGGATACAAATGGAGAGGAACGTCGAGATGGCAGTCGAGACGAGCACGGGGATGCTTCTGGAGAAGACGGTGAGGCAGGTGAGAGGGGCCACAAGGAAAGGGAGGAGGATCAGAGGATCTGGAATGGGGCAGTCGGGGGAGGATGGGATAGAATGGACTCACCTTGATAGAACTGTGGAGTGGATCTTGCGTTTGACATGGTTCCGTTGATCTGAGACTGAAAAGGTTTGGAATTCGATCATTATCATGGACTTTAGTGCGTCTACAGCTCAAGAACAATTTATTTTCGCAACTAGCCGGACACCTCATTCTGTCATAAAGTGTATGGCAGACTTTGCAACAGCGAATTCCAAGTAACTTACCAGAACTTCAATAGGAATCAGCTCGAATATCAAAGTCATCAGGAAGAAAGTGAAACTGGCAAGAGTCCAGAAGAAAAGTATCCAAATCGGTCGAAGCTGGAGAAAGTGCGAGATTCTGAAAATGAAAAGACTTAGAACAGGACTCGAAAGAACTCGAAACGTTACCTTTTGGCGACGAGCAGCATTTTGTGTTGGGTTGGCAGGCACGGACTGACAGACAGAGGTGAGAACGGGACTCCGCCCAGCCACAAGGCTTATCTGGGCTCTGAAAACTTTGAGATTTGCTCGAGGAGATGTAAGAGACGGAGAGAAGAGTGTGGGAGGGATGAGGCAAAGGGCATCCGAGTCTGAAGGCAGCGAATCTGTGGTCTCGAAAAATGAAGAGCGATTTATCTATTAACAAAGATGAGCTTTGTTCGTTTCTTTTTGCATCATTTCTTTTCTTTTATGTTCCGCGCATAATCTTGTTATGCACATCCCACTTTTTTTTTTGAATCTGTTGATTTTTGAACGGAGCGACAACGAAAACGAAAAACTTCCTGAAGAAGCTCAGTTTGGCGGCGGGAAGAAATCGGAACCTGATTAGTAATCGGAGAGCACGGAAATAATTAGATTGACAGCTTCTTCTTCTTCATCTTCTCATCTTCACCTCTGCTTGACGCACTCAACGGAAGGAAGAAGGGCGAATTACGCCATTCGTCGTCTCAAATTGTTTCGCGAAATGGATTAGGAGAGAGCGACTGACGCGCGCAACTGGGAGCTCGGTGTTCACAACAACTGGATTATCTATATCTAGCTAGAAAACAGGGAGAATTCGAGCCGGACACACGGGGCTAAAAGCTGAAAAGAGGCAGGAGAAGGAGGAGGAGGAGGAGGAAGAGGGCACTTGTCACATTCAATTCGGCGTCAGTTCTGGCTATTTTCGGCGGATTTCTAGGATCTTCGATGTGTTGCGCTTGTTTTGATGTGTCAGGAAGACTCAATTTCAGGCACAGAGAGGGGCACCTAATGCTCTTGGATCTTTTCCAAACAGGGCCGGTCACGACTATATTGACATCGGAAAGGCTGGGTTTTTGCATTGATCCACATATCTCCGGATCAGATGATCCGATTGGTCTGAAACTTGGACCCGAGATACCGAGATACAAGTCCAAAATGCGTGCAAAGTTTCAATCCGACGAGATTATTGAAACTCGGTCAAAAGTTTAGCATTCGCAGCATTACTAAATTACTAATATTCGTATAGAGTGTCTTCCGAGAAATTTTCAGCCCGATTGGATTATCTGATGTTGAGATTTTCGAGTAACATACTACGTTCCTATACCGTATCCTTTCCTAAAAACATAAAGTTTACGATAACAAACACTAGACAAATAATGAGAATAATATGAAATGACACATACATTATTATTTTGTGTCTGTGGGAGACTGAAAATAATCAGAATGATGACGTCGCCCGAGAAGACACACAAACCCACAATACATTTTTGATTCTTCGAACGAATTGCAAGTGCTCCGGGCACAGAAAGCCTTTCATAATCCGACCGAAATCTTTATGTTATTTAGAGCAGAAAAAAAAGAAAGAGAGAGAGAGAGAGAGAGAGAGAGAGAGAGAGGGACGGGGGCGCGGAGCACAAACAGAGCCGTTCCTCTTCTTCTTCTTCTTCATCTTCGGCCGTACTAAGAGGACGTCTTCTTAACGGAGCCGCCGCTTCTCGGAATCTGAAAAAAGGCGATTGGAACGGGGGAAGAAAAGTTCAGAGACCTGCCAGCGACTCGACGGCTTCTGCGACAGCTTCTGAATCGTGGAGACGCGGAGCCGTTTCGCTTTTAGCAGGGTATGACGAGGCGGCGATGAGCCGTTCGAGAGCCTGAAAGACTCACACATTCTGCGAGCTCCGACACTTGAACTTTCCTCCGTTTCCACTCAAAAATCTTTCTGTTCCTCTGAAAATTCTAAAAATTGACCTGCATGTGCGCGTTCTGCATCCGCATCATCTCATTCATCATCCGCACGTGGCCCTTCATCCACTGCTCAAACCCATCGTAGTACGTGATCTGTGATGACGTGGCATGCATGAGTGGTACGGACATACTTGATGAGAACAAAAAAGAAACAAAAAACACGTTTATTATTGTGAAGGGCAGGCGACGAAGTGTACAGGCGTGAGGTGGTTAGTCGTCGGCTTCTTCGCCCACCTTTGGGTCCGATGATCCTAGAAAGAAACAGGTACTCATTTCGTAATATCGCCACGTGACTCACCGAACGGCGACGGCATTCCAATGCCTCCCATTCCCATGCCTCCGAGTCCCATTCCCATGCTCTGCTGAATGCTGCTCATGATCTCGTTGTGCCGAGCCATTGCGTCCTGCAAAACAGAGAGAAAGACCCATGAGAAGTGATCCGTGTGTGTGTGTGTGTGTAAGTGTGTAAGTGTTAATGTGAGAGAGGTGGAAGTGAAGAAACCTTGTGCGCCTTCTCGATGCTGTTCCGGATCTTCTCGTTCACATCGTTAGCTGCGGCAGAATTCCAAAAACTCAACATTTCTATAACTATCAGACACTCAAAGCGGAGTTACCTCCGCCGCCGTCTTCTGAACTGCATTCTTCGCGGCGTTGCCGTTGGACGACGAATAGCTCTGAATGATTAGGTGACGTGGCAATTAGTGCACAGAACACAACAAGTTATCGAGTAGGATCTTATAGCTTACCTGAGATTGCACAGTGTCAGCTGACCCAAATGATTGGTGTCTGGAAATATGAAATATTGAACTGGTGAGAGTAAACTGTCACCTACTTGCTATAAGTCTGACTCCATGAATTGGATCCTGGACCGTTCGAGGCCACTACTTCTGCGTGCTCATGTCCGCCGGGGATTCTGAAACCCAGACATGCGGCGTGCCTCTGGGATCAATCCGAACTCACACACGATGATAGACCTTTTTGTAGTTGGCGGGATCCTGTCCCTGCGTCTCCTTCTCCTTCTGATAATCTGTTCCGGTCGGAAATGCGCCGTCCTTAATCTCGACGGCCGTCGTCGTCGTCGTCACTCCGAGCAACGCGATCGTCGCCAACACCACCATCAACCGATTCTTGTCCATATTTCTCTGTGAACGCCAGTGATGATGATGATGAAACAAACGGACGAACGATCGGAGGGAGTGTAACAAATGAATGGGCGCGGGGAGGTAAATAGAGAAAAAACGGAGAGTGGTAAACGGGTGATATAAATATCGGGACGGCGTGCAAATCGCAGCAGAAGCAGCAGAAAGCGACGCGCTGGATTCACCCCCGCACCCCTCCGTTTTATGGCCGAATCGAAGACCATCTAGTCATAAACGCACACAAAATCTGAAACAGAACCGAGCGAGCGGCGGACAGAAAGGCAAAGGAAAGAAGTGGAAGAAAGAAGGAGTGACGGACAAAAACAGGTTGTTCAAATTGAAGTGGGTGGTACTGAAAACGTATAAAGAAAACAAGAGATCGAATTTGAGGAATAGCACAAGACACACTGATGAATCACTTTATTTTTTCAAAGGATCATGAACTCTGTTCAAGTTTGTTTCGCCGACGCTTCCGCAACCAAGTGTTCCGGCTTCTCTGAAAGTAAACGAATCGCAAGTTCAACAGAAAAACGTCACATCTCAGTCAATAGTCGTTGCCAACAAAAGCGATTCATAACATTTGCTTTGAATACATTCTCCCACGGAAATGTGATCGGGCAAAGAAGAAAAAACAACTGACTGGTCATCGCCTCGACGAGCGGATAGAGATCGAGCCACCAGAGATGAAGCGGAATGCCGTGCTCGAAGCACACCTTCTTCTCGAGCCCTTGCACCGGAACGTATCTCAGACTGCTGCCTCTCAGCCCGATCACGCAGCAGTCCCTCTTGCCCATTCGGGCCGGACTGACGCATCCCTCAAAGGCGCGCACGCCCATCCGGATGCCCATCTGACGGTCGAAGCACGACGGATGTCCTCCCAGTTGACTGTATCCGAGGTTCGTGTAGCGCACTCCGTAGTTGTTGTTCATTTCTTTATCAAAGATCGACTTGACTTTCGAGGAACTGATCGTGTCACTGGCGCCTTCGGAACGGATCAGAAGATACTTTTCGAGCGTTCCCGAGTCCAATCGCTGCTTCGTTTCGGCGGCCAGCTTCCGCAGATCCTGCTTCGTCATTTCCATCTGGCGAATCAGAGCGAACTCGGATCCAGTGGAAAGAGCGGTCATCGAGGCGAGGAAGCCGGAACGAGAGCCCATCGTTTCGATGATCATCACTTTGTTCTTGCTTCCGATCGCATTCTGACGAATGTTGTCCACCTGGCGACAGATCTCATTCAGAGCGGTGTCAGCGCCAAGAGATGAGCACGTCTGAAAGTGAATAGGTAGGTAACTGGAGGGAATAAGAAAAGAGTCACCCCCGGACAATTGTTCGAGATGGTCGCCGGAACGACGACAATCGGAATGTTGAAGCACGAGTATTCGGTTCTCGTTTGCGTAAAAATCAGAGCTGATTGGAATGCCATGAATCCGCCGACAATGACCAAACCGTCCACATTGTAATTGTTGAGTCCTTCGGCGATTTTGTCCAGTTCGGAAGGCAACTGTCTCTTCGCGCCGAGCAGACTTCCTCCTGCCTGAGCCCATCCTTGCACGTTCTCCCACGTCAGCATCTTGACGTCGCCGTTCTTCAATCCATCCCATCCGTTTTTGATGCCGACCACTTGGATGCTCGAGTGGTTGGCCATTCGAGTGAACGAGTACGTGGCTGCATTCATTCCAGCACACGGCGATCCGATGTGGATTATCGCGAAACATTTGGAACGTTCGGGCATTTGAGACGTCAGGGGAACTGACACAAACTGAAAGAGGGGGATTGTGGAAGGTAGCGGGAGGAGGAGGCGACTAACATTGAGATATGACTGCTTGTCGAGGAATCCGACGCCGCGGAGTTGGCAGGCCTCTTCGGAGTTTCCGTTGCACGTCTCTTCCTTCGCAGATTCAGAATGACGGATGACACGGGACAGCTCATTCCTCTCGATGTTGTGGCCACGCAGACACATCACTTTCGCCACGTTCTTGAGTCCGATCATCGGATTTCCGTCGTCATCCTTCTCTCTCAACACTTCCCTGAAACAGATCCGAATGAGTTTCGTTCTTGCTATTTCCGCTCACTGGACAGCCTCATATCCCATTCGCAATCCGAGAAGTCTGTCGAGGAACGTCGGCGATCCCCCTCGCTGCAAGTGCCCGAGAGTGGCGATGCGTACTTCCAGCTGCAGACGAGTCTCCACTTCTTCCTTCACCTTTTTCCCGTCGATCTTCGAGCCCTTGCTGTTGACGACGCCTTCGCCGAGAATGATCACGTTCTGCCGTTTGCCAAACTGAAATCATTCTACGGTAAAGGTTGACGATGATATTCAACCACCTTTCTGACGGAATCAAGTTGATGACAAAGCTGTTCCGGCCAGTTGTCATCTGGCGGCAACTCGGGATAGAAGACGTAGTCGGCTTCGACGGCGATGGCAGCGGTGAGGGCCAGATATCCGCAGTGTCTGCCCATCACTTCGACCACAAACACTCTCTGATGGGACTGCGCAGTCATGACGAGTCCGTCGATGGATTCACAGATGCGATGGAGGGCAGTGTCGGAGCCGATCGACTTGTCCGAGTCGATGCAGTCATTGTCGATGGATCCGACGATCCCCGCGAGACGGAGCTCTCTTCCCTCGTTGGCCACTTCTTCGGTAATGTTCCCCTCCGCGAACAGCTCTTCTCCGATTCTCGCCCACTCGTCTTTCAACTTCTGCGCTCCCATCAACGAACCGTCGCCTCCGATCACAATCAAATGGAAGATCCTCTTCTCGAACAACGTCTTGCCGGCCTTCTTCCGTCCGTCCACAGTTCGGAACTCGTCACAGCGGGAAGTTCCGATCGTGCTCCCTCCGATGTGCGTGATGTTCGCCACGTGTCCCCACGTTGCCTGCTCGACCTTTCCAGTGATGAGTCCGGTGAATCCTTCCCTGATCAGATAACATCGGTGCCCGCGACGCAGCGTCTCTCTCACCACGGCTCTCACCGCCGAATTCATTCCTGAAGCGCATCTGAGAATAACAGAAGCCAATCGGAAACCGTACCTTGAGAATCTCCTCCACTCGTCAGCACTCCGACTCCGTGGCTCTTCGTTTTCATAGTTTTTTTCTCCATTGCTTTTCTGAGAACTTAACAGCTTACTCGAAATAATAACAAGTTTATTAGTGTCCTCATCAGAAGGCCGATTATAATCAGTGCAAAAAAAACATGGATCAGAACAAGTCGGTGTCACGCCGCTAAAGAAATGTTTGGTTTTCGAGGAGCTTCCTTCCTCATCGCCCTTTGGCGATTTCGGCGTCGGCGATTTCATTTCAAATTTGGCACGGAGATCTTGAACCTAGAAATCATAATATCAATAACTTTCTGCCCACAAAACCGTGACCCACAATATTAGACTTGTCCTTATTCTTCTCGACATCCTGCGCACTTCTCCCTCTTTTCATGGATCCGTGTCTCGATGCGAACGGACTTGCTCGCTCCGCCCACAAATGATCGTCCATTGATTCCGTCGTCGACAGGGCTGTTCCGGATGGTCCCAATGATTCTTCACTGCTTTTCGCAGTTTTTGCGGAGACGTGCTCCGAAGAGTCGGACGACTTGCGAAGAGTGATCGGGGCGGAGGTGGAGGCGTTCACGTCGTCCGAAATGGGTCGGGTGTACATGTGCTGTACACGTGCGAGCACTCCCGTCTGTATGCCGATGTCGGACATACGCAGACGGCGTTCTTCGTCTAGTTCTTGAACGTAAACCTGGAAATAACGATCATAATGAGCAATGGTGACTATAAAGGACAGTAAATAAAAAAGAAGAAGTAGAAGAAAGTTAGTGAAAGTTGAAAGTGAGTTTATCGTCATGCTTTAGAAGTGCGCCGACAGAAGAAGAAGTGCTGCTGAAACTGTGAAGTAGAAGTGGATTGATCCAAGGCAGTCGGAAGTGCTCTGTTCACCTGAAGCCAGTCGTCTTCCCCGACGCCTCCCGCACTTTGCTCGCACATCTCCGTCGTCGCTTGCACTGTAGACGTGCTCGTCTCCACTTTCGCTTCCACATTCTTTTCGTCTATTCTCTTCTTGAACTTGACCGTTTGAGTCTTCACATCCCATGATTCTGGAGTGCACTGCACAGCGAACTCGTCTGTGAGACTGTCACTTGACAGATTTGTAGGGAGTAGGTCTTCTCTGCTTCCTCCGATGACGTCGGGCTCACTGCCGTCTTCCGTCTGCGTCTCTCCATCCATAACTTCTTCATCTTCTTCTCCGATCACGAGAGTATAGTCGAAATCACTCCAGAGCGGACCGGAGTAGTGTTTTTCAGTGAATTCGTAGTCTTCGAAACTCTCTTCGTCCACTTGCACTTCCTTCTCTTCCGAGATTCCCGGTTCGGTCATTGTGAAACTATGCGATATGTCTATTCTAATCGGGGAAAGGTTGATGGACGATCTGTCCACCTCTACTTGACTCTCGTTGTCTATCTTCAGAACTGCGAGTTTCAGCTTGCCGGACTCTTCGCTCTCTTCCTCCTCCATCTCATCATTTTCCTGAACAAAGCCCGGGGGGATTGGATTGGAAATGGGATGAAATCACACAAATTAGTTCGTCTCTATGTCTGTTATCGTTTCAAAATACCTGACTCCTTCTGTTTCTAGTAGTCACAATTTCGGTTTGGCAAGATTTCGCATCGATTTCAATGGAATGTTGAGTCTGAGTGTGGAGTGAGATTGGCTTCGCTTGGACGTCCCTGTCCTCGAACGAGGCTGTCATCTGAAAGACGTTTGGCTGATCCCAGCTGTTATGATTTGGGAACGAACGTATTGAGTCTCTGTGTCTACTAGGTCGGTTTTCTCAGATTGTGTTCCGTTCTCGGCGACCGGAACATCTCCAACGAAGGCGACTTCGTCAGTCTGAGTGTACTGCAAATCGACGGAGGGCGAGTCTGTTTGAGATTCGCATGCCAGTGTTTCCTTCTGAAAAGATGTCAAGTTGAAGGGTGAAACTTCTTAACTTGCATCATCTGTTTGCATTTCGATACTACTCAAGTTGGCATATTCGGTTTGTGATTCAGAGGTGAAGACTTCCGCCTGAAATGAACATTCATCTGGAACTGATTGGTGCTCGAATCATACCGTTTCCGTTTGTATTTCAATGCTATCCACAGCAATGGTCTCCGTTTGTGAATCCGAAGTGCACGTCTCCCAATCCGTTTGCACTTCGACAGCTTCCACTGCTGTTGGGTCAGTTTGACATTCAACAGGAGCGCGTACAACTGGTAAAAGAACTTGAACTCCGGCTTCCGACCTTGATTGAGAATCTGTTTGGCAAAGGGAAGAAGACGTTTCGGGTTTTGAATGGTCTAGGGATTGTGACTTGTGGATCTCATCCGTCTGGCGCTCAACTGCCGTAGACTGTGCTATATCTTCTGTCTGAGAATCCATTTGCCGACTGATCGCAACTTCCGTCTGTGTTTCCATCTCAGCAGCAGCCTCGGAGAGAATAATTTCCGTTTGAGACTCTCCCTCGATCCGAGTGGATTCGTCGGTTTGCATAGTGTTCTCAGTATCTGAAAAATGGCTATTTGGCTTTGAAAACGGATAATGCGTACATTTCAAAATAAGCGTCTGCATCTCCGATTCATTCGTATCCAATTCTGTCTGACTGCAGCCTTCAGAAGTCTCTTGCACTTCCGCGAATCTCAAACTTTCTGTGGATGTTGCCAATGTTCGGCTCTCCAACTCCACAGTCTGACAGTCGGAATCTTTCAAGAACAACGGCATGTCCTCCGTGTGCTCTTTTTCTTCCATTCTTCCTCAACTTGCTCCTTCGTTTGAATTCCCTCTTCCCTTTTCGGTTTTTCTTCCAAATGGAATGAAGTGTGCATTGTCTGCACACCTGTCTCCGTCATAAAGAACACTTCGCTTTTCGACTTCTGCACTTTCGCTTCTTCCTTCTTTTCTTCTTCTTCTTCTTCTTCGCTCGACGTGCTTGCAGACTCGTACACCTTCTGAGGCAAGTGGAAAGTGCTGAAAATTCAATAATTTCCCGTTTTTTTCTCTATTATTGTAACCTGAACGTCGTCTGTGTTGTGCAGTTCTTCATGATCTCCAACATCTTCGGAGTGGCGTGCTCTTGCCTGTCCACCATTACCTTTTCTTCCGTCTGTGCCCCAGTATCGGTCGAGTACATTTCCAACTCTTCCAAACTCTCAATCTCTTCATCTTCAGAATCTAAATGCCCTTTCTCGGCTGACGTCGAATCGGAAGCGCTCGTTTTTGCCTCTTCCATGTTCTCAGAGGTAGGCGATAACGAGGATTGAGTAGATGGCGGAGGATGCGATAAAAGTGGCACTGCCTTCGGAACTTCCACAACCTTTCCGGTCTCGTCGACTCCCAGCGCAATCACCGACAGATCCAGACTGACTTCCGCCCACTTCTCTTCCGCCTCCTTGCCTGATTCGCTGGCTCTGCTCGACAGTTCCCAATCACTTTCAGACACATTCGTCACCCTGCTCATCTCACTTTCTCTCCTTCTCAGCTTCTGAACAGTCTCCCGAATGCCTTGCAGTTGCTCGTGATTGATGCTCGACAACTTCGTTTGGCACTTTCTGCTCCGTCCCTTCACATCATATTGAGATCCACTCTCGACAGTGAACACTTCGTACTGAGTCGCGCAATCCAGAAGAACAGGCGACGTTTGATTCCCGCTGTTCTTCAAGAATCTCAGCTCGTGTTCTCTTGTCTTCTTCGTTTTCAGCTTCTTCTTTCTCTTCCGCTTCTCTTTCTTTTCCTTCGCGATTTCCCCTGGCTTCACATGAATCACAGTATCCGTCGAGTCCATTGATGCGGACTTTAGCACTTTTCCTGGCGTCAGTTTTGCAAGTGCTGGAGCAGTCTCGGTTTTTACATGAGAGTTTTTCGCTTCACTCGTTCCAGATTCGTCGTCTGTGAATGGAGTAATCTGGATCGGTGGAGACTGCAGTCCAAGTGCCACCGTTCCCGGATCGGCAACTTCGAACGGAAGGACCGTTTCTTTGTACGTGCTCTCTTCCTCTTCTGACGACTCGAATTCGTCTTCATTCTCAGATTCACATCCACTTTCTTCATCCTCGCCGCTCGAATGTTCGCCAAACTCGGTTCCATGATAGATGGACGACACTTCTGGTTGTATTCCGATCGAAGTCAATCTGAGCAAAGAAGGTTTTCTTTCAGATGATCTCAACTCAACTCACATCACAATCTCGTACTGAGTGCCCACATCGGACATAATCTTCTCCGGTTCTTTTTTGCTCTTCTCTGCCTCCAAATCCACACTATAGTCCGTCTGAATTCCCTCATCGGAGCTCTCATTCTGTGTCTGTGAACCATAATCGTGAAACTTTCCCATTGTCGTTCCCGCTTGCACTTCCAATGAAACCTTCATAATAGGCGTGGCCATCTGAGCGATTCCAGTGGACTCTGAAGCTTTCCGAGACGGAGCTTGCAGAAAGTCGGCGGATTTGGATAATGGTGTCTGGGCAACTAGTCTCTGCTGCTCTTCCGCGAACAGTTCTTCCGCCTCAAATCGAATAGGATAATTCTGAAGCTGTTGAAAAGTACTTACAACTTCAATGTAGTCGTTGAAATCTTCTCTCGGAGCATTGGCAAACGCCGGCATTCCGGTCTCCGGGTTAATATTTGTCAGGACGGACGGCGGATCGATGCCTTTCTTGGAGCAATCCTCCTTGAACTTGTTCATCACTTTCGCGCCGTCTCCCTTACTAATCAAAGGCATAAAGTACTTTGCCTTTCCCTGGAATCCGGCCATCATCGCGGAAGCCGCATTCGGATCTCCGTTCTTCACGGCTTCCATGTAGTCTTTCAGCAGTTTCTGGAGCAGGGCCATGTACATGAGAGCGAGTTTCTCTTTGATGACATCGATGCAAACTGTGAGCATTGACAGTCCAACGATGACGACTCCGAACGTGGCAATCATGTACTCTGGATTGGCCGGCGTCACGTCTCCTAATCCGATCGTTGTCAGGGAAATGAAGCAGAAATAGAAGCTGGTGAAGAAAGTCCAGTCCTCGAAGAGACAGAACACTGCGGCGGAGAGCATAATCCAGGCGACGGTGGCGAAGAGAGTGGAGAACACGGGCGGATCCGGCTCCATCTCTTCCTCTTCCTCGTTCAGCACTGTATTCAGTTGATTCTCTTCTGATCTACTTATCTGAAATCGATTGAAACACTTAAGGGGATCTATATCAACTCACCGCTATACTGCTCACGGCGCCATGTTTCGTTATCTTCCATTCACTCATTTTCCTCGCTATCTTCGTGTATCTCAATCTTTTCTGTGTCTCATCTTGTCGGATAACAGCGAGACCCATCCGTACTCCTGACATTGCTCTTATATTTTATTAAAACCATGCAGCTACGTACCTGTATAAAGCAGAAGATCGCACACTCCGTTCGTAATGATTTTAATCCATTTGAGCAGAAAGTTGTTGAGCGAGGTGAGCATGACGAGCATGATGGGAATTCCGGCGAACGCGTAGACCATTGTGGCAATCTGACCGGCGCGCGTCTTGCAAGCAATGTTTCCGTAGCCTAGGATGGACTGTTTCTGTTAGAGAATCCACGATTGCTTGAGGCTACCGATTGTGGTGAATATGGTGCCCGCGTAGAGGAAGGACATCCAGAACGTCCAGACGGTGTCGATGACAGGCTCTTCCAGTCCCATATCGGCTTCGAACTTCAGAATGGCATGTTTCCACCGCTCTTCTCTGTCTTCTCGATTGTCGTAGTGAATTGCTCGTAGACTAAAAGCTTCCGGTCTAGATTCAAAGATTTCTAGATTTCAATTTACTCACTTTAAAATCATAACTTCCCTCGCGATTTTCCTCTGATGAAATCCATCTTCTTTCGTCTCCAAGTCAGTGGGAACCTGCAACAACAGAGTACGCTCATTTTCAGTGATTACAAAGTCGCTCGCTCACTTCTAAATACATGAATAAGTGGGCGCCTGCAAATGAGTAAAGGCCAATGATTATGAGCAGTTTGAACGTGGTCAGCAACTTTTTGATGGGTGTGAACACGAATGAACAATAGTATTTGCTGAAGGCAAGAATAGTCGGAAATGAAAGAATGCAATTAAGTACTCACACTTTTCGTTTCGAGCTTTTAGCGCTTTCTCGGAGCGATGCGACTAGAGATGTGGGTCTTTCCTCTTCGAAATTGTGCATGAGAGCGTGTCTGCAATCAAATATTGTAGTCTTCTTCAATTTTCAATTGTGCTCATCACTACGTACGTCGAAGAGTTGATTCCTGTCTCCACGTCATATTCCACGTCATCAGGAGGATCGATTTCAATTGCCTGGAAACAAGAGTCTCGTTGGATTGCTCCCTTCCCCGTTCCCCAGTACATTTCGACGCGTACCTGATGCTCCCGACTTTTTCTGAACGCGACGGTTGTGTTACTACTGCTATTTCGATTGAGTAAAAATGACATGGACCAGCATGGAATGGGCACACGAAATGCAGGAGAGATACGCGGCAGAAAAAGATTGATCGCAGAGGAGAGAGTGGCCGGATATTGTTTGACTATCCATTTCTTTTCTGCTGGCCATCTCTTGATCAAACAGTCACCAACACCTCTCCGAGTGATCCCTTTGATTTAATTGGCTTATATAATGTGGTGCGTAGGCGGCAGAAGCAGCATGGAGGCTCCGCGAACGCGATGAGCACGGAAGTTCAAGTGGGCAGCAAGCGCTTGACACTCAAGAATGAGTCAAAACACTCGACAACTTGGGAGAATTGTGGCGAGAAAGAAAGGAGCCTGGTATACTGTGTTCGTGTTGACATATTTGTTCTTTTCGTACTATAACCGTCCACACTTTGACGCAATGGGTGGTTAGTGCAAAGGTTGAAACGGCGAGGGCGAGAAAAAGATAATTTTGCAGAAAAGAGAAAACAGTCTGCAGAGATGAGTCAAGAGCTTACAATTGAACTGTACTTTAACAAACGGAAACTCACAAAGTTATCATTGGACATCAGAAAAGTTACTAGTCGTCAGAATCTATCAGCTCACAGCTCAGCAGATCTTCGAGGAGTCAACAGCTCGACTGGACAGCACCCAAGCCGACGGTAATAGTGAGCACGGAAGGCAGCAGCCAGGAGCCACACCTAATCAACGACGAGTCAAGAAAAATGTGCGGAAGAGTACGGCGGGAGCGGAGTGCGCAGACGTGTCGCGGCCAGTTGCTGGTCATGTCGAAGAGTACGGTGCGCCGGTGATTTCAAGTGATATTGTCAACATTTCGAGACGGAATGAGTGGAGACGCAGACACAGATGACTCGGATGATGACGGAAGAACTGTGATTTCATCGATGCAACTGTGTGATCCGTCAAAGTGCACGTGAACTGTGCCGGGAACTCGCCTTTGAATATCGTGGACCATGGCGTTAAGAAGGTTTTTTGAAGCATGGACTTTTGACAGTTTCCGATGACTCCCGAACTCAGCGAGCTTTTTAGACTTGGGTCCAAATTTAAGACCGATCGGATGACACAAAACCAAGAAAGGCGCACTTCACATCTACATATCCCCGGTGTCTGAAACTTGGATCCATGATTCTTCATTCAAAGATTTAAAAGTTCAGACGTCAAAAAGCCTTTGAATCTCAACGTTTTTTTATGAGAATTCATGAGTGTGAATACGCAACTAATTGTATTTTGATACTACAACCCGAACCAAAAACCGATTCGAAAGTTCCGAGTATTGGTTACGTTCCGCCTGCAAATCATATTGTGCAGTGGGCACACACATCTCTTTCAGAACGAGCTTGAAGTTTGTCGCCACATGATCATTCGACATCGCACTAAACAGATTACGAAGGAAGTCCGCCACCCCCAAAACAAAGTTTCCCTCTTTTCATTTCAGTCCATCGCAGTACGATGATGTCGTCGGCCTCCTTTTTTAGCTTGTTTATGTACCTAAACGCATCGATTCTTGAGCATCAAAGTATTTTAATTTCAATTTCAATTTCAATTCCAACACACCCATTTGCAGTGATTCTGCACGTAATGATGCCACTTGCTCCCGGCAGTCTCATAGCCTTTGTCGCTTTGGTTTTCTGTTTCAGTCGTTCCGTTTTTTCGCGCGTTCTCAGAACATTTAGAGGGAATTGAAAATAAAATAAAAGAAGCGAGTTTAATTGGCGACACGGAAGTGCCATAATAAGAGAGGTGGGAGGGGGGAGAAGTGCGAGGGTCGGAGAACGAGCAAAGGCGCGAGAAAAGGCGAGCACGTCGTCCATGATTGACAGGACGAGTTGTTATCCGAATTTACTCCAGTTTATTTTCGAACTCTTTCACATGCTATCCAATAACTCAAAGTAGTCAAACACACACACACACACACAGTTGAAAGTTAAGTTTATTTCGAGAACTTTCCAGTTTGCTGCTTTCACGCTTTCTAGATATTCAATCATCAGAGACTATCCGATGTGTAGCCGATGTGTAGATTTGAACATTTTCGGAAAAATGAAAAGGATTTTCCGTTGGTCTTTGCTTTTGGTCTATCCATGGATGTTCCGATCTGTAATCCCTTAAATTTATCATGTTTTCCGAATGTGTCCACAAACGTATTTCCACGCCATTTCCGACCCGATGTCATTCCCTTCGTGTTCCAAATTCCAGCCTAAGCCTATTTGGTTCAGAAATAAATTAGCCTTAAGGATACACAAATATAATGTCATCTTTCTGTTCCTTGTTCTCTTTTTTTGCTTGTTAGCATAGTCTCTAACTATAAACTCCAAAAGTTTAAATGAACATGTGATGACTCTGACTCTGACTCTTTTCGTGCTTTAATTGAAAGTGTTTCCTGTAATTTAGTACTCTAACTTTTGCATTTGTCATTCCGAAAGTTTCGAATTTCCCCCCTTCAAGTGCACGCGTCCAGAACACAGAAAAAAGAGGGGAAAAGAGGAGAAGGACCAAGATTAGGCCATTCGATGTCTCGTTATAACAACAAGCCATTTTATGGGTTATAGCCTCGTGATACATATTTCCCGTTCCTTTTCCGACGTCTCAGCTTGTGGATTCCAATTATGAAAAAAGGTACACTCCGGTTCCGTCGAGGAGTATTCTTTGAGCCTTCGTCTGAAATAAATTAGTGTAAAGGAGAAGAACTTTTTCTTCTTTTCTTTTTCTGAATGCATGCCGTTGTTGTTATGCTAGACTGCGTCTGCCCTTTGGTGTAGGGCAGTACTTTTTGAGTTCTATTTCAAAAATAGAACTTTCTGTAGGACCGTTTTTCTTTAGACTTCCTTGATTTCAATTCCAATTAACGTACTCCCTTTGAACTTACTCGACACAAACATATATATATCGAATTCAGTTACTGAGTTTCAATCTGTTTACATCCATTCCTCTCTCCGGAAAAGACTGCTGAAACCACCGGTTATTGCCGAACATCTATCTCTCTCTCTCTCTCTTTTGGATTTCCCCCTGCTCCTCAGCAATCCGATGCCTATTATGAATGTGTGGGAGTTTTGATTCGAATGAAATCACTCAATGTTTTCGCATCACAGACCAGACTTTTGACTTGACAATGAGTCTCTCTCTACAGATCTGTTTTGTTTTTCTCTAGTTCTGCACAATGAGTTCCTCGTCAAAATGCGAGGGTGGTCAAGTCAACACTCTTCTCAAAAAGATTGCGTTTAGAGTTCCCACGCTTCTGAGGCAACCGCTTATGACCTTCTTTCCACGAATTCACATCTGCAACTCACTCGTCTATCACTTTTGCGAATTCATAATGAGTGGGGGCACATCAAAAATTAGAAAGCACTTGGCGGATCGCACGTTTTGTGAGTCTCGATCCGTCCCGCTCTCACTTCTTCTTCTCCTTCCGATCGAGATTCTTTTCCACTTCCGTCACTCTCTAATCACCGTTTTTTTGTTCTTCTTCACATTTTCGCTTCACCGTTCACACCCTACAATTCGAGACACAAATCGCTCCTTCCTCTTCTTCTTCTTCTTCTTCGCTTGTTCTGAGTCACTCTCTTCTAAATTGTGCCTCTTCCTCGCCTCCTTCTGCTTCCCCGGATATATCAATTTATGACTCGAGTCGGTCTCAGCAAGAGCAAACGCTTCGAATTTCCTATTTTCCACTTTTTGTGCTCATCCGAATCATGTAGTATACGTCACCGAATCAGCCGTTGCTCTTCACTTTTTCCGGGAATTAATCCTTCAAGTTTCTCTCTCTCTCTTTTTTCTAGCAGAAAAGCATAAGTTCATTGACCTCCGCTCACTTGCAGCCGAAATGAGTGGAGAACCGTTCGAAGAGGTGACGTGCGGCTACACGGAAGAGGTCTCGATGGCCCGCTTCGTCTACATCTCGGTCGGCGGGATCGTCGCCTGCATCGGCTGCATCTGCAATCTCATCCTCCTTTATCTCTTCACTTTCCGCCAATTGGCCAATTCTCCGCCACAGCTCTATCCCGCCATTTGGCCTTTTTGGACACTCTTCTCTGCTTCTTCTTCCTCATGATTTTTGTGGTGGATGTTAACATGATCTACAATAAGAGCGAAGTGAGTGCCACTTTTCCATGTACTCAAATAGAGGAACACCCCAATATCGTTAATTCAAGACCATTTATCTCAACCGCAGCTAGAGACATCAACTGATAAAAGGTGCACAACCTGTGCGACTTTTGGATATCTCTAACGTTAGTTGAGATATATCGTCTTAACAAAACAGTACTAGAGTTTTCGCACCCTTTATCCTTCCGCTCTTAGCCTCTAATTCCGTTTCCAGTACCTCTTCCTGCTCTTCCATCGCTACATAATCATTACTTTCTGCACGGCGAAATTAGTCCAATTCCTAATACCCTACTTACTGATGCTCGGCACTCTTGAGCGGTACACGTGGATCGATAATAAGCAGTGAGTTCGAGTCGAATTCGTGCCAAACTTGAAGTTGTAAACCGAGAAGTAGCGGGCGGATGAATCATTGAAATACGAAGAGGGCAAACGTGGGAGACTTGTCTATTTTTTCAGCAGAAAGATGGCCATTTTGCAACCGAAATACCGTCCGTTCACTCTGGGAGGCCTTCTGCTCGGAGCCATCATGCTCAGAGTTCCGTCTGCGATGGCGCTGACTGTCACCGAGTTCCCGAGGTGTTCCGACTTTTTCCGCACTCTTGCAGTTGATGTGAAAGAGTGGGCTCAGGTGAGAAATAGTAAACAGAGCAGAAAAAATGTGTTCATTGACTAAGAACCATTATAATTCTAACCACCACCATTGTGGGTCTACACTATTTCGTTTTTGTCTTCCCGACGTTTGAGCGGATCCTATTCACGGCAATTAGTGGTGTCGGCGCTTGATTGACATCTCCAGAAGGGTTCTGGCATCGCGGACCTGAAACTTGGAATGGTTCTTGTGGTTTAGTTTCAAACGTTAGCTACCTCTTCCGGAGACATGGTGGCGAACCAGTCTCTCTTGACGCGCAACGGGCGGGCGACGTCATCTTCTTTCTCTTTTCCATCGATCATCATCTGAGCCTCGTCGAAGTCCACGACCTTATTCATAGTCTCTGCGGTCTGTAAGGGAATCACTGATTATCAGTTAGTTAGCTCTGCTCACCTCGAGAACCCAACGCCGGCTGCGGTGTCCTTCCGGCGCATGCTCGGTCTTCGGAAGGTTGGCGAACGTGGGCGAGGGGTACTGAAGCAGCGCGAGTAGGGGAGTGACCAGAAGGAGCAGGAACAGTAGACGAGAGAAACAGCCCATCTGGAACAAACCATAATTTCAGGAAAGCACAGTGTACATGGTGTACGATGTGTACGGAATCGCGTGTCTGCAGACGTTCTGTCCGTTTCTCTGCCTGATGGTTCTCAACTTGGTGATAGTGAACAAACTGGCTAAACTGGATGCTCAACAATGTCCGTCAAGCAAAGAAGTGAAAGTGAGTCCGACGAAGCGGAAGAGATCGAGAGTTCTATCGTCACTGAGAATTCACAAGTTACCTTCCACGGTCAGAAACGCTATCTATACAATGGTAAGTGAATGAAGAAATATGGAAAGTTTTTGATGTCATTATCTTTCAGGTGGCCATCGTGTCGACCTATCTGATCTCGAACTCTCTGCACATTCTCCTAACGCTACTGGAAGTGACAAAGGCGTCGGTGCTGGTCGAGTAAGTGACTGACTGACTGGTCTGGTCGCCCGGGGCCCATCGAGAGCAGCTGCCAGCCCTCTAATATTTATGTGTTTCATGCGTGGGGAGACTGAAATTCATGAGAAGCCAACTATTTTACACTGGGTAATAGGGGTAGAAAGTGCGGGCATGAACGGAGACGCAGACTTACTTTGTGTTCTGTGAGGACGAACAAAAGGTCGGTCGGACCGAGAGTTGAGGGGCCAGAGAAGAAGAGGATCCTCTCCGCTCGAGTAGACATCACATCAAGGATCAAAGTGTTTTCAGCGAGCACGATCCCTACAAAGCATCGCTTCTGTACACGCTGCTCGGCGACGCGGTCAGTCTCCTTTACATGGTCTCGTCGGCGATCCGAGTGCTAATCTACACCTACTGCAATCCGGCCATCCGACATCAGCTCTTCTCGTTTCTCGGAGTTCGGCAGTATCGTAAAGATTCGGATCAGTCGAAGATCATCGTCGCCGCTCCGCTACTTCTGGAGGGAAAACTCTCGAACAGTGTTTGATCAAATACTCACATTCCCTTTCGGTTTCATTTGCTTCCCAGTGCTTCATGATTCGTGTGCTTGTTTTTTAATCGACGGGTTATAAAGGTCCATGCTTCTTCGAGTTATTACACAAAGCAAAACATTCCTCAGTTCTTCTTCTTGTCTTTCTTCTTTTGTTCGGCGTCCTCTTCTTTCTGAAAGTGGAAAGATAGGTCTGTGATCAGTAAGAGTAAGATGAGTAAACCTTCTTTTTCTTCATATCGTCGTCCACGCCATCCCTCTTCTTCTTCTTCACATCTTTATTTTTCTTCTTGTCATCCTGATGCTCCGTTTTGCCTTCCTTATTTTTCTCATCCTTCTGAATTAGTAGGTCATAACTTTTTTCGCGTAAAGTCAGATACATTCTTCTTTTTTGTACGCTGAAAGTTTCCTACCTTCCCAGTCTAACCCATTTCCGGTCTCACCCCGTTCTTCTTATTCTCTTCCAACTTTTCCTCGATCTCTTCCACTTGCTTCATCTGAAACTTCCTGCGATATCATTTGATTTCTTCCCTCAAACTCACCGCTTTCTCCAGTCGTCTCTCGGCGAAATTGACCGAAAGTTATTGTTCCTGAAGAAGAGTGGAAATCGCGCTCTACCGTACTAAATGAAAAGTCGTGGCCGAGTTTTTTCGTAGTGTGCGGTAGAGCTCGTTTGCCAGAACTCTAGGGAGTCGGAATGAATAAACTCAGATTCTCAATCTCTGGTCTTTTCAGGGCGTTATCATGATTATTATTCGGTGTTTTTGCCTGACACACGTGTTACACCATAAATATTATCTTCTTGAGCACATTGCATTCCATTGAATTATGACCCTATTCTCCCTTTTCTCCGCTCAACTTTTTCTCCTAACCGCCGCATTGGACGTTCCCTCGGGAGATCTGGATCCCGTCAGAATCACTGAACTTTTCAATGATTTCGCAGACGAGTTGGCATCTTTCTCATTCCTAATTTTTCGTCTTCTATTTTCAGATTCGGTAAAGTTTACCCAACGCCTTCGGATCAGATGAACGCTTATTCTGCGTTCAGTGCAAACCTTTTGAAAATACAAGAGTTCGTCCTGATTTCAATGTTTCACAAAATCTCTGAATCCTTTTCAGACTGCGAAAAGAGTTTGATGGTAGGGAATTAGAGTTCGGAATCAACCAGTATTCCGACTTGAGTGACGCAGAATTCGCGCAGAAGGTGTCCAATCTGGAGCCGAGCTATCAGAGGGAATCTTTGGAAAAAAGCAAGAAAATCGGGAGTATACCGAGTTTTCTCGACTGGAGAACACGAAAGAATACAGTGGGAAAAGTGAGAAATCAAGGTGAGAGATGATGTCTGTCGGCTCATAATCTTATTACAATCTTCCAGGAATCAGTGGTTGCGGATGGGCGTTCGCAGTCGCCTCGGCCCTCCAATCAGCATACTCTCTCCGTTTCATAGAGTTGCTGCATCCGTCGGAGCACAGTTTGTGTGCATGTTCCCAGGCGAAGAGTCTAGAAGAGGGACTGCGATGGGTCAATGAATCCGGAGTTGCGTTGGAAGACACGTGGAATGGAACGTGCTCCAACTGGGAGAACAAAGTGAGTAATCTAAACCGAAGGCGTTGTGATCACTAATTTCAATGAACCACTTCAGATCTCACCTTACACCTTCTTCCCAGTATTTCCGAATTCTGAGCACGGAATACAGAGAGCTCTTGTTGAAAATGGTCCAATTATTGCTTCGTTCAGAGTAGGACTAGCTTTCCGCCATTACAAATCGGGTGTGTTCAACAGCACCGACTGTCGGAACACTGGAACATCCGTGAGATTTCAGCAGTTTTCACTCGAATCGAATCCAATTGTTTCGGTTTTCAGATCGGTTGGCACGCTGCAACAGTCGTTGGTTATGGGAGTTCGTTTGGAAAACCATACTGGACAGTCAAGAACTCGTGGGGAGAACATTTTGGAGAGAACGGATACGTAAGATTTGCGAGGGGAGAAAGTCTGTGTGATATCGAGACGGCGCCAGCTTTTGTAACTGAAATGTGAACACAATAAAACACAACGAAAGAAAAGAGAAACAAAAAACAAATACATTGGATGCAATAGAAAATAATACACGATTTGACGATTAAAAGATGCTGTGATTTGTATCCTTCGGTTTCAATCCGAAAATCTCATACGGGTCACTTTGTTTCGATTGCACTTGAGAATCGAACTCGAATTCGAAATCCGCCGTGGAGAAGTCTAAAACTTTAAGATTGTCTGAAGAGTTGAAGATTCTCTAACCAGGAGAACGTTGTAGTTTTGACATTTCTCTTCGCGACTCTGGACGTGGAACACCGGAAGCCAGCGGAATTTCCGACTTTTCATTGGCCATCACGTAATTTGCTCGCTTTATCTTGTAAAGTGGCGGTGGTTGAGAGAAAACTTCCGATCGATGTGGACGAGACGGTGTACTGAATGCGTCACATTCGACTGAAAACTTTACTGAAAGCGATTCCTGAAGAGTTGGACAAGAGACGGATGTCACTGGAACCTTGAAGCTCTGCTCTTCCGGACTGTGAAATGTTACTTGTTTGCATATTTTAGGTCTGAAAACTAGAAAAAGCAAGGAAGACGGTTTTCGGATTACTGCTGCTTCTGTCGAAGCGTCTCTTTGATAATGTCTTCTGGTGGCTGGAAAACGAAATTGGTGGAAACTGTCTTGACGGTCGTTGGTGCGACTCGCAGCTCATCGGAAAGGCCTTCCATCAGAGGGCGACTCTTTCTCAATTCGACCGGTTTGGCTTTGCGTCTCCGTTGCATTTCACTGATTATATCTATGGGATTGGTTGGATGATTACAGCTCAAAAAGCGTCTTCCGAACGTTGACGGCCGTTCAGGTGCTTTCATTGTACGAAGAATGTGTTCACGGATTCCTGAAACAAGATGAAAGTAAGAAAGCAAAACAGTAGTTCTTACTATTTCTGTCTTTTTCTCGAGTCAATATGCTCTGCTCGCTGCTTCCAGGATGTACTATTTTTAGGATGCTTTCAGTGGCGCCTTCGAGAACATCCTTGTCCAGACAACTCCGATTCAATTTTCTCCATTTGTTCACGTTCGGCGGATTCTGAGAAAATTCATGTTTTTTGTAACATTGAAACTTGAAAACGAACCGTACGGAAGCTTGATGAGAAGGGCGGCGTTTGAGCATCTGAAATGTAACAAAATAGGACGAATTCGACAATTTTTTGAAACTTACGATGCTGATTCGCAACTGGCGAAATGGGTGGAGCCCTAGAAGCCTTTAGCTGTTTATTCATGCTTTAAAAAGCTGAAAAATTTGCGGAAAATCTTTTTTCCTGTTGGCCACACCCCTTTTTGCAAAAACATCGAGTGTGCGGAGTTCACTGCAACGCTTCCGCACGGTCGGTTTGCGCCACACCAAAAAACATTTGTTTTCGCTTTTTTCTGAAAATTCCGAAACGATGAACAAAGCGCTCGTGAATCTCCCGCTGCCGATCGATGAAGATGTGCACAACGAGTTCCGAATGCACACAAAACTTCAGCTTACCGAGGTCTTACCGGAAACTAGGAAATTGAGATAAAACACAATTTTTAGTTGGGAAGATTTCAAAGCAAACAGGACAAAGACGGATCTATTCGTCGGACTCTGCAGCCGATTAGCAAGTAAGAAAATAATGAATGAATATAAGTAAACTTCGAAAATTTCAGAACAATCTGCGCTTTTCTCAACACGGATGGCGGACGTCTCTTCCTGGGAGTCGATGACAGCAAAATGATCAAAGGGGTCGCGATGAGTAAGAACATGGTATATAATTTATTTTAATGAAACTCTCAAACCGATTGTTGTCAGATCTATCATTTCTTTGGCTCTCTACGACACATGTGCGAGAAGTTCAAGCCGTTCAATCCGATTTCTCGCATCAAAGTGTCAATTCTCGAGGTGGTGCCAACGGTCGATGTGATGCAAGTGAAACTGAAAAAAGTGGATCTGGACAAGCCCGACCCGACGGATTTCCCCAAAATGGCCAGTCACAGTGTTGGAGGCACATTCGTAAGGTGAACTTATAGAACCAGAGCAAACTTTGAACATTTCAGTGTGACTGCTTCAACGAAGTCAATCAGGCCCCCACAAAGCAATATCTGCTGATTGTACAGGTGGCTGCCCCAGAAGCCGATTCTCCGACTGTACTTTTTCAAAACGAAGAAGGACTCGCTTATAGGTCATTTTCAGTCCCTTCTTCTTCACGGAAGCAATAATTTTCAGGCGTCGTTTGGCGTCGAACAAGTGCATCTACTTGGACGACCTTCGCCGGATGATGGACGAGCGGAACCGGGTGTTCGTCGACCTTCACGATGAAGTTCGTCACGAGATCGACCGATTCATTAAATTCGAGTGACCTTTTCAGTTTGTTGACAAATGAACTTTATTCAAAAGTTGTGCGAAAATAAAAAAATCTGAACAAAATCTTGAACAAGGAAGGAAAGTCAGAGTGGAAAAAGGAAAACCGGGATTTTCTTCTGATAAAGACAAGAAATAAGAAAGGAGGAGGCACGAATATGTATAATTTTCTTGAAATTCGGAAGGGAAACGGTAGTATCTACTCGGTTTGGACTAACTTTACAATTTGGAATCTAGCGAATTAGGGACTAATTGAAGAAAATGCCGAGGAGAACGGAAAGTCGGCGCAGAAAAGCAGTGTTATTAGGGATGAGAAGGAAATTTGGGTAGTTTTAGAATAGGGAAGAAAAAGTATATAATTAGTTGCACTTATATAAATTTAGAAGGGGGGAAGAGGATAAAACGGAAAAGAAAGGCAAAATGTACACAGCTAGTTGACGGGGGTGAAAGAAATGGTGTGAGAATAGAAAGAATGTTGGGGGAGGAAGGAATAAATTAGAAGAATGAACTGTTGGACTGTACGACACAAAACGCTAGCGATGAATGCTGAATGGGAAGACGATGTACAAATAGAAATAGGCGAAAGAGAGAGAGAGAGAGGAAAGGGCATGCAGATTTCACAAATCAAATAAGTTAGATCTACTCGATTATTGTACAATTTGATGAGGGATTATCCTTGGGACAAGGCACTCCACGTCTTGAAAGCGCATAAGTTACATAGGTACAATTTTTGGAGAGGAAGAGATGAATGAACGGGAAGGACATCGGGTTGTGTGTGTATGTGTGTTTGGGGCGTCAACTAGCGGCGGGGTACGTACATTTTGACAATGAATCTAGTCTATACATTGAAATGAAAACGTAACAAGAAACAGTTATTAGTAGGAGTATTAAAGAACCTTTCTAGAAATCCCTGAAAATGGACGGTTCTCTCAATTGGCTGCTCTCAATCCGATCCGATCATTGCGGATTGCTGAGCTGCGCGAAAACGGGCAGACGGCCGGGAGTGCTCACTGTCGTCGCAGCCGGAGCCGCCTCTTCTGTCGACCATTTCGAGGTGAAGCCTGGAAAGGAAAGCATGAACGGGCGACAAGGAACCGGATTCGGATACCTGGGAAGGTGGTGGAGAGCGAGTCTTCGATGTTCCACTGACAGATATCATTCAGCAGGCTGCTGAATTGTGTGTCATTTCTGGAATTGATAAAGTAAATGAATGATTGAACGGCAGGAGCGGGGAGCCAACTGACATGCTCGATTGATCGTAGGAGAGGAAGCGATTCGTCTGGACGCGAGGAGCGGCTGCCTTTTGCTGCTGAACTTTGTGCGGTGACGCAGACAGGAATCCGGCCGAGAATGGACCATTATCATCGAGATCGAGTCCTGGCGAGAAGCTGCCGTTCGGCGATTCGCTGCCGGAATCGTTCGAACTGCACGCCGGCGACTCTCCGGCACTTCCGTACCCTCCGTTCGGCAGTGAATAGACACGTTGGAGCACGTTGTTCGGCACTCCGCCGCTCTGTTTCAGGCTCAAATTGTGGTACTGCGAAGCGTAGAGCGAAGGCGTCGTTTGCTGAGAAACGGGCGTGCTGACGGGCGTTTGGTAATGACTCGGAACACTTGGGGGCTCACTGAAAAAAGATAGCATTGTTGTAATTTCAGGTAAAGATAAACTCACTTGTGAATGAAATGGCATCTGGGTCCATACGGACAGTATCCGCTCTGATGGAACGACTGGCACGCCTCCGTTTTGTACTTGGGATGCCGCGGGACCGGGCGTTTCTCGACCTCACCGTGCGCGTACTGGCATCTCTCGCCGTAGTTGCATCGTCCGTGATCCATCCACGATCGACATAACTCCGTCTTGTAGAGCTTCGGATTCTTGGGCGGCGGCACGTTTCCACTTCCGTTCGGCGTTCCCAACGGAGTGTGCTGCCCCGTCGAGAACGGCGAGCTGAGACTGTGGCCGACGGACATCTGCTGTGCTCCTGAAAGCGAGGGAATGAGATGAGATGCGAATCAGTAGGATGAAGAATGGGCGGCACGGTGGGAGCAGTGCTCCAAATTCGATTTGGTTCTTTCCGGTGTGGAACAAACTACTTGTTTTTCGGGATGGAGCGCGGCGAGCGGGCAAAAAGAGGAGCACGAGTACTTGTTCATTCGGACGCGGAGGAAGAGGAGAAGGAGGAGTAGGAAATTTGAAAACCTCTTTTCTTTCTCTTGTCGCGTGATCTAGGGACCCAATTATTTGGGGCGGACTTTGGAGAGAGTATGATACCATCTAATTAGCCATGCAGAGAGAAGCGAATAAAATGAAAATGGGCGAATTCGGATGGAGCCGAGGAGGGGGGCCTCTTTTCCTTATAAATTTTGTTTATGACGCGGCAAGCTATGGGAGGCAAAAAAAGTTTGCTACGACCGAAAACGACGCCAAAACTTTTTCTTCTTCTTCTTCAGTGTCCCGTCGCTTCATACCACTTGTTTATGAACAGCGAGCGCTCCCGACATCATAATACATGTAGGAGAGGGGACAACAAGTGACACCATTAATAAAAATATACATAACAAAGTGGTGAGCCGAGGAAGGAGCAAAAGATGCTCCGGAAGGAGAAGTGCGAGAAGGGGCTCGTTGAACTTTTCTTCTTATAGTACATGCTTTCAAAGCGCATAAAAGACATCGACATGAATGTGTATCTTATGCATATTTAGTGCTAATAGGGTGGTGAACAATGCGCGGAGAGGTCGCGTGTCTCTTTCCGAAAGTTCATAGGACAAGTACAAGGGATTAGGAAGTGCGCGGGGCGGCAGCGGCAGTATGGAAAGTACATTGGTCGGCAGGCAGGGAACTAGAAGGACCATAAATCGGTTGTCAATCAGTTGGCAGCCACGTTAATCATTCGAGGGCACCTGCCGAAATGAAACGGCAGTTAAAAGGGAGCGCGACGTAAAGTCGAAGTAATCCGCTTCGGGGGGCAAATCCTAAAGTCGCTCAAGAATTATCAACGCGACGTCACATGACTGTCGCGTTTTTCGGGACCCGCGCGATATAAGTGGAAGAAATAGAGGGCGGCTCGCTCCGAGCAATGGAAAATTCGCGAGCCAAATTGACAAGTGCGAATTGCAACTCAACTACAAAATGTGGCGAGCGGCGGCGCGAAGCTGTGAGCGGTATTTGGTAGTTTGCTTTTTTTAAGGATTGATCTAAAACGTAAAGGTGGGTGCCAAGCCAATAGTCACTTTGAATGAATTATCTATTCGAGAAAGTAAAGAAAAGGTGTGGGAAGAGGAGATTGAGGAAAGAGAGAGAGAGAAAAACAACAACAAAATGAGGGGTCCACGTACCTAGCGGCGTTCCGGGTGCTCCGAGCGGATTTGCAAAATCGGACGGCGAGCTGCCGAAGAGGGAACTCGTCGTGAATGAAGTCGGCCGCTGGATGGCCGACGATTGCTGCCTGCAAAAGAAAGGGACTTACACACACGACTCTTCTATAAATATGAAATTCGGATAAAGCTCCTTAGGCAAAAAGTGACGTGAGAGATAATCGGAATGATTGAGAATACATGAAACACTTTTTAAATTTTTTAAAAATGCAAAAATTACCTATCCATCGGTTTGGCGGACTGCCCCGTCAACTGAGCCAACGCGGCGGCAAAGTCAGTTTGGCTGTTCTGCACGCCGAATGGCTCCAGAAAAGACTCGATGTTGGCGGCGGTGGCGGTGGGCGATGATTGCGTGGACGGCGTCGATGTGTTCAGACCGAATCCGTTGTTGACGCCCACACCGTTGTCCGCACTGTACAGACTCTGAAATTACGCAAGATTGCACAGAGAACAATAAATTACTTTGGAAGTTTGAATTTGAAAGTTTGAAGCGAAAGCGAAAGACAGGAATTCGATTCGATTGAATTCATCTCCTCCATCTGATAACACACTTTTAGTTTTCTTATCGCGGAAACAAAAAGACGCACAAAACCAGCTGACAGCGGAAATTGTTTCTTTTTTAAATTATCAGAGAAATCGAGAAAGTTGGTCGACGAGCCCGGCGGAGCCCATTATTCTTGATTAATATGGACCCGGCGGAAGGAAGCCGAGGGGGCAGCAAATGTTGCCATTTCGAGTGCTGCGTCTCTTCGTCCTGAGCGCTCTCTCGTCTGCGCTTCGAAACTGCACAGCTGAGATTTTACGATGCACTTTTTCTCCCTCATCTGAGAAGCCTGTGGGCCCCATGTCTTCTCGAAAACTTTTCATTTCGATAAAAGTGTCTAAAACCGTGAAACGAGACAGAGCGCAAACGGAGAGGTGTTCTTCGTTTGTTTCATCGCTTTGTTTTGGCGTCGTCGTAGGGGAGGCGAAAATAAAAGGGAAAACAGCACACTTTGAACAGCAGATGGGAGAGCACCACAATCCTGGAGCATGTTTTTGTTGTTTTAGGAGCACTGAGAAGTGTTCCACCAATAGCAGCAGCCAAACAACGTGTGGATCGCATTACCAAACTAGAAAAGAGGCAGACTGGAAGACGCTGCTGGCAAACGACGGAAAAGCTCAGAAACATTAGGGAAGAGTCGTCCCGAGGACCGAGAGCACCTTCTTCTTCTTCTTCTTCCGCATAACAGCTGACTCTTCGCACTGCAGCTTCCATCTGCTCCGCGGAGCTCGAGGGAGAATTTACAAATTTCAACGAGGGCCCTCTATTATTATTATACAGCAGGTCGTCGTCGTCCGCCACGGTCTATCAGGTTTCATTGTCGACGCTTTTTTGATCGTTTCTGATTTCTCTCATGTGACAAAGAAGTGGAGGGCGCCGAGAGCGACGATAACGTAATCAGCTGCCTTCCCTTTCAAGAACAACGAGACACACGGTCAATCCGCCGCTCTGATAACGGACTGCCGCGGCAAATTGGAAGTTGGTTTCGACGAGTAAGAAAGAAAAGAGACCCAAAGTACTCTAACGAAAAAGACGGACAGAGAGAGAAAGAAAGAAAGAAAGAGAGTAACTTTTTGACGTCACACGTAGGAGGTGGCTGCTCCTGCTCTTGCTGTTGCCATCGGAACACACAAAACTACTGGAAGGGTTGCGCAAGCAGTTCCGAGAACGACGCACTGTTCAAACAACTTGAAACAATCGGACGAAATGCGCGAAACGAGCACAGGCAGAAAAGAAACCGATAGGTTTGGGAGAAGAGCAGGAAAAGTGGGCTCCTGAGCTCTCGGGAAGATGGGTCCCACGCAGATTAGGTCTTACGGTCGCCGCTCCGAGCGGAAACGGCCCGAGTTTGTCATGGGTCCACACTCCTCCAATGGCAAACAACCGACACATTTTTGGTCTTCTACTATTGTTGTTGTTGTTCTTTTCACTGTTACCAACACAGCGAAATCACTCACACTTTTCCTTTTCATCTCCGCTTTTTTTCTTCTCACAAACGCACACACACACACAGACGGAAGAGTCTCTGCCAGACAAAAATAAATTCAAACACAATAAGAAACATATCGAAAAAGTTGCGAGTTTCAAATTTCTCTCCTCCCCCCACTCGCTCAGCTGTCAATGAGCCGAAACTAAATATAGTGAGCAGGAGCGGTTTGTAAGCATTCAACCACTTCGTCGTCTTCTGTTGAAATCGAGCCCGCCTGAATAAGCGGGTCCGTTTTGTGTGTGTGGCGCGTCGAATTTCACTCCAATTCCTCATTACAGCCAATCGCGGACCGCACTTCCAGTTCTAGATCGTTTCAGTCGAATGGATAAGCCAAGAGATGCCAATCAATACTGATACTGACATCGATCAAAAGTCTCTCTCGTCGAGGCGCCCATCTGTTTTTGTTTTCGAAAGCACATTGACAGCCCAAAAAACCACGTCCCGCTAGTTCCCGATCGGCGGCCAGGAGCGACGGGACCCAGGTGTCACAGGAGGCACCGAAAACAGTTGTTCGTCGTGCGGGCGGCATCTCTCGGGCCCTTCGATGTTGTGTCGTGATTCTTGGGGAGACGCTGTACACTCCTCCCAAAGGTCATAACCTCCACTCTATAACAGGTTCTGCCCCCGTGTTATTACCATCTTCAAAGATTTGCATCGATCTCGCGTCGTCGTCGGCGGCGCCCGCTTAAGAAGCGATGGGAGTAGGAATAAGAGTGCGCGGGGGTGAAAACCCAATCAAAAACTTTCATCTGCTTTCCCTTTCGCTTTCGATTGCGCAACGCTGCCCCGACGATTGCGCGACGCGTTGCCCCGACCGTTCACGGCCAGGAAAACCGGTCTCGGGTACTGTCAGTCTCTCTCTTCCTTTCGCCCGTGTGCCATCATCATCATCGACGGCGTCTGACTGACTCTGACTCAGACGAGCGAGAACCAAATGAGGGCCAATTCGTTCGGTGGAGGAAGAGGAAGAGGAAGAGGAAGGAACACGACGACTAGAACGGGATGCTGCCGATGGAACCATGACCAAGGAGCGATGTAAACGCCCGGACCCACTTTCACTCCTTTTTGCGTGTGTTTCTTTGGAATCACTCTGATAAACTCAACTGAACTTCTGTACTGTGTTAGGAAGAGAGAAGGCGAAACTAACCCACCTTTAGGAATGATATATGGTAGTTGTCTAAAGACATGATGATGTCGGGAAAGGGAATATGGAAGCAAGGATGGGGTGGGCGCACACAAAGTACAGTACACCTCCTCTTGCTTGTGCGGGGGGTTCAGAGGTGACGAGACGACGACATCCCCAAGAAAAGAAGTAGGAAGAATTGGTAGGAAAGGGCGGGCACTTCTCTCTCACGCGGGAGGAGTCGAATCAAAAAATGAGAAGGGAGAGAGAGAGAGAGAGAGAGTGGGAAAGTAGGTGGGGCGGGAGACAGAGAGATAGAGAGACATAGAGAGAGGCACACGCCGAAAACTTTCAAGTCAAAGTCAAACATACAACACAGATGCTTTTTGTTGTCTTCTCTCCATCTCTATCTCTCTCGCTTCACCACCCCATCACCACGACCTGAAGATTACGGTAGACGCAGAGACGACAGCGCGATTCTCGCAAAACACATGGGCGGCATCGGTGTGCCCCGGGTTGATACAGTGTGGTAATTACATGAGGCGCGTGAGAAAAAATGCGAGACGGGCGCCCGCCGGAGAAGCGAAAGAGCAGCGGAAACGAAGAGCGACGAGAGCCGGCGAGCAACTCATTTGTTCCCGGGAAGCCCAGGTGGTGATGAAGAAAACGGAGAGGAGAGAAGAAGAAAAAGATGTCAGAAGCACATACTAACACACGCACATTGCACAGAACAGCTGGTCGTATGATCAGCCGGAGCGGAGAGAGCATTGGCGTCAGAGAGAGAGCCGACGGCGAGAGACCGTCTACGTGAGACGCACGCCAGACTGATTGGATTCAGGATGATCAGAAGCCAGACTTCTGAAGGGGTGATTCCTGCTGCACTCTGATCACTTCCAACACACACTCATTCTTCGCATTCCCACCGATTCGCATCACTTTCGCTGCTGCTGCTACCACCATCGGGTTGACCCTCGCGCCGACCTTGAATCTCTGCGATTCTCGAATTTCCAACCACGGCGGCGTCGTCGTCAGCTGACCGACCAACAGCGTCGTCTACAGTACTACCTGCCCTGACTGGCATCTAACCTTTTGTGTATGTGTGTGCGTGCCTTCTTTCTCTGTTTGTGTGTATGACTAGAAAGTGAAAGGCTGAAAAAACAGGCATCAACAAAGGCAACGACCACCTCTACTTTGTGGACTACTATTTCAGAAA
This sequence comes from Caenorhabditis sp. 36 PRJEB53466, assembly GCA_946814055.1. Taxonomy (NCBI): domain Eukaryota; kingdom Metazoa; phylum Nematoda; class Chromadorea; order Rhabditida; family Rhabditidae; genus Caenorhabditis; species Caenorhabditis sp. 36 PRJEB53466. The sequence goes on along the minus strand of CAMPFS010000005.1, from coordinate 2,580,306 downwards.
CGAGAAGGAAGAGGGGGCGTACAGACAAGAAAACTGCAGAAAAAGTGTGATCCAAGTGGAAAAAGTGCACATGGGGATGGCCGGTGCACCACTGCGACGAAATGCTTCGGGGCGTCTGACCAGTCTCTTCCTTCCGCGCGGAAGACCGCGCAGGACGCGTCCGGAAAACGAGGAGGCGAGTCGCAATGGCAAGAAGCACTAGACAAAGTGTAGTGACTCGTCTGCTCGGGCAAAAGCTCCGCCGATGTCAATCGATCGGCGCCAAGCAGCCATTGTGGTGTCGATCAATTGATCAGCAAAGTGTGTTTCCGCGCATGTTCTGGACTCTGATCTACTCGCTCCGCGCATGTTAGTCCGAGGGCCGAGGAGAGGCGAATCCTTGAGATGATTGCGAACATTAAGCATCGAAACGAAACTGTTCGGAGGGGGGGAACTTGAAAAGTTTGGGCTGTCTGTTTCAGTGGACGCGAGAGCACGGTAATCCGGTAATTAGGCGCTTGTTGACTAACAAATGGCGGTCTTGCTCAGAGCAAAGACTGCCGAGTGTGTTGATCTACCGATCAGGCTCAAGTTTAGGCACTGCATAACGTGTTTTTGAACTTTTCATGCGAAAACCATCTATTCTTCCGGTTGGCTGACCTCATTTTACAGTAAGCAGTTTCTGAGAAATGGTGAATGGGATTCGTTTTGAAATGCCATCGGACAAAAATCAGAATGGAAAAGGTATACAATAGGGCAAAAACCATCATTTCCTCTGAAACATTCACTGGATCCAAGAGTAATGCAATAGAGATATTTCAGACGAAATATTCTTCAAATATTCAGAAATGTTCAATTCGTGATCGTCAAGAAAATGTGCCGACTTGCTCCCCGAACAACCACATGTTTTCGCATGATCTTCCGTTCTGATCTGTCCCAACTATTTTTCGCGCGCTCTCTCTCGCTCTCGCTCTCGCTCTCTCTCTCTCTCGGCTTCTGCTTCCAAATGCTCTGCCATTCGGCAGTTTATTTGCGCGGTACACAGTTGGCAACGGCGCCAGACGACCTGCGACTTTCTCCCCTGGATCGGCGGGGAGTGTGCGCGCATCTTGTTGCCACAGAGAAAGAGAGAGTGTCGATAAATATTTACTCTCTCATTTTTTTCTTCACGCCGTATGCCCCCTAGTGTTTGAGAAGGTTTCAGTTTGGAAAATGGGGATCAAAGTGGAAAAGGCAGGCGAGAAATGGAATCATGGACAAAACTCGCGGGGGGGGCACGCTTCAACGACTCTTTGCGAAATTAGAGGCGTCGCGCACTTATTATACACTCTGGCATATGTGTGAATGTGTGTGTATGCATATTTAGTGCAACAACTGGTACGGACTGGACAATCCAATTAGTTCATTTTCGGATCGAATCGAAAACTTTGTTCGAACGCTCTCCACAATCGGGGGTTGAGTCCGCGAGCCATAGGTTTACAGTAGCTGTATGATGGATGTGTTGTTTTTGAGATCATTCCTTCAAATCCATTCATCATTAGCTATAAAACCGTCCGATCCGACAGACAAAAGAAGCAAGTTGGCGCAAAGTGCATTTGTCGGCGTCCTCTCTCGCGACCATTTATCAAAAACCGTTTGGCACTTCCCCGTCCTCCCCTTCGCCTCCTTCTCCTCCTCTCATCAGCCACATCTCAATTTTTCATCGCAGTGGATCCCCTCTTTGTTTCAAAAGTGTGTAACAAATGGAAGTCGGGGCGGCGACGTGCACCCATGTGGTGCCACATGATTCGCCGACGGATTGCCGCATTATGCGGTGCGATCACGGCACGTGCAACACTGGGCGCGACGAGGACAAAGACGGGCCCGCGGAGGACGGGCGGTCCGACAATAAAAATAACAACAACTGGCCATTAGGCAAAGGAGTAGGAGGAGGTCTTCAAGACGAGGACGACGACGACAACGGCAGTATTCCGGTGGACGAAGGTGACATTTTGAAATGGAATGGAATGGCGACTGGAATCGGTTAGTCAATTGACCCAGAGGAAGAAGTAAACAAAGAAATCCAAGGGGGACAGAAAGAAATTAGAATTTCAAAGATATTTTATGTCCACTACGTTCACACATGTTGCGGGTCGAACGAGTCGAAAAGGGGAGAGCGCGTGAATGTGAAATGTATATAGAAATATAGAAATTCAGACTTGGATTTTCACGGTCCGAAAGATTCTGGAGAAGACGGGAGGAATGAGGGAGAAGAAAACTCACGGAGAACAGCAGACCGGGCCGGTCGATGTAGTTGCTCGCGAAGGCGTTCGGCGGAGATCCCGAAGTGATACTGAAAGCTCCGAATGCTCATTGGGTCTTTTCCTCTCCGTGGTCCTTCTCACCTGTTGTTAGTCGAGGAGTTGGTGAGCGCCGACGAGAGACCCGAGTCAAAGAACGTAGTGTGCGTGCTCGACAAGCTGCCAAACTCGAACATTTGGGATAGAATCTGCAACTGGTTGGCGTATTTTATTTCAAAAGAAGCAAAGGTTCACATACATATTCGGCAGCCGGTAGAACAGGACGCGGCACACTTTCGGTCTGTGATCAATCAGCTCGTGGCAGTTTCTGAAACAACGAATTGTTTGAAAAAAAAATTTTCAGACCAAACGATGTAAGGAGAGGGTCGCAAAACTGAAAAAAACCGCGCTTTACCACAATTCACGTTAAAGGGGTAGTAAATTATTTTGCGCACATTTTTGCAAATTTTGCGTGCGTTTGGGACCACTCAAACGGCCATTTCCGAGAGGATTTTCTCTTTCCGGTCGGATTCTGCGTCGATTCATGTAAAAATATTGATATTTTTAAAAATAAGTTTTGGGTTGCCGCAGAGCCGTTTGAGTGACCCAAAACCACTCTTAATCTGCGCAAATTAATTTACTTTTGAACGTTTCAGGGTCTTTCACGTGTGATTGCGATGAAGCGCGATTGACACATTTTCTGCAGATACAAACGACAAAAGAGAAAATGCGAATCAAACGACTAATCCGAGAGAGAACATAAAAATGGTGATGCTTCGACTGAAAGGGGCGACCTTTCTCGTTCGACAGGCTCTAAAAGGACACAATGGAAACGGGTTCTTTTGCAAAGGCACACGGTGTAAACCAGAGAGACACTTCCGATGGCAAGCGGAAGGAAGGACGCGGAAAGACGCAGAAGGAAAGAGCCGTCGTGGCTACCAGTTGGCGGAGAACTGTACGAGTGCGAGTGAACGGCTGCCGACCGACTGAAGCAAGACGTTTCCGCGCGGAAGGCGGCAGCGCCGAAAAAATGTGCGTGCGCGGAAGAGGAGGGCAAGCCGACCGATAAGTGAAATCATCGATGGCATCGAAAGTGAACTTTCACGTAGCGCCTAACGTTTGCCCCTCTGCCCTGGCGGCTGCTGTCTGCAAGAGGAGAGGGCACGATTGCGCAAAAAGGGGGCGGAGCTCGCGTGGCGGTGCGTGAAAGAAAGAACCTGATTGGTGGCGGTGGCTGGGGTGGTAGTACATGCGAGGAGTGTACTACGAGAGGAGCGAGTGAGTCAAGAATGAACACCTTCGAGACTAGGGGGAGGAGGAGGAAGCAAGGACTGGTTGATTCGCTTTTTCTCTCTTTCTCGATCTCGAGGTTAACACATTAAAATGAGAGTAAGCGGTTAGTAATGGTCGACGATGCTGAACAAGAATCAGCAGATGCTGAAAGGGAAGAAGGAGAGGAAGAAGGCGTTGGGGGAGAGGTTACACACCGTCTTCATCGAAACGAAACAAAAGACCTAATTAAACCCAAACACTGTCCTTCTTTCCCTTCATTCTTCTCACTTTCAGAAGGGGTCTGTCTTTTCGTCCCAGCTCCTCTACCAGTTTTTCTCGGCTCTTTTTGTGCCGTTTGTGCGTGTGTGCTCACAGAATGGGCTGCCCGGCAGAAAAAGCACCGAAAAAACGGCTACGCGTCTCGGGTTTTTCCGCGTTTCTTTCCGCCGCCTCGCACGTTCATCAAGCGAAAGAGCTCGAAACGATACTGTAAGAGTTGGTTGATAAACATTCAAATTGGAATTTAGAAGACGTTCTGCAGAATTTTATTATGACACGGTTTATTTATCGCAAAAACTGGGCCTTTGCACTGAGAAAATGAACGTTATCGCATCGAGACCTGCTGATAATCCGTTTGGCTTCAAATTCAAAAGTGATTATTAGAAGGTCTGTTTTCTGCCCACATTTCCTGTCCGTATCATTGTCGTATTCCAGTTATTGGTTGGTAATCAAAGCGTCTGTTCTGATTCCAGACGGGTCGCCCTCTGATCCGCGTGTCACCTCGCTCCTGCTCTCTTTCCGCATACAAATCGACTCGGAGGCAAGAACTTTTGCTCGCTGCCGCGCGGCGCCACAGACACCTACACAAACAAGAGTTATGCTCTCCGTCTTTTTTCACTTGTGACTCAATCTGTGCTCTTCCTCACTCTCCGATACGGCGAGAGTTGCACTTTTAAAAAGATAGAGCCTTGTTGACTTGGAATCATCGAGATTATCGAGTGGGCGGAAGTAGGAAAGATCAACTGAGATGGGATACATACTGTTAACCGATTGGAAAAGTGAATAATATAAATATGAAGACCAAACGAGATGAAACAGAAGATCGGAATGTGAAATTAATCGCTGTCTTCCTCGCTGCTCGACGTGGCTTCTTTTCTTTTCGCCGGCTCGTCGTCAGAGGATTCCTCGGAACTGCTCTCCGCCCTCTTCTTCTCCTCCTTTCCAGAATCCGAATCACTGCTTTCTGCTGCTTTTTTAGCTGAAAAATGATGATCTTCAAGAATATTCTGTGTTTTCCTTGCCTAGTCTCTCCAGCTCCTTCCTCTCCCACTCTTCCTGCTTTCTGCTCTTTGGCTGGGCAAAAAGCGCACGGTATCTTTTGTCGAGCTCTTCGCTTTCCGGTTGGTTGAACGGGCGATATGTTATTGTCAGTTTAGACTTCTTGCTAAGATGCATGTTCCGCTTTCTTAGCATCTTGACATTACTGTCGATCTCGTTGTACTGGAACCGTCCATTTCTGTAGAACAGAACGAAAACGTCGCGATCTCTCGGCGGGACTGCTTCCGATTTCCACGTGTACTCGCGATTCAGCATGAATTCGTACTTTGTGTCCGCATCGTACGGCCGCTCCATTTCGAGGTCCTCCATCATGTGCGTCAAGCATTCCATCGTTGGCACAAACAAAGCGGCGAACTTTTCGTTTCCAAACTCCATTCCACGTATGACACTCGCCTCTTGTGCCTGTCTCTTCGCGTTTCCATGAACATCGTTGGTGATCGTTTCTCCGTCCCATTGAACGTGAGCAAACTTGTATTTCCAGTGAGAGAAGTCGGGGAAGATGTAGCACTCTTCCACGGCCTTGACTCCCTTCTTTGCGTAGTGCTCTTTTACCGGCTTCCGGACCTGAAAGAAACCAATGAGAAGAACGAATCGCTACAGAATACTTACATCTTCGAAGGTCTTGTTGATTGCGTCGATCTGACTCTGCTTGTCACGATACATGTCCTCGACTTGCTGGTTCTTTTTGAGGTTGTATCCGAGTTTAGTTTCTTGCCTGTCTGCCGTGACTCCGAATCGATTGAATTCGGTTGAAATGTACTCGGTTTTTCTCATCCAAGGGACGAGTTTTGAGTGTTGTGCTGATCTCTTCTGGATTATTTTTGAAACATTCTCGTCTTCCAAAAGATTTGTGTCTTTTTCATCGAATGCCTGAGACAATTACTGATGAACACTCTTCTAAGAAAGCGAACTCACCATTTCTACTGGGTCTTGGTCGTATTTTCGTAAATCGATCAAATCGACAGTCAAGCCCATGTCGTCATCACAGATAACCGCATGCTTGTAGTCCTTCTCAATGTTCGATTCTTTGTATTCGACAAATCTGGAAAAAAAACAATTTTTGGCGATAATAATCAATTCGGTCATCGATTGTACCTGCTCAGCGGAACAAACGGGCAAGGCATGAACTTGGCATCAAATGGAACATCCGGCACGTTGTTTGTAAATCTGGATTTGAGCATGAAGTCCACTTTCCGTCTGAAAACGATTTTGCATTTTTAATTTCTCTTTTCAGTTGATTACTTACGGAGGTTCTATGCGTTTTGCACCTGCCGGGTTCTCTGACATGTTCGCTTAAGCTGAAAACTCATTTTTATCATTGAATCGGTTAAAAACTATAATGAGAAAATCAAATTTGAAAAAATCGGGGCGAGCTATGCGTCAACACCAATAGCGCGTCAACATTCGGAAAGCGCACAACGCGTGCAAAGCGCGGTATTCAAATATACTGCATTGTTGAAAAGGCAAGCAATTTTCAGGTCATCGTTCTTTTTTTGTACAAACTGAGGGCCTAATAACTTGCGTGGTCTAATACGTGGACGAATAACTTGCCCCAAGAATGAACAGAAAATATCATAACTTTCTCTCAAGCGAGCAATGAAAACTCATGCGAAGACGCTGCCTCCGTTCAAAATTCACGAAGGAACGGTCAAGCAGGACTTCGAAAAGCTTCACAAAGACGGAAGATCTCTGCTGGAATCGGACGAAAAGTACCTTGTTTTCTGCGGACTCGCAGAATTCACAGACCGAGCGTGTGTCCACGTGGATTTGAAAAATCCAACTAAGAATGTGAGCTCATTCCTTGCAATTCGAAGATCGCGAAACTTTCAGGCAATCCTGTTCAATATTCGCAAGCCGGAAGCCCCCGGATTCTTCGTGCGACCGCACGTCGGAATGGTGGAACCGTCGAAGAAAGTGACGCTGTACTTTACATTCAAAGGAACGTGCTCGCGTCTTCCGTCCGACTACTGCTGGATCTACTCGGTCTACCAAATCTCGATCGATCAAAAGTCGCTGGAGTTTATCAAACTCGATGAGTTCGGCTCGACAAACCTGAGAGCCGTGTGGAATGAGCAGGGAAGAGGCGACATCGCGAACATTCTGCATCTGTCGAGCCGGTTTGACATAACGGCGAAGCCAAAGTTCACGTGCAAGAACCATAAAAATAAGGCGAGAAGGATTCAGTTAAACGAAATCGGAGAAGTTTGTGAGTGAAGCGAGAAAGTCTGGAATGGGTCTGAAAAGGTGAATTGCAGTGGACACGGGAACGATCGAGGAATCGGGGACTCCGGCAGCTCGCTCCGCATCCAAGAGAACTCCGCAGAGCACGATCTCAGAGCTTCCGAAGACTGCACAGTAGCACTTTTTTCTAAATCTCAGAATCATCCTTATTAAGAAAAGTCTTGAGGAGTCTGTCCATTTGTTTATTTATTTATTTACAGAAAATTAGAAAGCGACGGTGCGCGAATCAGAACAAGGATACCAAAAACTTCAAGTTTGTCTAAAAACTTTAAAAAAACGAGTTTTATTGTTTTGTAAATTTAAATATTGTTCAAGAGACAATTCCGTCATTAATGTGATAATATTGTAGAAGTGCGAGAGAGGTGAAGAGGATGATTGCGAAGAAGGGCAAACTGATGGTGAAAACCACGTCTCCGAGAGGCAGATCCTGAAGTTAGACCATTTGTTTCTGTGCGGAAGAAGCCACAGTTACCACAGTCTCGTGCATTCCCTTCTTCGCTTTTTCCATGAAACTTTCCGTGCTTCTGAGTTCGTATTCCAACTCGACGCTGCTTCCGAAGAAGACGTCCCAGAGCCACGAACTGTACATGTCGACTGCGTTGTGCGCACAGCACAGTGTTCCCGCATACACGCCTTTCTCATGTCCGTGAGTGCACCTGGAGAGTCCTTCGCTCTTACACAAGTCCACGAAAAAGGCGTCGTCGACTTCGAACATCTTCTTGACTTCGTCGTTGATGCATCCGGCGGAGAAGAGGAACGAGTACTGGTCGTTGCGGGTGATTTCGGTGAGGCGAATCGCGTGGAAGCACATGCGCAGTCCGTCGCCGCACGTCTCGTACCCGACGTCCCGCACTTCTTTGTAGCGCGTTCTCGAGATCATCGGACATTGAACCTGAACAAATTCCGCATTTTCCGTCTCGTTTTTTGTTTTTCACTCCATTCGAAACGACACCTCCAACCGTCAGAACAAGATGCAATAGAATTGAAACGATCATTACGGTAAACGAGAAAATGATCAAGAATCGTTCGTTTATCGCGACCAAGCGGCCACGTTTCTCCACAGGCGATAAGGAAATTATTGATTTCTGCCCGTATTTCCGACCGAAATGTCTCCGAAATCAGTGGTGGTAACTGGATCCAATCGGGGAATCGGATTCGGGTTGATCCAGCAGTTTCTGAAGGATCCGCAGGTGGAATGTGTGATTGCCACGGCAAGAGACGTCGAGAAAGCATCGGCAAGTTCGGTTGACTTGCTGTTCGTAATATGTGAATCATTTCAGGCACTCAAAGCTATCAGCGATCCACGTCTTCACATTCTGCAACTGACTCTTGATTCCGATGATTCCATCGCTTCCTTCGCCGAAAACGTTTCCCAAATTGTCGGCAAAAACGGACTGACTCTACTCGTGAACAATGCCGCCGTCATGCTTCCGTACGTGACAAAACAAGAGCCGAACCGTCAGATCGTGAACGATCTCTTCCAAACGAACGCAATCGGCCCGATGATTCTGACGCAGAGGCTCGTTCCGTTGATCGTCAGAGCTGCTGCGGAAAGACGGAACGGAGACAGTGTGTCCATTTCAAGAGGCGCCGTCATCAACATTGCCTCCGAGTTCCTCGGTTCCATTTCGCAGAACACTACCGGCTCCGGGGAGTACAAAGCGCTCGCCTACCGGATGACCAAGTGTGCCGTGAATCAGTTTACAAAGACTCTTGCTGTTGACCTGAAGGACGATCACGTGCTGGCCGCGGGAATCTGTCCTGGAATGGTTCAGACGGATATGAGCGGAGGAAAGGGACAATTGACTGTGAGTTGGTTCTATTCGATCCTTTATTCGAATTCTCTGCCTTCCAGATCGAAGAATCTGCTTCTCAGCTGGTCGCTGCCTTCCATAAACTTGACGGATCTCATACTGGAGGATTTTTCCGCAGAGACCTATCCGCTATCCCATTTTGAACATTATGCTTAAAGTGTCATTTTATACGTTTTTCTCATTTAGTTTTCAGTTGAACCAGTTAGATTTTTCTAGGGGTTTTCCATTTGTCAGCATCTGGATCTCTGTGGGTCTCATCATTCGGTGACCACAAACCCACTAGACCGTCTGCTCTCTGCGTCTTCCCTTCTCCTCCGATCGGTTGCATTTCTCTCCTTCACAAACAACGCTCTCTCTATCTGTCTAAGAGAGTTAAAGGGGGTTCTGAGTGCCAAAAAACGCGAGACGCGTTGAAACAAGACGGTCAGAGAAATAGTATAGAGAAACGAGAGAATGCGAGAGAAACGAGAGGGAGAGAGATTGGTCTGATATCCGGGGATCCCACTTCCTTCCGTATTCGAACCCTGGTCTCAAAAACGAAATAGTCCGAACATAACCAAAACACCATGATAGTGGACAGAGGAGCAGGCTCCAAGTCCTAATTCCATAATCCCATTTTTTGTTTCAAATCTCGAATTACAGACTTTTCCACTTTTAATGAAGCCGCACCACTTGTCAGGGCTCTCTCAGACCTTACCAGATAAGAGAATCTTTTGATGCCGAATCTTGTTCCTACTAAACGTAAAAATAAACGTAAAATCCCAGCCCTGATCCCAAATCATTGGCAAATCGAGACGAAAGCGCGTTCTTGGACTTATGATTTTTCTTCAGTCTTCGCAGCTTTTCGCCACAGCGCGATTTTCTTTTCTATTATTTTTTACTTTTTCTGTTTGCAAAAATTTCCTCTATTCTTTTTCGAAAAGCGGAGCTTGTCATATCAGGAAAACAATTTTTAGGCCCAAAAACAAAATTTTTCTGATTTTCTTCAACTTCTTTCCTCCATTCGAAAACGTTTGTATTTAAATGTATTGAATGCAGAGCTGGGCAATTGGCGGGCTTTACGGGCTTTTCGTTGGCCGGCCCTTGATCTGGACTTTTGAACCACTTGCAATATTCCGATCGGACCCAAACTTTGCAGGCTTCTTGGACATGGGTTGAAGCATATTAGGCTTAAGCCCGGGCTTCCGGCCAATTTCGGCCAATGATCCACATATCTCGGGACCAAATAATCCGATCGGGCTGAAACTTGGCCCCAATATGCTTCAACCCATGTCCAAGAAGCCTGCAAAGTTTGGGTCCGATGGGAATATTGCAAGTGGTTCAAAAGTCCAGATCAAGGGTCGGCCAACAAAAAGCCCGTGCCGGCCAATTGCTCAGCCCTGATTGAATGTGATCAGTCTCTTATAATTGATAACGGACAAAGAATTCTGAATTTTTTCGAAAAGCATTCTCTGATTGCATCACATTGTTAACAACTCCTAACTACTCGTTCGCTGTATATGTTCTACACTTTTCCTTTCTTTTTTCAAACTATGTTTTACAGATTCTCCAGTTCTTCATTATCTCCGACAACTACGAACTTCAACTGACTCTACAGGACAGGCACGGAAAAAAACGACAAAGTCCGGAGAACAATGATAATTGTTTTGTTAACTTTTCATTAAATAAATTATTATTTAGCACATACATTATTTTCTGGGTTACTATCGACCAATTTCAGCAGAAAAAGCCCAGAGGGGAGGGAGGGGCCTACATTTTTCGAAAACAGCGGATGTGCGAACGATTGACAATCAGTGGACCGCTCCTTCGGCCACGAGTGGTACCTCTTTGAGCGATTGGTATAGCCACTGATTGTTAATCCTTCGGCCATCGCGGTTTACCTGTGTATTCAACGTGATCTGGTCGTATACAGGTGAAACGCGGTTGATCAATTATACAATTGAGCCAATTGTAGACAAATTATCAACAAATCGCGAACGGGATGAGAAGCAGATTGGCGCAAAACACAGTGTATAATAGAGAAATCGCGCTTGTTCGCGATTGATGTATAATTAATGAATTATTGACAAGTTCGCGAACGAGGGTGCACAATCGACAAATCGGCGAACGGGCTGGTCACTCTGAGTTTTGCTTTTGCATTCAAACATTTGTGATTTTTTCATATTTTTCGTTGGTTTTTTTATTGCAATTTCGCATGCTTTTTATGTAATTAAACCAAAGTAGAGCATACAGGTTTCGCATTTCAATTCGTTATGGTTCATTGCCACGACTAATACTTCCAGAAACAGACAGCCGCAGGTGAGAAAATGGATTTTTGATTCAATTGCATCAGAAAAAAGATTTCAGATAATGCGAACGAATTTAGAAAAAGAGAATAACTGGAAGTTATTAATGCCGACCAAGATTTAAAAAAGTGATTCGAGTGTGCCGGGCGCAGAGTTCGAACAGTGTCAGACGGCCTATTCCTCGCAAAAACGAACAACGTGGTCGTTGGACGGTGAGATTCAGAAGGATACAAAGAAAATCAATCATTCAATTTCAGTCAATGTTCGACTTCGAATAGTGTGTGGGAAGAAAACGATGACGTTTCGAAAAGGAAAGAAAAGATGAACGCATTCAGCATGAGGACGGAGTCGCAGAAGTAATCGCCGACTGTTACGTGATTTTCTACTTAATTCTTTTTTTTTCGATTTTTTCTTTCACTTCTTCTTTTGTCTCTAACATTGCATTCTGTTATTTTGTTACTTTTTTCGTTTAATAAAATTATCTCGTCTCAAGTGCGATTTGTGAAAAATTGGCTTGTTATACAATGGGCGATTTGCGCAGGATTTGTCAATTATACAATGCCCGTTCGCGATTTGTCAGTTATTAATCAACAATTCGCTTCATCGCGTGTACCTGGAGAAAAAATCTGGGATAAATCGCGAACTAATTCCACACTTTTCGCGATTCACCTGTGCATATCACGTTGAATACACGCCATCCCGTCCGATCTGGCAAGTTAAGCAACGTTGAGTCCAGTTAGTACTTGGATCGGAGACGGCCTGGGAATCCTGGATGTTGTAAGCTTTTGCCTTTTTCATCTCAATTTATAAATAATATTGTTCTTTCTGTCGTTTTCCACATATTCAGGTGTTATCTTGGTCATTGAGGCCTTTATTCGTTCACTCAGGCCCTTATTTATCCATTTAGGGCCTTATTCGTTCACTCCGGCCCTTATTTATCCATTAAGGCCCTTATTCGTTCATTCCGGCTCTTATTTATCCATTTAGAGCCTTATTCGTTCACTCCGGCCCTTATTTATCCATTTAGGGCCTTATTCGTTCACTCAGGCCCTTATTTAGCCATTGAGGGCCTTATTCGTTCACTCAGGCCCTTATTTATCCATTTAGGGCCTTATCCGTTCACTCAGGCCCTTTTTTATCCATTTAGGGCCTTATTCGTTCACTCCGGCCCTTATTTATCCATTTAGGGCCTTATTCGTTCACTCAGGCCCTTATTTATCCATTGAGGCCTAAATGCGGGAGCCAAAATATTACGTTCTAATAGAGGCCGTTTTGACTCAAATACGACTAAATGATGACAATCAGCTAACTGCTGAATTGTCATCATTTCTTGCGCTGAGCATAACTGCATTAATACGCATCCCATTTTTTTAGGAATTAGTTTTTTTTGTCTCCCCTAAAGGAGACTTTCCAAAATTAGAAAGCTGACGCTAAATTTCTTTAGGCCAGATTCAATGGCGGCGAGCCTGGGGTGCACCGGTGGCAAGAACCTTCGTCGAAGGACCACTACGTACATTGGGAGTGAATAGGGATAGGGGGCCATCATGAAGTTGCCCTGAGGGCGATCAACTGTTCCGGCAGGTCAAGCGCCGAGAAACACCTCAATCCAGAGGGATCCACCCGCTGCGCCACTGATTTGTGTGGCCGCATGACAGTGGTCTGGAGATCGGCTATCTCAACGCCAGCCCAACTTCCACCTCTCTCTCCTAACCCAGGGTTCCTCTTGACCAGCGCTGTCGGATAAAAAGATCTACTAGCAACTGGCCGAGTTACCCGCCTGGTGCCTCGCGGCCTTCCCGTCTGTCCTCGTCTGTAAACAGACTCCAGAATGGGGAACCTGTCTAGATTCAATGTTTAGATCTGAATTGTGACTTCTTCTCACTTTCATGCTTGATTTGGGGCATTCGAGATCGAATTCATCACAACCTTCACCAATGGGGACTCTCTGAACCTAGACAGTTTGGTTGGCGACTTGCCTTGGCGCCGGAGCGCCCGTACAGCTTTTGCGGACTAGTGGAGGCTGAAATCTCCGTCGTAAGTTCGCGTTCTTTTTCTCTTTGACCTATGGTATCCGGGGAGTCAAAGTCCCCATCATGGATCCATATCACTTCCAGATATTGCAGGTCTTCTCCCTTCTCATGATGTTTCTGTTTAGAAAAATCGCATTTTCTTTCATTTTCCGCTCAACGTGTCAAAATTGACTGAAATCCTTGATAATCTTTTGGATGAGGCTATTCGCAACAATATCATACTATTTAAGCTTGGTTTGGAGCATATAGTGGTGATATTATCACAATCTTCATCCTCGGGACCGTCGAGCTCTTTGCGGACTGTTGGGGTCTGGAATCACCCGTTCCGCTTTTCCTTGTCATATTCCGTTCGGAATTCATATTTCTTTATCTTCACTTCGACCTCTAGCATGTTACATATAGTTGCCAGGACTTTTGGCACGGGGCCAACCCGACCATGTCAGATGGCTGGCGGGACGCAAGCATCTTCTGCTCGTATTGCCTTCCAGCCATTACCCTCGGGTTTTTCGCCTCCGAACTTAAATGGAACATGTTTATATTCGTTTCCGAATATATGATTCCAGTAGCAGTTCTTACTGTACTCCATCACTAGAGCGCAAATCTCCGGGATGACTCGGTTCACAGTGCTTTTCGCGATTCCGAGCTCCACTAGGCTTTTGGACGTGGGGGACCACCAGGTTCCCATAGTTCCAACTATAATAGGGAGTACTTTGAGGGTCTTTCCACACTTTTTCAGGTAGCTGAACCCCTTCTCGTACTTGTCAACCTTTTCATTCCATCCTCTTTCCATGGCTTCGATTCCATTTTCATACGGGATCTTGACATCTGCCATGATCACATGCTTTTTGTCGGGGGACCACAGGCAAATGTCCGGCCTCAGAAGCGTTGGTCCCGGGATGATCTGGTCAATGCTCATCTTCCACTCGCTCTTCGAACCTTTTTCGATGAGCTTTTTCACCTTGAACAGAACCGCATCGTGTCTCTCGGTGATGAGCTTCGGAAGTCCAAATTTGCACGTCTGGAGTATGTGCCATTGGCTCTCATTTTCGTAGCCGCATCTGCGGCACTCTTTGGTGACCGCATTTGCAAATGAGTTGTAATTGCACGTCAACAGGTTTAGCCTGGCTCGATGGATCCACTTTTTGGCTGCAAAGCTCACTTTTCCACCGGTTCTTACAAATCTGTTGCTCTGGGGGTGCTGTTGGATCACTCTGCACACCGCGCTTTTTACTGGTTTCACTACATTGAATTTGTACAGGAGCCCTGCATTTACTTCACTTTTCAGATAAAGATGAAGCTTTTTCATGTGCTCTTCCGTGTACACATTCACTTTTGAGTCGCGAGTGGCCTGAACACTGATCGCCAGCTTGCCATTTTGCTCGATAACTCTGAACTCGTGCAGTGGAGCGTCCTTGTTTTTGCAGAGATTCCTGCAGACTTCCCTTATCCGACTGAAAGAGTTGTAGCCGAAGGCTTTCCGGTCAACTTTCATGTCGTCACTTAAGTACCTGGCAATTTGAGCTACCGTAATCTTGTTGATTCCGGTCTCAGTCTCTGCCGCCTCTCTCAGATAATCCGTGTACAACCTTTTGATGTACTGATCGTCTGACCATAATCTTTTCATTGTTGAGACCAGAAAAGCTATCAACGCTGATATCTTTGGACATTGTACTCCTAGTCCTCCCTTACTGATCGGGAGCTGGACATACTCTCTTGGTGATCCTCGTATTGGTATACCATGGAACATTTTCACTGCTCTCATAGTGACCGTCGAGAACTCGCTCAATTCTTGTAGCTTTGGCATCGAGTTGCCGTGAAAGTAGGTGAGTTTCGGAAGGACGAATGATTTGACGCAGTCCAACTTTTGGTGCTGCTCCAAATCACTCAGAGTCACCTTTTCTAGCTCTTTTGACACTGAGATCAGAAGATTCAATGCTGTGGTTCTCGATTCGAGTCCGGTCTGAACTCCAAGGTACTTGTAAGTATCTGCCTGACTCAGGTTCCGAATCGCTTGGTCTTTCAGAAGGATATCAAATTGTTTGTTCACCTTCCCTTTTTCAATGATCAGACTGGCACACTTGGACGGTTTGAAGATGAGGTTCAACGGTGTGCAGTCCTGATCCATCTTGAGCAACTCTCTCTGGAGCTGCTCTCTGGATTCCGCCAGGATTGCCATGTCGTCCGCAAACGCCAGCACTTTCACATTGGTTCCTAGACACTGGTGGCCGGCTGCCGTCGCCAGATGCTTTCTTATAATACTTTCCAGACACATATTGAAGAGTGTTGGAGAGATCGGATCTCCCTGTTTTACGCCCGATTTGATCAGAATCGGCTCACTTTTCTCATATCTGCTCTTCACTCGGATAGATGCACCATTGTACATATCCATCACTATCTTCACCACTTCCTCTGGGAACCCATAGGCCACAAGCGTGTACTCGATGAGCTCATGAGGCACCGAGCCAAAGGCATTTGTCAGGTCGAGCCATGCAACTGACAAGTCTCTCCTTTTGCCCTTTGCCACATCAATGGCCGTTCGTAGGATGGCAATACTTTCTGCGCATCCTTCTCTTTCCTGGAAACCTCTCTGGCATTTGCTCATCACCCCTTCAACCGCTCGGATCCTCCTGTTCCACAAGCTTGAGTACAGCTTATAGACCGTTGGCATCAGGCTGATGGGTCTCCAGTTGTCCGCTCTCATTTCCTCCCCACCTTTGTACAAAAGGATAGTTTCGGCCTCTTTCCAGTGTGTTGGGATCTTCTGGTGCCACTTGCACTCGTTGTACAACTGTGTCAGCAGCTTCAGGTCCGGATCAAACCATTTCAGATGGTGGTACCGGAGCCCATCGACGCCTGGAGCCGTGTCTTTTGTTTTGTTTAACGCTTCTTTTACTTCCTTTGCGCTGAACTTTTCTCCGATCCAATCTCCGATGTGCAACTTTGGGAGCTTCCAGCACTTTTCTTCGAGTACCTCCCTTGGGACATTGGTCTCCGAAGTGGTACCCTTGAAGTGCTCTTCGAGCTTTTCCATCGGAATTTCACATTGCTTTGACGTGTTTCCCACAATTCTATTGTAGGCCCTTGATCTGTTCTGAAAGTACAGGTCCCTCATTGGGGTGATATCCACTTTCGGAGCATCCCCACTTTTCCTTCTCTTTTCTCGTAATCTTTTCTTAGTCTCCGTCTGTGTGCACATGTCACCCTCTTCTCTTTCCGGCGGCGGACATCGTTTGCGGATGTGCTCAATATCCTCGGATTTTCCATCGGAAGCCTTCTGGATTGCCGCCGTGAGCACATCCGATATCCACTCCAGTCTCTGGAAACTTCTTCCATCTAGGAGGTAGGACTGAAACTCTTTCTCAAACCATTCTCTCACTTGGACCACCAACTTGTCAGGAACCCCCTCTGGAACTTTCCTTTTCGGTGGTCTCGGCATCTTTTTCTCTTGTTTCTTTCGGACGGTGTCTGGAGGAGGCTCCAGCTCCAGTTCCATCAACTTTTGGATGGTCCCACGATCGGCCAACCCCTGTGATTTCTCAAACTCAACCTCTTCTTTCTCCAGCTTTACCAACAGCTTTGTGATCTGGGGGCCGATTGCCGTTCCAAATCGTTCCTCTTCAGTGTCCAACTTGGTGGGACCACTCGCAGTGTCCGAGATGACCATGAGCCCGCTTGGTTGCTCGGCCAATGGCCCGGGGAGCGAAAGTTCCATCTGGTTTGTGATGGTCGCTCCCATTCCACTGGCTTCTGCCTCCTCACCCTGCTCATCTGCCACGTCAGACACCCTCTGGTCCTGTTCTTTTAACATGATGAAACCGTCTAGCCTTCCATAATCTGACCCTGGACGGTTCATAGAAGACCATTTCTTTGTATCCTTGGCCCTTTCCAACTCATCACGAGTTTCTGACTCATTTTCAGAGACGCCGATTGGCTTGTTCCGATGCTCAACCGGCGGGACCGGAAGTGAATTTTCCATCTGATTTGGGATGGTCCTTTCTGGTCCAGCTGTTCTCACATCTTCACTTCGCCCGTCGGCCATTCTTTCAGTACACTCTGCATGTGTTGGCGTGTTCGGAACGGTCAATTCTTTCCCGCTTTTGTCTTTTTGCGAGTAGTTGGGCAGTTCAGGGAGGTTCCACTTAATTTTGCCCAGAGGCTTTTTCAGTGAATTTGGAGGTGGAAAGTCCATCTGATTTGGGATGGTCCCCTCCAGTACACTATTTTCATCCTCCGCGCTCCGTTTCATGTTCTCCTCTTTCCTGCTCTCCTGCTCACTGTATTCCATTGACTCCTTTTCCCAATCCTCAGCTTTGGATTTGTCCAGGGCAAAGTATCTTTCGGAATACAACTCATACCCCTCTTTCCGGAGCATCTCTTTCACTTTCCCTCGGAAAGTCTTCACATCATCCTCTGAGTACCAGTATTCACTTTCCATGATTGACTTTGCAATCAGGCATACGTGTACTCCACAGTTCACGTAGTCCTTCTGGAGAGGAACCGGCACATCAAAGTGCATTCTCTTTTTGTTCGTCTTTTCTATGAAACTCTTCACTTTGCCTGTGGGCTCATGACCCAGGGAATTTGCATACCAGAGTCTCTCCTTGTCCATGACCACTAGGATCCAGTGGTTTCCCTCGCAGATCGGAAAGAAGTATTTTGCCGACCCAAGCATCATCCCTGTGATGTAGTTTGGACCATGTTGTGCTTCAGCCCAGAGGACCGGATCTATGATCTGGTACTCACGTGTCTTTGCCACCAACGCGGTCATGTAGTACATAATGACGTCATCGGCGAGCCAGGCTTCCTGGGTGGTCTCATGCTCCAGGCACCACGCGTTGAAGCGTCTGGGACGTGCTACAGTGACGGTTGTGTTCAGACTCTCGTCACTATCCAACGTTATCATCGGTACTTTCATTTCCTTGCTTTTCTCTTTTTCTTGGCCGCGGGATCCTGAGTTCCCACTCTTTTTGTCTTTCACGACGACTTTCTGCGATTCTTCCAGCGCATCCGAGGCATTTTCCGCCTTTTCAGGTGGTTTCCCGAAGGGAATGCTCCTTCTGCTCTGGATTGACAGCCGAGAGCTCCGGCTCGTCGTCTCCCTCGCGGCTTTCACTCTTTGAGCGGCTGTTAGCTCAACTTTCGGGCTATCCTGAGCCTCTTTGCACACTTTCGGACTGTCCTCGGCCTTCAGGGCCGCTGCCAGACTTCTTCTAGCCGACCGTCTTGCGTCGTTCTGCTCAAAGATGGATGCCAATTTGGGCTTTGGTATCGCCGTTTTTGGCTCTTTTTCTTTCTCAGTTTCTTTCTTTTTGACAGATTCTTTCAGGGCACTCAAGTGTTTGCTCACTGAGCGCGTCTGGATCTTCTGCTCCAACTTCATGATCTTTTCCGGGGTCTTCAGAACATTTTCACTGTTTTTAGTAACCTTCGGGTCTTTCTTTCTGGCCGCAATTCCAGGAACGGATTCATTCATCCTGTCTGCGATCTTTTTGCCTGTGCCTTTGGACGAGGCTATTCTCGGTTTTGCAACCATTTTGTGCACGCTGAGGGCGTGCTCTCTGACCCACCTAGTGGCTTTTGTGCTGTCCTTCGGAGCCTTTTCCGAGCACAAAGAACATTGGTAGGACCATCTCACTTTTAGACCATGCTTTTGCTCTATATGTTTTGTCATGTATTTGAGATCATCTGCCCCAAAGCCGACCAATGAGGCCGTGATACACCCACTCATGCAGCATTCGTACCGGCCGTTGAAGGGGTACAGGATCCGTACGAGAATTGTTTTGGCATCCTCATGCTTCTCAATCACCATCTTCTTGTATTCTTTGCATGCGGGGACGATGCTCTCTTCACTCATTTTCACATCTTTTTGCTCTTTTTCTTCACCCTCCGCATCATTTTTACCCCCACCGACCAGAGGTACCATGCTTCGGAAGGGCCGTGGGTACGACGAGCCTGAAGCCTCCGCCTCGCTCTCATTCCCCACGTCTTCATCATCATTTGCCCCATGAGCGTGGCTTTTAAGTTCATTTTCATCTAGAAATTTAGGTTTTCGCTGAAGGTCTCGCCAAACGCTCAGGTGTTTGGTTTTCAGCTCATTTTCTGGACAAATCTGGTTCTTTTGTCTTTCAGTATTCTCTTTAACTTTGCTTTCTTTCCTTTCCCTCATATTTTCATTCAGGACATCGCGGTTTCCACCTTCCGAGGCCGAGAAAAAACCCCGCGGCCGATCGATGCCGGCAGGGCGAGAGAGCGGAGAAATAGACGACACGCGTGTTGCGCCTTCTCCGCCGTTCTTCTTCTGTTGCGCATTTCTTTTTAGCTTTTTCCACACGCTTTTTTCAGAGCTCGTCTGGAAGCCGATCCTCGCCGTATTCATTGCATGCTTTTCCTGGAATTCAGAGCTGTCTGACGTGTTTTCCGGGGAAGACTCGGTCCTCCGCCCCCATGTGCGGAAGAATTCAGAGTTTTCGCGTCCCGCCAGTGCTTTCACTCCATTGCCAGGCTCATATAATTCGTGGTCATTAACACTAAGTGTTTCGTTCTTTTTCTTCCAGAGTATTGAGTAACCGTACGCAATTTTCCTCGAGAAGTTGCGAAACCCAGAAAAACGATCAAAACTTCGGATTTCTTCGAAAAGTCTGTCAAATTTTTCACGCTTTCCGGGACACATGGGTCTTTCTTTCTCTTTTTGTTTCAGGTAACCATCGTAGCACTTTTTCACCAGCAGGAAACACTCGGATCGCCGGTTTTGGCAAGAGGGACGGTCCACTGGCAATGGGCGCCATGGACCGCCACAGATGGGCCGCGGAGCAGCCCGATTCGATTTTTCCCCACAGGTGTACACGAGGCTCGTCTGAATCATATTCTTTTTCATATTCCCATCATTTTCCGCGAAAATGACAGGTCTTTTCCGTGAGTTTTTGCTCGTTTTATCGATTTTCCTCCCACGATTCTGAAGAATAGCAGGAGACTCACATTTCTTTTTCTTTACTTGGACAGAGTCAAAGTTCTTTTCATAAAACACCTGAAATTTCCAGAATTTGACCACTCTTTTATCAGGCTTTTCGTCTCTTTCGGCCGCCATCGCCGGCGACCAATCGATACTCATGGCATTCGTCCGAACAGGGGGCTTTTCCCTAAAGAAAGCTCCGTGAACGTCTGAAAATCTCTTAGTCCTTTGTTTTCCGTCGGTAAACCGCCGGAATCTCATCACAATCATGCGTTCCCCACCGGAAGGTCGGTGAAAATCTTTTGGTGTCATCTCTGCCAACAAGTAACCACGGATTCCCATAGCATTCTTGGCCGCATAATTCGTGTACATTTTTGTGAATCTGGATGGACACACAAATCTCTTTTTCCGGGCGTCTGAGCGCGGTGATCGATCGATCGGCGGCCGTTGGCAAAAATCAATATTTCGCAACGCACCGCTTATTGACTGATCGTCACCGCACCGGGACACTCGGGGGTTTCTATCAGAAGAAGGGCAGCATCCGAAGAGCTGCTTCATACTGATTCTCTTAATTGCCTGTTGCTCACGGCCTGGCATGGACCGGGTCGCCACAAAAAGCGTCCGAAACCGAATTTCAGACCGAATTTTGTGGCATGGACACATAAATCTCTTTTTCCGGGCGTCTGAGCGCGGTGATCGATCGATCGGCGGCCGTTGGCAAAAATCAATATTTCGCAACGCACCGCTCATTGACTGATCGTCACCGCACCGGGACACTCGGGGGTCTCTATCAGAAGAAGGGCAGCATCCGGAGAGCTGTTTCATACTGATTCTCTTAATTGCCTGTTGCTCACGGCCTGGCATGGACCGGGTCGCCACAAAAAGCGTCCGAAACCGAATTTCAGACCGAATTTTGTGGCTATCACGTACGCACGGATTCATAGGAACCTGTATCGGCCCAGGGACAGGCACATCTAGCTTCATTCCGTGATCTCTGCACTCCACGAATGTATCTGGTGACGACCGTCGCAAACCGTGCTTTGCGACTATCAAGCCAGCCAGATACGGAAGAACAGAGCAGGGAACGGGGCTGTAGACGACATCGAACAAGGAGTTAGTTATTTGACATGAAGTTATTTGACATGAAATACGAATATGGCCGGTCAAAAGGACCGAATAATTTGTATTTACATGAAGGGACAGGGTGGCATTGCCAGGGGGTGATGCTCCGAGAGCTGGTTTGTGCTCTGAAGACATCCGGTTAACAGGAAACCACCCAGTGGGAGGCGGGACAAAAATGTTAGTTGACGACGACGTTTACAGAATACGCCAAGAGTGGGTTGCAGCGACGAAAATTCGCCGGGCGAGCCTGGGGCGCAACAGTGGTAATTACCCGCCGAACGGGGCCACCAATTGCTTGGGAGTTTATAGTAGGGAAGGGCCATTATGTACTTGCTCTCAGAGCCTTGAGTAGATATTGCCGAGTCAGGATATGGTCACACAATTTCAGATTGACCCACCCGCATAGCCCACTGGTTTAAGTGGTTGCAAGGCAGTGGTCATCCATTGTGATTAAGCCATTTCCAGCCCATTTGAGTTTTTATCTCCAACGAACCCAGGGTTCCTCATGTTGTGTCAGCGCCGTTGGATCCGAAGATCGCTAGCATCTGACTGAGTTACCCGCCTGTAGCCTCACGGCCATCCCATTCGCATTGGAATGAGGAATCTGATCAATCAGCTCTTTTTTTGTTCCTTCCCGTTCGACCCTTTCTTTTACCCTACGTACTCGGTTAGGAAGTACTAAAGAGAAAAAGGCGAGGCTGAACTTTGGGAACAAGCTTCATGAAACAGTAATACCAACCTGGCACCTTTGTGCGTTTAGATCGGTCTTCCCGTCTGTTCTAGACTGTGTTCTTTGCACAGTCTCAAGAGGGGGGATCGGCACCCAACTATTTTGTCTAGTTAGATGCCTTTTTGTGACTCTTGTGTTTATGATCCTGTCATCACACCTTTTAAGAGTCAGCTGCCATCTTTGTGGCTATGGTCTGTTCCTTTTTGGGAATCAGGTGGTAATTTGAAAGAAATTTATTGCGATTTCTCCTGGAAATTCACAATATCGATCAATTTGGATTGGTTTTTCAGGTTACTCATTCCATTAATCAGTCTCGTTTTCAGTCCTATCCATGTCCATTCAGAGCCAGGTCTTTTGGCATGTTGACTTCGAACCCGGCTACGTCCCCGGAAGGGTCGGAGCATGTTTTGCTCTTTCCTTTTTCCAGGAGTTGCCTTTTGGTTTCTCGTCTCCGAATTTGAGTGGAATTTCAGTGTAGGAGTCTCCGAAGATGTGGTTCCAATAAGCGTTCTTGCTGTATTCTAATACTGTAGAACACAATTCAGGAATCACTTTACGGATCACTGCATCCTCTATTCCCAACTTTTTTTCAGACTGTCAGTTGTGGGCTTCCACCAACTTCCGAGAGATCCAACTATTATTGGTAGGACAGTAAGCTTTTTGCCCTGAGCCTTGAGATTGCTGAAACCGTCAGAGTACTTCTGAACCTTTTTGTCCCAGCTTCTTTTCATGGCTTCCACACCATGCTCATATGGGCAGGCTACATCGGCCATGATGATTTCTTTTTCCATCTGGACTTCTCATGTAGATGTCTGGTCGAAGTCTGGTGAATCCTGGTATTTCCTGATCTATTTTTCAGTTTCCAGTCTTTCTTTGAACCAGCTTCGATGAGTTTTTTTCACTTTCATGAGCACTGCATCATGTCTTTCAGTGATTTTTTTCGGGAGTCCGAAAGTGCAACTTTGTAGGATGTGCCACTGAGTTTCATTCTCATAATGACATCTTCTGCATTCTTTTTGACTTTGTGTTGTCGTACGTGTTATAGTTGCACGACAACAAGTTGAGGCGAGCTCTGTGCACAAATTTGTGTGCTGCTCGACTCACTTTGCCACCTTTTTCTGACAAAGCTGTTGCACTGAGGATACTGCTGGATGACTCGGACTACCTCACTCTTCACAACTTTCTCGGTCGTGAATCTGTGAGAGAGAGCGTCATTCACTTCTCCTTTTAGCAGTTGTTGGAGTTTCTTTACATTCTCTTTGGTAAAGATTCTCTCGTTGCCTTTCTCGATTGCTTGTACGGAGATTGCCAATTCACCTTCGAACTCAACAATTTTTCACCTTATGCAAAGGAGCGGACTTGATTTTTCCACAGACTGTTGCATACTTCGCGTAGTCTTGTGAAACAACTGAAACCGAACGCCTTTTTTTATCGATTGGTATCTCGTTGCTGAGATAGGCCGCCAGGTCGCCTAGGGTGACCTGATCTTTGCCCGTTTCGATTCGGGTCACTTCCTCCAGATATTCCCGGTACAGTCTTTGGATGTACTGGTCTGAGGACCACAACTTTTTCATTGTGGACACTAAGAAAGTGATTTCTGCGGTTATTCTTGGACACGCAACGCCGAGTCCCCCTTTACTAGTTGGTATTTGGATATACTCTAGCGGGGATCCTCGGACTGGGATTGAGTGCATAACCTTTACTGCCCTCATCGTCATGTTGGCAAATTGACCCAACTCTGTCATCTTTGGTACCGAATTGGCGTACATATATGTCAATTTCGGTAGCACAAAGGCTTTTACACAGTCGAGTTTCTGTGGTGGAGTTAGGTCGCTTGTGTTTACCTTCTCCAGCTCTTTGGTGACTTTGGTCAGCAATTCGAGCTCTGATATTCTAGTCTCGACTCCTGTTTGGACCCCCAGGTATTTGTAGGTGTCTTTTGGAGCGAGATTTCGAATGGGTTCACCCTTCAGCATTATTTGTGCTTCAGGTCGTACCTTGCCCTTCTCAATTATCAAACTAGCGCATTTGCTCGGTTTGAATATGAGTTTGAGTGGGGTACAGTCATCATCCATTCTCTCCAACTCTTCCTGGAGTTGTTTCTTGGAATCAGACAATATGGCCATGTCGTCCGCAAATGCCAGTATTTTGACCTTTGTCTTGAGACACTTGTGGCCTGAGGACGTATCCAGGTGTTTTCTGATGACACCTTCTAGACACATGTTGAAAAGCGTTGGTGAAATGGGATCTCCTTGTTTCACCCCAGAATTCAGCTTGATCTGGTTACTCTTTTTCATTTTTTTACTCTTTACTCGGATGGATGCCCCATTGTATATGTCTTTTTATGACGTGGACGATTTCTTCTGGGAATCCATACTTTTTCCAGAGTGTGCTCGATGAGCTCATGTGGCACTGAACCGAACGCATTGGTAAGGTCGAGCCAGGCGACTGACAGGTTCTTTTTTCCTGCCCTTCGCCACATCAATCGCGGTTCTAAGGATTCCAATGCTTTCATTGCAACCCTCCCGCTCTTGGAATCCCCTTTGACACTTGCTCATGACACCCTTCACTGACCGGATTCTTCGGTTCCACAAACTCGAATATAGTTTGTAGATGGTTGGCATGAGACTGATTGGTCTCCAGTTCTCGGGCTTAGATTCGTCTCCTCCTTTGTATAGAAGGATCGTTTCTGCCTCTTTCCAATGTGATGGAATCTTCCGATGCTCCTTGCATTCATTGTACAGGGGCGTCAGAATTCTGTGATCAGGATCGAACCATTCTAGATGATGGTATCTCAGTCCGTCAACTCCAGGAGCAGTGTCTTTGGTTTTCTTAAGAGCAACTGCCAATTCCTGTTCAGTGAATGGGTCTACAATCCACTGTCCCACTTTTTATCTTTGGGATTTTGGAACTTTTTTTGATTCCAGAACCTCTTTTTGTTACATTTGTGACAGAGGTGGTTTTCTTGAAGAACTGTTCAAGTTGACTGATCGGGATCTCGCATTGCTTCGATTCTTTGCCGATCAGTTGGTTAAAGGTCTTCGTCCGGTTTTTGCCAGTACGAGTCCCTTTGAGAGACTGGTGGCCCTTTGCGGCTGTCACCATCTCCAGTCGGGTTGCTGTTACCCTTCTTGGGAATCCTTTTTGGATCCGTTTGCGTTGCCATCTCACCCTCTTCCACTTCCAAGGGTGGGCATCTTTTCACAATCTTCTCGATTGCCTGGGTGTCCCCAACAGAGGCCTTTTGTATGGCGGCTGTCAGGACGTCGGTGATCCACTCCAATCTTTGGAAGCTTCTACCGTCTTGAATGTACGATTGGAACTCTTTTTGGAACCATTCTCGTACCTTCACGACCAGTTCCTCTGGTTTTCCAGTTGGCACTTTGCGTGCTTTACCCATCTGTTTAGTGGGTTTCTCCTTTGGTTTGACCACTTTTTGGAGCAACTTTTTTTGTAGAAGATGTGGAGGGCATTCGAGTTTTTAGGTCCATCAGTTTTTGGGATGGAAACTCTATCCACTTCTTCCGGTTGACCAACATGTGGAATATCCATTGGGGATTCAACTGACACCTCAGAAGTGTCCACTTTTTTTCTGGACTTTCTGGTTTTTCGTGGTTTCATCTGTTTGGTGGAAATCACGGTATTGTTCAGAGTACAGGTCATATCCGTTTGCTCTGAGCATCTTTTTTTCACATCTTTTTCGGAACGATTGGACCTCTTTTTTTCGGTATACCAATAGTCGTCATTTAGACATGATTTTTGCCATCAGGCATACATGAACACCGCAGTTTATGCCATCTGTCTGGCAGGGATTTGGAGTGTCGAACTTTTTTTCCGTTCAGTCCCCAATTCCTCAATAAACTGTTGAACTTTTCCTTCGGGTTCACGTAGGAAGCTGTTTGCGTACCAGATTCCAGTTAAGCTTATCACCAAAAGGATCCAGTGGTTATTTTCGCAAACTGGGAAAAAGTAGGTTTTCGTGCTCCAAAGTTTTTGCTTTATGAGCATGATTCCTTCTCTTTTGTACATTTCCCACATAATTGGATCCAAAGTTTCATACTTTGTGCTTTTTGCGCAAAGATGCTTCAGATACCAGAATATGATGTCGTCACTTAACCATGCCTCCTTTGAGGTTTCATGGTCCAGGCACCATGTGTTGAACCTTCTCGAGACTATTTCATCATCATCATCGATGACAAAAGTTCTGTTCAGGTCTTCTTCTTCTTCCAGCGCTTCCGATTCAATGGGGTTTTCCATTGTCGTCACTACTGGATCAGGAATGGTTTCTTTTTCCAATTCCTTTGTTTGTGGCTCCCTTTTTTTGGAGATTTTTTCCCACTGCTGACAAACTCATCCTTTTCTGAGTAGAAAGGCGAGCCTGCTTTGAGCTTTGCTCTCGAGCCGCTTTTATTCTCTCAATTCCGGTCAACATTTTCAGGTCGCAGTCCGCTCCGATAGAGCTGTTTCTGGAACTTGATGTTGTCTCCGTTTTCAGAACATTCGCTAGGCTTTTCCGAGCACTTTTCTTTTCAGCTTTTTCAAGGATAGGAGCAAGTTTTGGTTTCTTGCCAACTTCCTCTCTTTCTTTCTTTGTTACCGATTCTTTCAGAGCACTGAGGGACTTTGCCACTCCTCTCGTTTGAATCTTGCTTTCCAACTCTGTAATCTTTTCAGGAGTCGAAAACTCTATCACCTTGGACTCGGTCTTTCTGGACGTTGTCTTCCTAGGAGGTGCTAAAGATGGTGCTGAATCATTCAGTGCACTGGCCGCTCGAGATCTAGTACCGCTTCCGATACTAAATTTCTTTTTCGGCTTCTTTGTTATGGACTTTTTTTCCAGATGCGTTTTTCATCCATCTGGACGGGTATGCAAGATTTTTCATTGGGGGTCTCCCCGCAGATCGTACAAATGTAAGTCCACTTGACCTTTTTTGACAGCATGGACCTTTTTCCAAATGTCTAGTCAAGTATTTCAATTCTTCCGCTCCAAGTCCTGCTTGGGAACGGGTTTCACATCCCCGGTGGTAACAACAAACCAGTTTATCTGTTGGATATTGTAGTTGACACACGACGGTTTGGGAGTCGCTTGTCTTTTTTTCAATAATACCATCGTGTAAACGTTTGGATCGTTCCTTACTCTTTCTCTCATTGCGCCACCTCTAATTCTATGGTCAGAGATGGTCTTCCACGAGACCTGGGAGTCGGCCTGGTCCTTTGCCAGATTATCGATTTCTGAGGGGTCAGACGAGAGAATCGATTGAGTTGCGGGAGTTTTACCTACAACTATACAATTTCCCCAGACTTTCCACTTCACAGAGGATCTTTGGAAGGCTTTCCTTTTTTTGAGATTGCCGGTGCTTCCGTCATTTGACTTCAATTCTCCACTTTTTTTGGGGCGGAGCTTCTGTCATTTGACTTCGGCGGCAGATAATATTCGTTTATGCGAATACTAAATGCACTTTTTTTAGACCATTATAGGCGGGGCTCATCCTGTGAGCAATTCCATTATGGGCTGGGCTCATCCTGTGAGCAATTCCATTATGGGCAGGGGCTCATCCTGTGAGCAATTCTGTTATGAGAATTGGGGTTTCCACCGTTATGGGCGGAGCTCATCCTGTGAGCAATTCCATTATGGGCGGGGCTCATCCTGTGAGCCATTCCATTATGGGCGGGGCTCATCCTGTGAGCAATTCTGTTATGAGAATTGGGGTTTCCACCGTTATGGGCGGAGCTCATCCTGTGAGCAATTCCGTTAAGGGAATCAAGGGTTTGGAACAACATGTGCTCCGGGGAAGTACACTGGGACCTACGGGCGGCAGAGGAGCGAATAATGCTGTTTTGGAGCAATTCGGTCGTACCTAGCTCGGTCATAGTGTGAATATGGCGGGGGGGGAATAGATCCAGAAGGCAGGGTGGTTTAATCCCAAGATGAACTGACTCAAAACTTGGGTAATTAAACCCTTCGTCGTCATTGTTCGCGAAGATGTCATCGACATAGAGTAACGACGATTTCGCTTACGACCATATCACGTTGAATACACGCCATCCCGTCCGATCTGGCAAGTTAAGCAACGTTGAGTCCAGTTAGTACTTGGATCGGAGACGGCCTGGGAATCCTGGATGTTGTAAGCTTTTGCCTTTTTCATCTCAATTTATAAATAATATTGTTCTTTCTGTCGTTTTCCACATATTCAGGTGTTATCTTGGTCATTGAGGCCTTTATTCGTTCACTCAGGCCCTTATTTATCCATTGAGGCCCTTATTCGTTCACTCCGGCCCTTATTTATCCATTTAGGGCCTTATTCGTTCACTCAGGCCCTTATTTATCCATTGAGGCCTAAATGCGGGAGCCAAAATATTACGTTCTAATAGAGGCCGTTTTGACTCAAATACGACTAAATGATGACAATCAGCTAACTGCTGAATTGTCATCATTTCTTGCGCTGAGCATAACTGCATTAATACGCATCCCATTTCTTTAGGTATTAGTTTTTTTTGTCTCCCCTAAAGGAGACTTTCCAAAATTAGAAAGCTGACGCTAAATTTCTTTAGGCCACAATCAAGCTGGGCGAGCCTGGGGCGCAACAGTGGTAATTACCCGCCGAACGGGGCCACCAATTGCTTTGGGAGTTTATAGTAGGGAAGGGCCATTATGTACTTGCTCTCAGAGCCTTGAGTATATGTTGCCGAGTCAGGATATGGTCACACAACTTCTGATTTACCCACCCGCATAACCCACTGGTTTCGGTGGTTGCAGGGCAGTGGTCATCCATTGTGATTAAGCCATTTCCAGCCCATTTGAGTTTTAACTCCAATGAACCCAGGGTTCCTCATATTGTGTCAGCGCCGTTGGATCCGAAGATCGCTAGCATCTGACTGAGTTACCCGCCTGTAGCCTCACGGCCATCCCATTCACATTGGAATGAGGAATCTGATCAATCAGCTCTTTCTGTTCTTCCCGTTCGACCATTCCTTCACTCCACGTACTCGGTTAGAAAGTACTAGAGAGAAAAAGGCGAGGCTGAACTTTGAGAACAAGCTTCATGAAACAGTGATACCAACCTGGCACCTTTGTGCGTTTGGATCGGTCTTCCCGTCTGTCCTAGACTGTGTTCTTTCCACAGTCTCAAGAGGGGGGATCGGCACCTAACTATTTTGTCTAGTTAGATGCCTTTTTGTGACTCTTGTGTTTATGATCCTGTCATCACACCTTTTAAGAGTCCACTGCCATCTTTGTGGCTTATTTGCCATTTATTTTGGCTGAATGTCTACATAAAGGAGATCTTTTTTCCCTTATTGTGACTCAGGGGGTAAATTGAAAGAAATTATTGTGCTTTCTCCTGGAAATTCACAATATCGATCAATTTGAATCAATTTTGAGATTACTTATTCCATTTATCAGTCTCGTTTACAGTCTTATCCATGTCCATTCAGAGCCATGTCTTTTGGCATGTTGACTTCGAACCCGGCTACGTCCCCGGAATGGTCGGAGCATGTTTCGGTCGATCCTTTTTCCAGGAGTTGCCTTTTGGTTTCTCATCACCAAATTTCAGCGGGATTTCCGTGTAGGAGTCTCCGAAGATGTGGTTCCAATAAGCGTTCTTGCTGTATTCTAGTACTGTAGAACACAATTCAGGAATCACTTTCTTGATCACTGTATCCTCTATTCCCAGCTTTTTCAGACTGTCGGTTGTTGGTTTCCACCAACTTCCGAGAGATCCAACTATTATTGGTAGGACAGTAAGCTTTTTGTCCTGAGCCTTGAGATTGCTGAAACCGTCAGAGTACTTCTGAACCTTTTTGTCCCAGCTTCTTTTCATGGCTTCCACACCATGCTCATACGGGCAGGCTACATCGGCCATGATGATTTCTTTTCCATCTGGACTTCTCATGTAGATGTCTGGTCGAAGTCTGGTGAATCCTGGTATTTCCTGATCTATTTTCAGTTTCCAGTCTTTCTTTGAACCAGCTTCGATGAGTTTTTTCACTTTCATGAGCACTGCGTCATGTCTTTCAGTGATTTTTTTCGGGAGTCCGAAAGTGCAACTTTGTAGGATGTGCCACTGAGTTTCATTCTCATAATGACATCTTCTGCATTCTTTGGACTTTGTGTTGTCGTACGTGTTATAATTGCACGACAACAAGTTGAGGCGAGCCCTGTGCACAAATTTGTGTGCTGCTTGACTCACTTTGCCACCTTTTCTGACAAAGCTGTTGCACTGAGGATACTGCTGGATGACTCGAACTACCTCACTCTTCACAACCTTGTCGGTCGTGAATCTGTGGGAGAGAGCGTCATTCACTTCTCCTTTTAGCAGTTGTTGGAGTTTCTTTACATGTTCTTTGGTAAAGATTCTCTCCTTGCCTTTCTCGATTGCTTGTACGGAGATTGCCAAGTCCCCCTTGAACTCGACAATTTTCACCTTATGCAGAGGAGCGGACTTTATTTTCCACAAACTATTGCACACTTCGCGTAGTCTTGTGAAACAACTGAAACCGAACGCCTTTATATCTATTGGTATCTCGTTGCTGAGATAGGCTGCCATGTCACCTAGGGTAACTTGATCTTTGCCCGTTTCGATTCGGGTCACTTCTTCCAGATATTCCCGGTACAATCTTTGGATGTACTGGTCTGAGGACCACAGTTTTTTCATTGTGGACACTAAGAAAGTGATTTCTGCGGTTATTCTTGGACACGCAACGCCGAGTCCACCTTTACTAGTTGGTATTTGGATATACTCTAGCGGGGATCCTCGTACTGGGATTGAGTGCATAACCTTTACTGCCCTCATGGTCATGTTGGCAAATTGGCCCAACTCTGTCATCTTTGGTACCGAATTGGCGTACATATACGTCAATTTTGGTAGCACAAAAGCTTTGACACAGTCGAGTTTCTGTGGTGGAGTCAGGTCGCTTGTGTTTACCTTCTCCAGCTCTTTTGTGACTTTGGTCAGCAATTCGAGCTCTGATATTCTAGTCTCAACTCCTGTTTGGACCCCCAGGTATTTGTAAGTGCCTTTTGGAGAGAGATTTCGAATGGATTCACCCTTTAGCATTATTTGTGCTTCGGGTCGTACCTTGCCCTTCTCAATTATCAAACTAGCGCATTTGCTAGGTTTGAATATGAGTTTGAGTGGGGTACAATCGTCATCCATTCTTGCCAACTCCTCTTGGAGTTGTTTCTTGGAATCAGACAGTATGGCCATGTCATCCGCAAATGCTAATATTTTGACTTTTGTCTTGAGACATTTGTGGCCTAAGGATGTATCCAGGTGTTTTCTGATGACACCTTCTAGACACATGTTGAAAAGCGTTGGTGAAATAGGATCTCCTTGTTTCACCCCAGAATTCAGCTTGATCTGGTTACTCTTTTCGTTTTTACTCTTTACTCGGATGGATGCCCCATTGTACATGTCTTTTATGACGTGGACAATTTCTTCTGGGAACCCATACTTTTTCAGAGTGTGCTCAATGAGTTCGTGTGGCACTGAACCGAACGCATTGGTAAGGTCGAGCCAGGCGACTGACAGGTTCTTTTTCCTGCCCTTCGCCACATCAATCGCGGTTCTTAGGATTCCAATGCTTTCATTGCAGCCCTCCCGCTCTTGGAATCCCCTTTGACACTTGCTCATGACACCCTTCACTGACCGGATTCTTCGGTTCCACAAACTGGAATATAGTTTGTAGATGGTTGGCATGAGACTGAGGGCGAGCCTGGGGCGCAACAGTGGTAATTACCCGCCGAACGGGGCCACCAATTGCTTGGGAGTTTATAGTAGGGAAGGGCCATTATGTACTTGCTCTCAGAGCCTTGAGTAGATATTGCCGAGTCAGGATATGGTCACACAATTTCAGATTGACCCACCCGCATAGCCCACTGGTTTAAGTGGTTGCAAGGCAGTGGTCATCCATTGTGATTAAGCCATTTCCAGCCCATTTGAGTTTTATCTCCAACGAACCCAGGGTTCCTCATGTTGTGTCAGCGCCGTTGGATCCGAAGATCGCTAGCATCTGACTGAGTTACCCGCCTGTAGCCTCACGGCCATCCCATTCGCATTGGAATGAGGAATCTGATCAATCAGCTCTTTTTTTGTTCCTTCCCGTTCGACCCTTTCTTTACCCTACGTACTCGGTTAGGAAGTACTAAAGAGAAAAAGGCGAGGCTGAACTTTGGGAACAAGCTTCATGAAACAGTAATACCAACCTGGCACCTTTGTGCGTTTAGATCGGTCTTCCCTGTCTGTTCTAGACTGTGTTCTTTGCACAGTCTCAAGAGGGGGATCGGCACCCAACTATTTTGTCTAGTTAGATGCCTTTTTGTGACTCTTGTGTTTATGATCCTGTCATCACACCTTTTAAGGGTCAGCTGCCATCTTTGTGGCTATGGTCTGTTCCTTTTTGGGAATCAGGTGGTAATTTGAAAGAAATTTATTGCGATTTCTCCTGGAAATTCACAATATCGATCAATTTGGAGTGGTTTTCCAGGTTGCTGTTTCCTGGTTGGGTACTTCCTGGTGATATGATCCTGTCATCACACCTTTTAAGGGTCAGCTGCCATCTTTGTGGCTTATTTGCCACTTATTTTGGCTGAATGTCTACATAAAGGAGATCTTTGTTCCCTTATTGTGACTCAGGGGGTAAATTGAAAGAAATTATTGTGCTTTCTCCTGGAAATTCACAATATCGATCAATTTGAATCAATTTTGAGATCACTCATTCCATTAATCAGTCTCGTTTTCAGTCCTATCCATGTCCATTCAGAGCCAGGTCTTTTGGCATGTTGACTTCGAACCCGGCTACGTCCCCGGAAGGGTCGGAGCATGTTTTGCTCTTTCCTTTTTCCAGGAGTTGCCTTTTGGTTTCTCGTCTCCGAATTTGAGTGGAATTTCAGTGTAGGAGTCTCCGAAGATGTGGTTCCAATAAGCGTTCTTGCTGTATTCTAATACTGTAGAACACAATTCAGGAATCACTTTACGGATCACTGCATCCTCTATTCCCAACTTTTTTTCAGACTGTCAGTTGTGGGCTTCCACCAACTTCCGAGAGATCCAACTATTATTGGTAGGACAGTAAGCTTTTTTTGCCCTGAGCCTTGAGATTGCTGAAACCGTCAGAGTACTTCTGAACCTTTTTGTCCCAGCTTCTTTTTCATGGCTTCCACACCATGCTCATATGGGCAGGCTACATCGGCCATGATGATTTCTTTTTCCATCTGGACTTCTCATGTAGATGTCTGGTCGAAGTCTGGTGAATCCTGGTATTTCCTGATCTATTTTTCAGTTTCCAGTCTTTCTTTGAACCAGCTTCGATGAGTTTTTTTCACTTTCATGAGCACTGCGTCATGTCTTTCAGTGATTTTTTTCGGGAGTCCGAAAGTGCAACTTTGTAGGATGTGCCACTGAGTTTCATTCTCATAATGACATCTTCTGCATTCTTTTTGACTTTGTGTTGTCGTACGTGTTATAGTTGCACGACAACAAGTTGAGGCGAGCTCTGTGCACAAATTTGTGTGCTGCTCGACTCACTTTGCCACCTTTTTCTGACAAAGCTGTTGCACTGAGGATACTGCTGGATGACTCGGACTACCTCACTCTTCACAACTTTCTCGGTCGTGAATCTGTGAGAGAGAGCGTCATTCACTTCTCCTTTTAGCAGTTGTTGGAGTTTCTTTACATTCTCTTTGGTAAAGATTCTCTCGTTGCCTTTCTCGATTGCTTGTACGGAGATTGCCAATTCACCTTCGAACTCAACAATTTTTCACCTTATGCAAAGGAGCGGACTTGATTTTTCCACAGACTGTTGCATACTTCGCGTAGTCTTGTGAAACAACTGAAACCGAACGCCTTTTTTTATCGATTGGTATCTCGTTGCTGAGATAGGCCGCCAGGTCGCCTAGGGTGACCTGATCTTTGCCCGTTTCGATTCGGGTCACTTCCTCCAGATATTCCCGGTACAGTCTTTGGATGTACTGGTCTGAGGACCACAACTTTTTCATTGTGGACACTAAGAAAGTGATTTCTGCGGTTATTCTTGGACACGCAACGCCGAGTCCCCCTTTACTAGTTGGTATTTGGATATACTCTAGCGGGGATCCTCGGACTGGGATTGAGTGCATAACCTTTACTGCCCTCATCGTCATGTTGGCAAATTGACCCAACTCTGTCATCTTTGGTACCGAATTGGCGTACATATATGTCAATTTCGGTAGCACAAAGGCTTTTACACAGTCGAGTTTCTGTGGTGGAGTTAGGTCGCTTGGTATCCATTTAGGGCCTTATTCGTTCACTCCGGCCCTTATTTATCCATTTAGGGCCTTATTCGTTCACTCAGGCCCTTATTTATCCATTGAGGCCTAAATGCGGGAGCCAAAATATTACGTTCTAATAGAGGCCGTTTTGACTCAAATACGACTAAATGATGACAATCAGCTAACTGCTGAATTGTCATCATTTCTTGCGCTGAGCATAACTGCATTAATACGCATCCCATTTCTTTAGGTATTAGTTTTTTTTGTCTCCCCTAAAGGAGACTTTCCAAAATTAGAAAGCTGACGCTAAATTTCTTTAGGCCAGATTCAAGGGCGAGCCTGGGGCGCAACAGTGGTAATTACCCGCCGAACGGGGCCACCAATTGCTTGGGAGTTTATAGTAGGGAAGGGCCATTATGTACTTGCTCTCAGAGCCTTGAGTAGATATTGCCGAGTCAGGATATGGTCACACAATTTCAGATTGACCCACCCGCATAGCCCACTGGTTTAAGTGGTTGCAAGGCAGTGGTCATCCATTGTGATTAAGCCATTTCCAGCCCATTTGAGTTTTATCTCCAACGAACCCAGGGTTCCTCATGTTGTGTCAGCGCCGTTGGATCCGAAGATCGCTAGCATCTGACTGAGTTACCCGCCTGTAGCCTCACGGCCATCCCATTCGCATTGGAATGAGGAATCTGATCAATCAGCTCTTTTTGTTCCTTCCCGTTCGACCCTTTCTTTTACCCTACGTACTCGGTTAGGAAGTACTAAAGAGAAAAAAAGGCGAGGCTGAACTTTGGGAACAAGCTTCATGAAACAGTAATACCAACCTGGCACCTTTGTGCGTTTAGATCGGTCTTCCCTGTCTGTTCTAGACTGTGTTCTTTGCACAGTCTCAAGAGGGGGGATCGGCACCCAACTATTTTGTCTAGTTAGATGCCTTTTTGTGACTCTTGTGTTTATGATCCTGTCATCACACCTTTTAAGAGTCAGCTGCCATCTTTGTGGCTATGGTCTGTTCCTTTTTGGGAATCAGGTGGTAATTTGAAAGAAATTTATTGCGATTTCTCCTGGAAATTCACAATATCGATCAATTTGGATTGGTTTTTCAGGTTACTCATTCCATTAATCAGTCTCGTTTTCAGTCCTATCCATGTCCATTCAGAGCCAGGTCTTTTGGCATGTTGACTTCGAACCCGGCTACGTCCCCGGAAGGGTCGGAGCATGTTTTGCTCTTTCCTTTTTCCAGGAGTTGCCTTTTTGGTTTCTCGTCTCCGAATTTGAGTGGAATTTCAGTGTAGGAGTCTCCGAAGATGTGGTTCCAATAAGCGTTCTTGCTGTATTCTAATACTGTAGAACACAATTCAGGAATCACTTTACGGATCACTGCATCCTCTATTCCCAACTTTTTTTCAGACTGTCAGTTGTGGGCTTCCACCAACTTCCGAGAGATCCAACTATTATTGGTAGGACAGTAAGCTTTTTTTGCCCTGAGCCTTGAGATTGCTGAAACCGTCAGAGTACTTCTGAACCTTTTTTTGTCCCAGCTTCTTTTCATGGCTTCCACACCATGCTCATATGGGCAGGCTACATCGGCCATGATGATTTCTTTTTCCATCTGGACTTCTCATGTAGATGTCTGGTCGAAGTCTGGTGAATCCTGGTATTTCCTGATCTATTTTTCAGTTTCCAGTCTTTCTTTGAACCAGCTTCGATGAGTTTTTTTCACTTTCATGAGCACTGCATCATGTCTTTCAGTGATTTTTTTCGGGAGTCCGAAAGTGCAACTTTGTAGGATGTGCCACTGAGTTTCATTCTCATAATGACATCTTCTGCATTCTTTTTGACTTTGTGTTGTCGTACGTGTTATAGTTGCACGACAACAAGTTGAGGCGAGCTCTGTGCACAAATTTGTGTGCTGCTCGACTCACTTTTGCCACCTTTTCTGACAAAGCTGTTGCACTGAGGATACTGCTGGATGACTCGGACTACCTCACTCTTCACAACTTTCTCGGTCGTGAATCTGTGAGAGAGAGCGTCATTCACTTCTCCTTTTAGCAGTTGTTGGAGTTTCTTTACATTCTCTTTGGTAAAGATTCTCTCGTTGCCTTTCTCGATTGCTTGTACGGAGATTGCCAATTCACCTTCGAACTCAACAATTTTTCACCTTATGCAAAGGAGCGGACTTGATTTTTCCACAGACTGTTGCATACTTCGCGTAGTCTTGTGAAACAACTGAAACCGAACGCCTTTTTTTATCGATTGGTATCTCGTTGCTGAGATAGGCCGCCAGGTCGCCTAGGGTGACCTGATCTTTGCCCGTTTCGATTCGGGTCACTTCCTCCAGATATTCCCGGTACAGTCTTTGGATGTACTGGTCTGAGGACCACAACTTTTTCATTGTGGACACTAAGAAAGTGATTTCTGCGGTTATTCTTGGACACGCAACGCCGAGTCCCCCTTTACTAGTTGGTATTTGGATATACTCTAGCGGGGATCCTCGGACTGGGATTGAGTGCATAACCTTTACTGCCCTCATCGTCATGTTGGCAAATTGACCCAACTCTGTCATCTTTGGTACCGAATTGGCGTACATATATGTCAATTTCGGTAGCACAAAGGCTTTTACACAGTCGAGTTTCTGTGGTGGAGTTAGGTCGCTTGTGTTTACCTTCTCCAGCTCTTTGGTGACTTTGGTCAGCAATTCGAGCTCTGATATTCTAGTCTCGACTCCTGTTTGGACCCCCAGGTATTTGTAGGTGTCTTTTTGGAGCGAGATTTCGAATGGGTTCACCCTTCAGCATTATTTGTGCTTCAGGTCGTACCTTGCCCTTCTCAATTATCAAACTAGCGCATTTGCTCGGTTTGAATATGAGTTTGAGTGGGGTACAGTCATCATCCATTCTCTCCAACTCTTCCTGGAGTTGTTTCTTGAATCAGACAATATGGCCATGTCGTCCGCAAATGCCAGTATTTTGACCTTTGTCTTGAGACACTTGTGGCCTGAGGACGTATCCAGGTGTTTTCTGATGACACCTTCTAGACACATGTTGAAAAAGCGTTGGTGAAATGGGATCTCCTTGTTTCACCCCCAGAATTCAGCTTGATCTGGTTACTCTTTTTCATTTTTTTACTCTTTACTCGGATGGATGCCCCATTGTATATGTCTTTTATGACGTGGACGATTTCTTCTGGGAATCCATACTTTTTCCAGAGTGTGCTCGATGAGCTCATGTGGCACTGAACCGAACGCATTGGTAAGGTCGAGCCAGGCGACTGACAGGTTCTTTTTTTCCTGCCCTTCGCCACATCAATCGCGGTTCTAAGGATTCCAATGCTTTCATTGCAACCCTCCCGCTCTTGGAATCCCCTTTGACACTTGCTCATGACACCCTTCACTGACCGGATTCTTCGGTTCCACAAACTCGAATATAGTTTGTAGATGGTTGGCATGAGACTGATTGGTCTCCAGTTCTCGGGCTTAGATTCGTCTCCTCCTTTGTATAGAAGGATCGTTTCTGCCTCTTTCCAATGTGATGGAATCTTCCGATGCTCCTTGCATTCATTGTACAGGGGCGTCAGAATTCTGTGATCAGGATCGAACCATTCTAGATGATGGTATCTCAGTCCGTCAACTCCAGGAGCAGTGTCTTTGGTTTTCTTAAGAGCAACTGCCAATTCCTGTTCAGTGAATGGGTCTACAATCCACTGTCCCACTTTTTATCTTTGGGATTTTTGGAACTTTTTTTGATTCCAGAACCTCTTTTTGTTACATTTGTGACAGAGGTGGTTTTTCTTGAAGAACTGTTCAAGTTGACTGATCGGGATCTCGCATTGCTTCGATTCTTTGCCGATCAGTTGGTTAAAGGTCTTCGTCCGGTTTTTGCCAGTACGAGTCCCTTTGAGAGACTGGTGGCCCTTTTGCGGCTGTCACCATCTCCAGTCGGGTTGCTGTTACCCTTCTTGGGAATCCTTTTTTTGGATCCGTTTGCGTTGCCATCTCACCCTCTTCCACTTCCAAGGGTGGGCATCTTTTTCACAATCTTCTCGATTGCCTGGGTGTCCCCAACAGAGGCCTTTTTGTATGGCGGCTGTCAGGACGTCGGTGATCCACTCCAATCTTTGGAAGCTTCTACCGTCTTGAATGTACGATTGGAACTCTTTTTGGAACCATTCTCGTACTTTCACGACCAGTTCCTCTGGTTTTTCCAGTTGGCACTTTGCGTGCTTTACCCATCTGTTTAGTGGGTTTCTCCTTTGGTTTGACCACTTTTGGAGCAACTTTTTTTGTAGAAGATGTGGAGGGCATTCGAGTTTTAGGTCCATCAGTTTTGGGATGGAAACTCTATCCACTTCTTCCGGTTGACCAACATGTGGAATATCCATTGGGGATTCAACTGACACCTCAGAAGTGTCCACTTTTTTTCTGGACTTTCTGGTTTTTTTCGTGGTTTCATCTGTTTGGTGGAAATCACGGTATTGTTCAGAGTACAGGTCATATCCGTTTGCTCTGAGCATCTTTTTTTCACATCTTTTTCGGAACGATTGGACCTCTTTTTTTCGGTATACCAATAGTCGTCATTTAGACATGATTTTTGCCATCAGGCATACATGAACACCGCAGTTTATGCCATCTGTCTGGCAGGGATTTGGAGTGTCGAACTTTTTTTCCGTTCAGTCCCCAATTCCTCAATAAACTGTTGAACTTTTTCCTTCGGGTTCACGTAGGAAGCTGTTTGCGTACCAGATTCCAGTTAAGCTTATCACCAAAAGGATCCAGTGGTTATTTTCGCAAACTGGGAAAAAGTAGGTTTTCGTGCTCCAAAGTTTTTGCTTTATGAGCATGATTCCTTCTCTTTTGTACATTTCCCACATAATTGGATCCAAAGTTTCATACTTTGTGCTTTTTGCGCAAAGATGCTTCAGATACCAGAATATGATGTCGTCACTTAACCATGCCTCCTTTGAGGTTTCATGGTCCAGGCACCATGTGTTGAACCTTCTCGAGACTATTTCATCATCATCATCGATGACAAAAGTTCTGTTCAGGTCTTCTTCTTCTTCCAGCGCTTCCGATTC
Organism: Caenorhabditis sp. 36 PRJEB53466; assembly: GCA_946814055.1. Classification (NCBI taxonomy): domain Eukaryota; kingdom Metazoa; phylum Nematoda; class Chromadorea; order Rhabditida; family Rhabditidae; genus Caenorhabditis; species Caenorhabditis sp. 36 PRJEB53466. The sequence continues at coordinate 2,540,941 of CAMPFS010000005.1, read as the reverse complement.
AATGGGGTTTTCCATTGTCGTCACTACTGGATCAGGAATGGTTTCTTTTTCCAATTCCTTTGTTTGTGGCTCCCTTTTTGGAGATTTTCCCACTGCTGACAAACTCATCCTTTTCTGAGTAGAAAGGCGAGCCTGCTTTGAGCTTTGCTCTCGAGCCGCTTTTATTCTCTCAATTCCGGTC
>CAMPFS010000005.1:1866316-1894592 GCA_946814055.1 Caenorhabditis sp. 36 PRJEB53466 | reverse complement strand
AATGACCTCTGTTCTCAATGTTTTTTTTAATCGGGAATGAAACATCGGAAACTCTTCGGAGAATTCATCATAAAACAAGAGCCGAAATCCCGGACTTTTAGGCCATAAGTCACTATATTTCGGGACCAGATGGCCCGAACGATCTGAAACTTGGACCCAAAATATACTTCAATGCAAGTGAAGAATTTTTTTTTTCAAATTTGAATTGGCGCGTGGGGTTCGTTGCAAGTGCGCCCCAGTGGCCGTGAACTTGGCGTTCTGTGGACCCTCTCGTGCCGGATACAGTCTTCCAGTGACTCTCTCTCTCTCTCTTTCTCTCTTCCCTCTCGCTGCCTCGCCACCCGGCCGTTCCCCTCGTTCCCCGCTCACTCTGCATCCGTCTGGCCGCACCTGTAGCCAACCTCCGTCTTCATGTATTTTCTTTAATTTTTTTTACCTATTATTCCACTCAATATGGAACTTTTTTAAAAGGTAAGGCGTACTCCTTCGTTTCCTTCCCAATTCATCATAAAATCACTTTTCAGCTCGACTCCGAAACGTTCCGAAACGGGTCAGTGACATCAGAAAGACATCTGAACGAGGAAAAATGCGATTATCCCGAAAACGAGTGGGAAAAGCCGGATTTTGTTGTGTCAATGACATCGTGCGCAAATGAAGTGATGGAATTCTAGTTTCACAACGGCAACTGACTGATTTTGGTCGTGAAACCGAATGAGGACGAGAAGAAACCCGAGAGGATCACGAAGGATGCAAGAAGAAGTTCTTCCGAAATCGGATGGCAGTTCGAAGTCGGAGGAATGAGTCGGAATGGTCGAAGAAGGAAGAGTGTGCGTGGAAGTACCATTGCATATATCAGCTCTGCGTTATCCTGCCGTTGTTCTCGAGGAATGATCTCTTTGATTTTAAATAAAAAGTTACGATGAGAAATTTCTAGTTATTACTATTCCATCATTTGGTTGAATTACAAACACGAGGTACCGATGATTAGAAGGGATTAGTGGGTGAACTGCACTGCAATTCCCGATCCAGTGCCCTCGATTTCAATTGCTACTTCGACTGATCCCTCTGCTACTGCAACGGTTCAGGAAACGTTGATCAACCTCCATGTTGAGATGGTCAACGTGACTGTGAGTTGTATTATGGAGATATTATCTTGTTACGCAGAACAACTCGGAGAACTGAAAGGATGTCATTCTTGTTTTGCTCGTGCAGCCGCAACGGTCAGCTGCCGATCCCGAAAGCACATCTCCGGACTTCTCCACGATACAATGCAGCTCAGACGGATGTGTCAACGACATCCTGATCCCTTCTGACAGAGAGTCGGTCAGTCTCAACTGTTCACTCGACTGCGGACGAAGAACTCAGTTCTTCATCAATGGAAACTTGGAAACAGTCCTCACTTTCTCAGACAACGGTTCGTTTAATTCCTTTCTCTTTTTCTCCCTCTTTCCTTTTCTTCTTCTGTTCTAATCTTCCCTTTCTTTCCTCTTGAATAAACGGTTTAATTACCCAGTTTGAGGCTCGAAAGTCAAACTTCAAGACACCATAAAACAATGATGAAACTGTCAATTGTGGGTCTTAGATCCTACTCTGATCCTCCGTGAGTCTCCCAATGTCCTCTTCATTCCCAATCCATTTTGGCTGGCATCTTGAGAATGTTCCCACAAAGAGATAACATACGAGATTCCACGGATTCCTGAAAACAAATATAATATTTAAAAAAATAGTTCAGCTCGATCGGCATAAGCGCCCATTTACGTCAATTTCGGCTCCGTGACACAACGAAGACGCAACTTAACAAAACTGTAAATTTGAATTGGCGCGTGGGTTCGTTGCAAGTGCGCTCCAGTGGCCGTGAACTTCTGTGGACCCTCTCGTGCCGGATACAGTCTTCCCGTGACTCTCTCTCTCTCTCTCTCTCTCTTTCTCTCTTCCCTCTCGCTGCCTCGCCACCCGGCCGTTCCCCTCGTTCCCCCTCACTCTGCATCCGTCTGGCCGCACCTGTAGCCAACCTCCGTCTTCATGTATTTTCTTTAACTTTTTTTAAAACTTATTATTTCACTCACTATGGAACTTTTTTGTAAGGTAAGGCCTACTCCTTCGTTTCCTTCCCAATTCCTCATAAAATCACTTTTCAGCTCGACTCCGAAACCTCGTTTCCCATCAGAGACGTTTCTGCGCAATTGGATGAACCAAGGCTAATATAAAATGTGGGTAATGTTTCTGAAAAACTTCGAAAAACCCGAATTCTATCATATTCAGTTTTTTAAACTGCTCAACTTCTGGAGGTGAACAAATCATCCGAATCGCTCTCCCCGAACCTAGTGTAATTTTCCCCAGCTTTCTCCGCAGCCTGCACCGATTCCTGAACCATGGCCGTTGCCAACCCCCGCTCAAGTCTACACTATTCCACCGCAGGTAACTTTTTTGCTGAAATGCAAATTTTTATGAAAAATCTTTAGATGAAGGCAGAGCCAGAGGCTGCATCAATGTCCGATATTGCCACGCAGGTAATTTTTGTGAGAAATTGTGCAAGTTTTATACAAATTGTTTTTTCAGACCAATTTTCGGGCATACACATCACAACCTTCTCATTTGGGGAGCCGCACACCTCTGTAATTGATCTACCTCAAAGCCCCGAGACAAATGGTCCCCGTCCTCGCTCCACACGTGGTGTCAATGAGCAAACTCGTCAACTCGGACGTCGCCCGCTTGGAACCAAAGGACGAGATCTTCAGGAAGTTCGGCAACGACAACCGCAGAGCATACGATGCCCTCCTGGCAACCTGCCGCCTAGGATTGTCCAGAGTCCTGGCCATGGCAAACAAGGACAAGGACCACCGCCTCTACACGTCCATTGTCGAGAACGTCGTTACAGCTCAAGGCAAGCCGATGATCGTCTTCGAGCTTTCTAATCTCAGCGGACCAAGTCGCCTCTCCCAGTGGGCCCGCGCAACGCCCATCAGCGTACAGGTGAACGGCGACCGGTCGCTAGCCATGGAGGTGGATAGCGCCAGCCTGGGTAGCAACCGACTCGTCGTCACCGCCCGCTCCAACTCTGGCGCGAAGGAACAGTTGCAGTTTGTTCGCACTCTGAAAGGCGTCAGCATCAACGTGTCACAGCCGATCGAAGACAACGCATACCTCTTGAAGGACTTCCCATGCGCAGGTGCGTACGACAAGATCAGCTCGCACGCCCCCGTCAAGATACTGCTCGAGACGGCCCTCGGAGGACCACCCTTGCGCACACTCAGCATCCCGGATCGCAACGTGGAACTCGACATGGGAACGCTCGTTCCAACAGCTGAACAAGCGCGGAGCAAGAGTGGCGGAAGACGGATGAGGGTTGTGGCGGCATCGAACTTGGCGCACCAGCTGGAGACGGCTGCCGTATCGACAGAGTCCTGTGAGGGGTTCTTGGGGTCATCAGGCAAGCGCTCAATGACCTGAAAGGATTCGGTACACTGGTAAATTTTAAATCTTTGAATCCAAATAGAACACATTTTTCAGACACCGATTCTGTAATGTACAAAGTCCAGAGCTGCACAAAGGATCTGTTGGAAGATGAGATGGGACCGTTTTTGGGACAAGTCACGAGTGAGCTGAAAGGGAACCATGACGAAATTCGTAGCGACCGCTGGAAAATCGTATGGATACAAAGAATTACTGCCCAATGGAGAGGAACAGGTAATTGTAAAACTCTGAAACTGAATAAATCTCATCTTTCAGACCAAAATCAAGTCGAAAGGAATCACGCTAAACTCCGAGGCAGCCAAGATTGTGACAATGGAGCGGATGGAGGCAATTGACTGGACAAAGAAGTTCGGTTGAAGTTCCACAGCAGTCAGTCCGTCGGGATAGGAATTCCAAAGTCGATTTCAAAAGCACTACAAAAAAGTTCCGCTTCACTTTTGATAAGCGCCGAATTCTCCCAGATGGAACTACATTACCCTTTGGATATTGTGATGTATAATTTGCCCCTTGCATGTAATAATAATAATGTGATCCTCAAAACCAATGCCCAATCAATAAACGGTTATCAAATCAATGGGTCGAAAAGTTTCGAAACACTGCGCAAATAGAGAAATTGGGGAGAGATAGCGAGAACGAGTTCGCAAAAGTGTTCCCAAGCAAACATACGTCACTCTACGACCCAGCACGGAAAGATATCATGCAAACGGAAGGGTCGGTTGGCAAAACGCAAACAGTACCAGGGAATAGCCAAAATCTAAAAGAAAACCCAGAGATTATCGGAATCTGAAAAATTATTTGAAATTTGCACAAATGATGAAAAGATGACACACTGATTGAAATTGGACTTTTGTAGACTGAAATTTCAGATCATGTTCACTTTGATTCTTCCTTCGTTCAAAAAAAAAAAAATCATATGGTTACAGATGGTTCTTCGTCTTGCATGGCAAAGCACAATTTTGGTTGTTGGACCCAGTGGCCAAGGTAAAAGCACCCTAGCTCGAAAGATTGTGGAGCAACGGAACACAATTTTCAATGCCGAAAGCAAAGTTTGTTTTTGGTACTACGATACTTTTGAAAGTGTACCAGACTCTTTCAAAAAATCGAAACGATATTTTTCTTCGCGAAGGACTCCCAAATCTGGAAGAGCTAAAGAAATATAAGAATCAGCAAGCAATGGTTGTTATTGATGATTCGATGACTAAAATTGACCAAAACTGGAACGTCTAGTATCGGTTTTGGCACATCACTACGATATGACGATAATGTTTCTAAATACTGCACACCATATTCTACTCAAAAGTTATCAGAAACTTGAGATTGCAAGCAAGTTACATCATTTTCTACAAAAACAATGCTGACAAGTCAAGTGTTAGCTGTTTGGGATACCAATTGATGCCAGGGGAGTGTAACACGTTTCTAGCCATTTATAAGGACGCGACCAGTCAGCCTTATACATGATTGCTTATCGATCTGCACAAAAATTGTCCTGAAGAAATTCGCTACCGTGACAATATTTTAGCCAACAAGGTCACTCATGTCTTCATACCAAAATCATAAACGAGAATGAGATTTGGATTCATTCAACCAACCAATAATTTCACTATCCAAGGCTCAAAACGGAACGGCTCGACTTGCACTTATTGATGCCATGTCAGATAATGCTCTAATTTGTCTAGTCGATCTCATTTTCAACATGCTAAATGGAGCACTTCCGCTTTCGCGTGAAATTGTTCAGAAAATTAGACCCGAATCGGAAAATTTGCGTAGATTGTCACAAATTCGCAATTTGGATGAGACAAGGCAATTTTTTTTTAAAGAAAAGATGTATGATTTTCAGACTATGATCGTCACGGACAGTACGTTGGGAGCAGCACATGACTTCAAAGTGATGCGGTTGTCGACGGACATATCGAATATATTTGTTGTAGAATGGTGATGGAAATAACATTATAATGTTTCCCATCAAATAAATCTTCATAGTTATGACTTGGATTGAAGTATACTGGGCCCAGGTAGAAGCCGATTTTGACCGCCGAAGCCCAGCACATTTATGACACAAACATAGCAGTGATAACCGTTTTTTGCTATCAGTTTCCAGGAAAAAGAGTGAATCATTGAGTACAAACAAACCGTTTATTTGACACCGATTCCTTTCTTCCTGCCCTCCTCTCCCATTTCTCTCTCTCTCTCACTTCCCTGCCCCTCTTTCTCTGTCGATAATATTTCGCAATTCTTTCCCTTTTCGCCGTTCTCCGCCTCATTTTCAGCCTTTTTCGTTTCAGGAAATGTCAAAATTGGAGCCAACGTGGCAGAACCTTCCGTTCCACTTCAAACAGTCCGTCGCCGGACGGCTCAACTTCAGGGACAGGTATTCGTTTTGTCGTTTTTGTTTTTCGTTCAAATTTGGGTCTGTGGAGCCGAACTTTAAAGCCAAAAAGGATCACTCATTTTCTGAAGCGATAGTATACGATTTTTGACCCGAAAAACCGCTCAAACCTCAAAAAAAATGTGGTTTCCCTGCAGATGTTGCCTCCGCAAATGCTCCTGGAACGATCTGCACTCCGTCGACTCGTCCACGAACATTCTCGACTCGATTTCGATTTACGTCTCGGAGAATTGCTCGATCTTTTCGTGGTCCGACGACGGATTGACAGTGATCACTGTGAAGTATTCGAAGAAAGAAGCGGACCGGATCGAGGTGGAGTTCACGAACTCTCCGATGCTCTACCAGCCGGGCAAGAACCAGAAAGTGATTGAGAAGATCACAAAATCGTTCGAGAACACTGGAGGGTCGATGCACTACGAGTATGCGTTCCACGACTTTGCACTGGCCATCCGAAAGTTGAAAGTGAACAAGTTTATCGTGAATGGACTCATCCTCAATACTTATTCCAACTTTCCCTCCGTCGATCACTTCCAACTCATTTTCAACGAACACTTTCTCAAAACTCTGCAATCGCAGACGCACAAGATCCGCGCGCAGACGCTCCATTTGAAGTGGCGATCCGAGCAGCACGAGATTCTCTCCGTTTTGGAGCACTTTGAGCCCGGGAAACTGGAGAAGATTGAGTTTTCGCAGCGGAGAGCCACGTGGCAAATGGACCGAATCGTGAGAAGTGAGCAGTGGGAACGGGCGAACGGAGTACGGTTGGAAGTGCTCACGGAGCTGCCCATCGAGCAGTTCCTTCACTTTTCCGACATTCAGGCACATGTCACCGAGCTGAGTGCCCAGGACATTTGGACTGTTATACGGGTGAGAGCAGCTACGAAGAAATCCCAAAAAAGTCAACCATTTTCTGTTCATGTCTTCTTAACGAAGCAAAGATGCACTGAAAATCTGATGATGTTTGGTTTTCAGAATTTTATCGCCAAGAACCAACATGGTGCATCGTTCCATTTCACTCATCAGAACTCCGAATCCGATCTGCCCGCGATCCTCGCCACTTTTGACGTTGCGCCGGTGAATGAACCGATTCACGCGCGGTCCCAAGTGTAAGTACAAGTCGATTTTGTCATTTATGTATTCAACATTGATAATTTGCAGGAGACAAGCGTTGGCGGGCCGTTTCGATCACACTCAACGCTTTGCGATGCCGTCGAAGGACCTGGTCCTGGTGGTGATGATCTCGGATCGCGATATTCTGGGAACAGTTTGCCACGTGGACAGGGTCAACGAGGAGGCGAAGGTCGAGGCGGACAGTTGAGATGAATGGATGTCGAGTAACTTGTGAATGAACTGATTGTACAATTTGTGGTCTGGGATTCCGATCCGTTTCTTTTGAGCATCTAATGCACACAATTCAAGGGATTGTTTTCACCAACCTTCATAACTTCGTCGGCGTGCTCCTTGAGATCCGAGTCGCGTGGATGTCCATGCGGCGGGCCCGTCGGGCTTCTGGTTTGAGCGTCAGCGCAAACTCCAAGCCATAATCTGAACATTTCCGCTCATTTTTCCCGTGTTACACAAGAACATTTTGAAATCATTCAAAGAAACCTGACTAAAACTGGCAACAAGAGCACATGGAAAACGAATATAAAGCATTTGAGTGAAAAAAACAGACACAAGAGAAAAATCACAATTTTGGGGGGTATCAGCGGATTGTTTTGAGCGTCTTGACGTAGAAAACCCATCAACCCTACAATAACAATAATTATAAATTATTCGACGACGTCGTAGAAGAGGGAGGCGAGGTAGAAGCGAATGAAGAAGGCGAGCAGGGATCCGAGGGTCTGGATCGACAATAGCCACGTGTTGAGCGTCTTTTCGTGCATCGGACCACCGAATTTCAGGACCAGGTTGATGATGGTCAGGTTGTTTATGCGCACGTAACTGCAAGTTGTCGATAAATTCAAGCATTTTCCCAATACTTACCTGTCTCCGTCCTTTCAAACTCTTCCATGTGGAGCATTCCGACCGCTCGACAAATCGCCAAAAACGCTTTTCCCAACGTTTTCAGCTCGCTTTTCTTGAATTCCGCCACGCTCATACTGACCTGAACACTTGAAAATGATTTAAAAAAAGAGACACTCCACTAGAATGTACCGTATCTGTTTTGGGGTCGTACTTTGGCAGTCGATGTCGGGGACACGGCACGAGGTGGAACAGTTGAGGGGTACTGTACACGAAGTTGACGATCTTAAAATTAGAGTTTTCTGGGATGATCCATCTGAAAAGGGCGTACTTGTGGAATGAAGAAGAGCATGAGCGTTTTGCTGAAATGGCCGAGGATCGAGACGACGGCCAACGTCATTCCGGACCAGTAGCAGAAGGTGTCGCCGACGAACACGCGCGACGGGTACTGAAGAGAAACGGATATTGTAGAAAAAATAGGAAGAAAGAGGGGGGAGGAAAGAACCTTGTTGAAGTAGAACAGGACGGCGGTGCAGGCGGTGAACGGGAGCAGGAAGTAGAGCGAGATTATGTGGTGCCAGAAGCCCGTCGAGTTCTCCGATTCCAGACGCACCAGCTGCAAACACTTTTTCGTTTTAAATATCGATGAAGAGCATCTTTATCGTGGAATTGGGGTCAAAAGTTGAACGCTTTCATTTCGCTGCTTCTTGCTCGAAATTGACGGAAATGAGCCGAATTTTGAGGACATTGAAATGGAAAAAGTACCTGAACGACATTGAACAAGCTGACCGACGCCGAGATGACGAGAGATTGTCCGCTTTCGAGTCCGTTCACACCTAAAATTCTGTGTTTTATTTCCAGAAGAAGTCCACGCGATAGACAAACCGGCCAGAATGTTGATGGCGTTTGTGCAGAACACGATGACCATTCCCATGAAAATGTAGTAGACGAATGAGATGTTGATGGTGATCGGAAGGAGGATCCACGGCTGCAGCAGGTGACGGACTATCGACGGTACGATCACCGTCGTCGAGTTTCCTGCAGATTCAGCACTTTTAGGCGCCTTCATTTCATAAAAAAGCCAAAAGTCGTTCGTTGAATCAACGAATCATATCGTTTGGCTTACTACTGCATTAGATTGAAAAATAAACTACTTCTCCTTTAAGCCTTTTCCCAGGTTTCCACCCATTTCCTCGCCCAAAGTGCTCACCAGACACGTAGTAAACCATGAGGAGTGGAAGCGAGCTGAGAGTGGGAAACAGGAGTTTGTGTCTCCACCGCAAATCGAGCATATCGTCTGCGAAGCCGAGCAGAATGGCCGTCGAGATGGAGATGAGCCCGGAGAGGACGGCGAGCAGCTTCTCGTGCGGAAACTCTGCTTCGTGGCCGATCCACTCGAGGAACGGGATCGGAATGAACACGAACATCACGATCAGATAGACCGCCGCGCAGATCACGCCCATCGGCTCCGGCACTGGGGCATTCGATACCTGAATGCCTTTTCGAGTTTAATTGAATCAAAGTCCTCAACGCTTACCTTGCACTGATCGTTCCCGTACATTTTGCGAGCGATAAAAATGGGAATATAGTCTAGAATCAATCGATAGCATATTACCGCTCCGCCCACACTCAGTCCCGCATTCACAAACAGTGATATTAGGGACATCTGAAGCAAATTATCAAAAGCAATTGGGGAATTACAAAAAAGTAAAAATATTAGGGCAAAAACCAGTTCTTTGAATAGAAAATGAAAAAATGGGTAGAAGGCTTCATAAAACTCGAGAACTTTTCAAAACAAACAAACAAATGGAGAATCTATCGAAAAAATCTATCCTACTCATTCAAAATAACAGAAAAAGATCATTGTAATGTTCACCAGAGCCACAGAGTTCTCCAACTTTTTCCCGATGCTCCGGACCCATCGACGGCCGATTTGACGGTCGGCGTGTCTGAAATTTGAAGCGCCGCCTCGCCGAGTTCCTCTTTCAGCTGAAAATTAAACAATGCTTGGTTGTTCAACTAAATTCACGCGTTTTACATGATTTTCGGACTTTTCCCCCGGCCCCGGTTTGCTTAAAGACTGATAAAAGTGTCCAACTCTTTGTGTTTTTGTTGACAGACGCATGTTTTACCTTGCGAAGATGCTCTCCGAGTTGGGTCCACGAGACACTGACATTCCAGAGTTTCGCGCGTTTCTCCGCATCCTGCACGACGTCATTCCACGGCTGTTGTACTCGTTCGCGGCTGGAAAATAAAGATTGAAACAGAGTGAAGTGACTAACTGAAAATCGGGGTGTACAAGTGGAGGAGTACAATGACTAGATTGATAAAGAGAAATTAGTGATCAGCACTGATAAGAGAAACCAAAAAAAGGGTGCCAACTGACTCGATGAAAATGCCGTTGTCCTGTGCGGTGGCGGGGTCGCAGAGGGCGAACAGCACCGGTCTCACCGCCTTTTCCGTCCGTCGTTCGCCCATTCCGAAACTGCAAAAAAGGTCATGATTTCCTATTTTACTATGACAATGAATTCAGTCGAAAAAAGGCGTTCGAAATTTTAGTTCTAAACCCTAAAAAAGTCGTCAAAATGTTGTGTGTTACCTGACAATTTTGAGGAGCCATCTGCTGAGGAAGAAGGTCTGTCCGTCCATCTGCGCCGACAGATTGGACTTGGTTCGTCCGGGATCGGCGACGAGCACACTCACGTTCGAGTCCCTCAGCCGATCGGAGAGTTCCCTGGCGAACAGCGCCGACGCGAGTTTCGAGTGCTTGTACACTTCGTACCCGTCGAACTTCTTCTCCTGTTCCGCGTTGAGGTCCGCCACCTTCAGGTCGCATTTCCGATCGATAATGTTCGAATTGAGGAAGACTATACGAACGGGGTTGGGCTGCGCGAGCAGTTTGTCGAGCAAGAGGCCCGTGAGCAGGAAACTGCCCAGGTGGTTCGTCGCTATTGTTTTCTCGATTCCCTCCTGCAAAAAGCGAGCATTTTCACAGAAATAGTTGACGATTTCGCAGGTGGTTATGATATTCTCATCGCAAAGCAAACCCTTGTCAAAACCAAAGTTCTCAAAGAATTCTGAATAGCACGATCAGTTTTCTTCAGAATTCCGCAAGGTAATTGTCAGAGATTGTTTAGAAAAAGCTGAGAAATCGGAAAAGATGAGTTGATTTTTTGCAGAGAAAATGATGACAAAAAAATCAGGGAGCAAGAGAAAGAGAGAGAGAGAGACAGGCGATTAGCGTGCGAAAAAGTGAGACGCAGGCGCGAAATCTCTTTCGCCTGCGTCTCTGCCTTCTCCCACGCTAACCGACCTTCTCTCTCCTCGCCCCTTTTTTTTTCGACGTTTGCCTTTTTTTTTCTCCACATTCTCACTCACTTTATTAACGGCCCTCTCGCTCTGCATCATGGCCGCGTTGTGCACAATTCCGTCGATTCGGTCCAATTCGAATTTGCCCTTCGACAGTTTCTGCACGAACGTTCGGATACTGTCAAAGTCCTCGAGATCGCATTGACGGCAGTACACCTGGAAGTTCAGGGATTTATGTCGGGAAATTTGAAGCAAAAGTAGGTAAAAACCAAGGCGGTTCAGAGCCATTGCTCATTTTTTGACATGTTTAGTACTTCCAAGCCGGTACCTGTTTGTTGCGTGTGTTCAGAACGATATCCCTCCGCACTTGCACACATTTCTCTCGATTTCGGCACGCCATGACGACACGGGCGTTTCGTTTTGCCAGCTCTTCCGCCGTCGCCTGAATTTCGCATTTATTTCCCGTTTTTATCGAAAAAACCATGGTACCTGTCCGATTCCGGACGTGGCGCCCGTCACAATGTACGTTTTTCCGGCCAGATCCTCGTGAAGATCGTACTTGGTGCCCGATTGTGTTGAGCTGCAATCGATTTTCGATGAAAAAGCGGTATTTGGAGCTTCTGTTTGTGCATTTAAACAACTTTTTACTGGTTTTCATGAAAATATGGTCAAATTCCTGCGATTTTAAAATATTTTGCAGTAGAGGATTACGTATTTGTAAAGGTTTTTTGAAAGAACCGAAAAGTTCAAATTTTTAGTCCATTTTTATGAAAACTGACTCCCAGACGTGGTATCCTCCGTAAGCGAGTCCGAACGCCGAAAAGCCGACCGACCAGGGCGAGGTGAGTCCTTGAACCAGGCGTCGACCCGCCATTCCTTCTAAACTTCACCTTTTCCCCGATTTCTTCACATGTTTCCCAGATATTTACAAAAACAGCCAATTTACTGACGCTACTTTTAGAAACAATCGCCAAAATTTTTCTCTCAATTCATTCTAAAACAATTCGAAAAAATAATAACGGATTTTTGCCAGGGCTGGGCAAACTCCGGCCTGGACTTTTGACCCACTTGCAAGGATCCGATCGGGCTCAAACTTTGGAGGCTTCTTGGGCTTGGATGCATGTATAATGGGTCCGAGTTTTAGACTGATCCGATTATCTGGGACCGAGATGTGGATCAGAGGCCGAAAAGGCTGCAAAACCCGGCCTTTTCAGCCTCTGATCCATATATCTCGGGACAGCCCCGATCGGTTATAAACTTGGATCCAATACTCTTGAACCCAAGTCCAAGACGCCTGCGAATCTTGGGTCCGATCGGATCCTTGCAAGTGGGTCAAAATTCCAGGCCTCGAAAAGCATGGGCCGGCCTTTTGCCCAGCCCTGGATTCTTTAATAAGTTAAAAATAGCTCAATAAAAACTAACAAAGAAACCCTCGTTATGAATTACTTAAAAGATTTGGGAAGAAGGAGAAATACACATAAATTACGAAAAAAGGAGGGGGAACCAGTATACGGGCGGATGGAAATCGATCGATAATATTTAGACAAGCTTCTTGGCCTCGAAAAATCCACGAAGATGACGCATTTGCCAGGCTCCGGTGATCGCGAGTACCACGATCTGCAAAAATGGATTCAGTGTCATAGACGGAATTTTTGGGGTTTTGAGCCAATGAAAAACAAGCGTTTTAACGCATTTTTCGCTGTTTTTGCAGACGTAACAGCGAACAATGCGCAAAATTCAAGTTTTGACAGCAGCAGTTCGCCCATCACTTTTGGCTTTAAAAAACTAGAAAAAAAAAACTATTTTTCAGCACTCTACCTGAGCGATGGACCAGTAGAAGACTCTGGAGTTTGTGGACTCGGAGGTCTGTCGGAACCGTTCCTCCCGGTATCTCTGGTAGTTCTGCTCCTTCGTTATCTGGTCGACTTGGTCCAAAAGTTGACGGATTCGCAGTTGCAGCTCGTTCAACTTGTCTTTTTGGGCGATCTGAACATGAAAACCTCATTTTTCTATAATTTTCGTAAAAATCTAACCTGCTGGTAGTCCTGCGCGTGGTCTCCGGCCTGAATGTCGAGATGGACGCGGAGTTGGGCGCCGTTGAACCAGGCGGTGCTGTTCGAGTAAAGGCAGATGACGTGCTCGCCCGGAGAGTTCGACGTGAACGTGAATCGTCCTTCCGCCGTATACAGCTTCGACAGAATGACCTGAAATTATCGATGTTTCCATAAAATTTAGCGACTTATTCAATTTCCCCGCACAAACCTTGTCTTCCGGATCCTTGACCTCGACGTGCATTCCGATATTCGGATAATCGCCGTATCCTTTCGTGTTCGGGTCGTACAATTGCACTTTGTAGTTTCCGGTCACCTAAAACGCAATTGTCGATTAAATAAAAATTTAAATTTCCGACCATCGTCTCGTCGGGAATCTCTTCGATGAAGCATTTCTTTTCCGTTTCGGCAATGTGGAAGTAGAGCGCATGGGCGCATGCGGCCAAGCTCAAAAGTGCGACGATGATACGCATTCTGTAATGAAGTTTAAGAAAAAATGAACGAAGAACGTAATTTGTCACGTAAACGCCTAAATTTTTGGATTTTTGCGATGAACGCCATGAAAGTAGGGTTACTCGGTGTTGCAATTTCAGATTTTCACGTGAAAAGTGCTAAAAATCAACCAAAAACGTCTGAAAATCCTTTTTTTCCGTCAAAATCCATTGGCTGCAAGTCCACGTTGGAATCGGTGCAAACACCGCGCGGTACGTAAACACCGCATTTGACGACACTTGTGAATTTTCAGAGCTCTGATGTCCTGCTGATTTTTAGGCAATTTTCAGCTTTAAACCACTGCTTCTAGGCTGTTTTTAGGTGAGATTAATTAAAGCAAATATATTTTCAAGTTTTAAGACAAAATTCTACTTTAAAAAAGTACAAAGATTGAAAGCAATTCATTCAAAAGTTGTCTTATTAAAAACAAACTCAATTTGTTCTTACAATTGATTGCAACACGAAAAGAATCGAAGTAGAAAGCTGATATATTGTCTGGTCATGAATTAAAAGAGTTACAAAGATCGAAAATCCGTAAAAACAGTAAAATTGGGCGTTTCGCATGGCAAGTGGCTAAAAATCTGGAATTTAAGTAAGAGAATTTGAAAGGAAGGCAGGAGAAAAGGCACTTTTACACAATTGAAACCAAGGAAAACTGAAAAAAACTCAAATAGAACAAGAAAAAAACTGAAAATGGGGTTAGAAAGGGGGCGGAAAATGGGTTATTATCACAGGGGAAATATGATTAAAAAGGGGAGAAGTTAGTAGGGAAAACAACGAAAAAGAAAAACAGATAAATACAAGTATAATCACTCAAAAGTGGCGAGTTTTTCGAAAATCCATCGTTGCGCGCCGTTGTTCACTTCACAACTCGATCCGAATAGAAGCCATTCACCGCCGGAGCCCTGGAAACGGATAATATTTGGGGATTCCGAATAATTATGACGTCTTCTCTTCAAAACATACCTGATTGACGGTCAAGCAGTTGCCTCCCTGCGTCAGCCATCCGTTCTTCTCCACCATCATCGTTTCGACGCGCAACTAAACAAAAAGCATTTCCAACATTTTAAAAACATTCCAAAAAACCGTACCGTATCGCACTTGACCATGGTGACGGCCTTCTTGTCCAAATTGAGGCACAACTGGTTGATGGCGTTGCGGAAGGTCTTGGTGAGCTGATCGAACACCCACTCCTGATTGCCGCCCGTTCCGTGGCACGCGAACAATCCCGGCGCCTCGTTTTCTTTTCGGGCCATCGAATCCAGGCACAGGTTGCCCATCTTCACCTGCATCGATTTGCCGCTCGTCTTTTTCGGCACTCTGCGCAAAAAAACAGACTCGTTTTTGAGGAAATTCCAAAATTCGAGATCAACTTTTAGCAAAACCGTAAAATCCGAGAGCACCCACGTTATTTTCTGTGGGAGCTCCCTTTCCGTCAATTTTCTGTTCAATAAACTCACTCCAACTGCGGATACACATTCTCCAGGTACCATTTGAACGATTTGCACTGAAGACGGTCACGAACGGCCAAACGCTCGGTTATGCTGCAAAAAGGCAACTTTTCGCTCACGAAATCGTATCGACTCGGGAAACAAAGAAAAAGCAAAGACTGTCGGTATTCCGAGTGGTCATCAGAGAAGAACAAGACCAATTCCGAACAAGTTTAAAAGAAACGTGGCTACTGACTCTCCGTAGTTGACGAATCGCGCGGACGGCACGTTCTTCAGGTAGATTCCTTTGTAGTCGTCCATCCAAACCTCGGCCGCTCTCCGCGTGTTCCTGAAAAGAAGCTTCGCGAAGGTTTGATTGGGATTCCGGAAGGGGGACCGCCCACTTTTGGAAGACGTTTCCAGAGCCGCCGGGGAACGTATATGGGTGTTTCTTGCGGAAGACGTGGCCGACGCGCGAGCACGGAAGGATTTCCAGCGAGCCGCCGCACTGCCACACGCGGAACGACATTTCTGCAAATAGGATTTTTGTGAGATTCCGTTGATGGGTACCATAAGCTCCGCCCCTCCAGTTCTCGACAACTGCTTCGCTAATTTCGCTGATTCAGCGCCAAATCAGAAAAATAAAACGCCGACGCTGTCAAAGGGGACGGAGCTTGCCGGTTTCGGTAGGAAATTTGTGAAATATGAAGAGTACCCAGGTTCTCTCCTCCCCACACTTCCATATCGAGGTCGTATGTGCCCAGTTCGTTAAACCAGTCCTTCGAAATGGTGAACAGTCCACCGGCCATCGTCGGCGATTTGATCGGAGCCGTCGGATGGGCGTGGCGTTCTTTTCGCAGTTGTTCGTTCATGAACTCCCACCGGAAGACGAGCGTCCAGTCGAATCCTAAAGTTGACTTTTAAACGCATTTCTGATTATCCGATTGGGATCAAAAGAATACCATCTTGCTATGGAGTATATTTTGTGAAAGTTGCAGAAGGACTTTTACAGAAAATACTCCACACCTAGATGGGTAATCTTGTCAAGTCACAGTCTGTTTGGATGATCGTAAGTGGGGCTTTAAGCCTCGAAAAGCCGTTTGCTCAGTGCTCACCGCCTCTCAAATCGGCACTGGCGCCCACATAATTGAAGTTGTCCACGTTGATCACATCGATGATGGGCGCGACGACGGCCTTCGGATTCTCTGCAATTCTGGCCAACAACGGCTCCAACCACTGCACATTGCACTCAATGTGGCTGTCGAGGAAGGTGAGGATGGGTGCTGCGGCCACCTGCGCGCCTTTGACTCTACTCCGGATGAGTCCCTCTCTCCGATTGTTCCGCAGCACCACCACTCTCTCCATCTGAGCCAGCTCTTTTCCAATGTCCACGTCTTCCGAATTGTCGTCGACGAGCACAATTTCATGGAGCAGTTCTTCCGGAGACATGTTGAAACGGAGAAAACCGTACGGAGGAGTGAGCTGCGTGCCTCGTTGTGGTACGTGATTATCACCGACGTCGCCTCCATCTGAATCTGCGAATAGTCGACGTCGCGGCATGGCGCTTCCCGCGAATCCGGAATCTTTCGGATCGGAGCGATCGCGTCCGAGGCCTCTTGGTTGAACGAATTCGCCTTGTACTTGTCCTGCAAATAAGAGTTACGAAAAACTTAATTGATATAGCTTTTGACTCTAGTTTTCACTTATAACTCAAAGGAAATGCTTGCAGAGGACAACCTTTAACTACAAAGTTGATCAGCATAACATTTACTCCAACTTACCAGTTTATCACTTCCTTCTTCAATTCTTCGTTCTTGAGATACAGACTGCTGGCAAAAAGTTTCTTAAGAACGAAGAATTGAAGAAGAAAGTGATCAACTGGCAAGTTGGAGTAAATGTTATGCTTCCCTTTGAGTTATCGGTCAAGGAATCAAAGAACCAATTCCACTCAAACAAAAGTTGAAAAGTTTCGTTATTTTCTGGGAATCCAACATGGCTGCCCACCTCTCCCTGATGCCATTTTCCTTGTTCAGAAACTTTTCGACGTCGAACGTCTTCCACGTGACGCCCTTTTCGTTCCTCTCGTGGATCGTCGTGTCCTCTGCCAAATCGATCGTCGGAGCCGGATGGGCACTCCGTTTCGGCACGGCTACCACCGGTTCTCGGTCAAATTTCGGCACTTTTACGTACTTTTTCGGCTCCTAAAATAGGTTTTTGGGGGTGCAATTCTGAATGATTTTCAAACCAATTGGGTCCGATTGGCCGCCGAGGACTGTACGTAGAGGAATGCGAGGGCGAAGAGCCAGACGATGGCCAGAACGGTGCCCACCGTTCGCATTTTCAGCATTCGCGGCAGCATTTTGGCTGGAAAACGGGGAAAATGTGAATGTTGTTGTCAAGAACCGGGCCGCTCTTTGAGGGTTCATGATTTCTCAAAAATTCTCATATTTTCACAGAACAATATGAAACAAAATCGTATAGAAACTCAATTTGCATTCACAAGATCCAAAAGAAGAAGGAATGCATCTTTTATAGTGGGAAATATATAAAAATTGTAATGTGTCAATTGCACACACACACACACACAATTTCTCCAGATATTCTATAGAATCGAGAGATGGGGAAACATCGTTGTGAAAAACGGAAATTTGATATTTTTCCCGGGGAAAACGGCAAGATCTTACCAAAGATAGACTCGGATGAAATGGGTCGGTGGACGGAAGAGACGCAGACGATGATCCGTTCAGTCCCGGCTGCTCATGGTCCCCAAAAGATACCCGACTGCAAAAAACGGATAGTTTGAAAATCAGGCAGACAAGATAGATAAGACTGGCACAGAACCAAGGAACAGTTTCAAAAGTTACAAGAAAAACAACAGTTTCATTCATAACAAAAAGAGAAACGAAAACAATGAGGAGCAACTACTATTCTATCCTAAAAAGTCCCCTAAATGCGGGAAATCGAGAGGGAGGGCCCACAAAAGTTTGTTTATTCCAAACTCCTCTAAACTATTATAATTCCCCGAGTGCTCCGGGCCTCGTTTTCACCGTCTGCGTCTCCGTAATCTCTCTGTTTTTACGAGCAACAGGTGCCAAACCGACCCACTATTGATTAGAGAAAGAGAGAGAGAGTTGAAGGGCAAAACTGTAGGCATTTTCAGAGGAAAATAAGGGAATTTGTACACAAAGTCAAAGGGAGAATAAAAAGAAGTGCCTATCGGAGCGAAACTCCAAAGTTGTCGGCGAGTGTTTGTTCGATCTGCTTGTGGATCACATTCACCTGCAAATGTCACCACTTTTATGATCGATTATCAATCGGGAGCAGCTCGGAGAGCCTGGATTTTGAACAGCTTTACAGCTTTGCAAGGATTATCATTGATAGAATTCGGAAGCGGAGGATTATGACTACTTGCAACAATCCGATCGGACCGAAATTTAACAGACTTCATGGGTCCAAGTTTCAGACTGATCCGATCATCATGTGGTCCCCCGAGACATGCTGACTTTGTGAAGAACGAGCACATCTCGGGACCAGATAAACCGGTCGGTCTGAAACTTGAAACCAGAATACTTCAATCCAAGTCTAAGAAGCCTGTAAAGTTTGGGTACAATCGGAGTATTGCAAGCGGGTCAAAAGTGCAGGCCTTTTTTGCCTTTAACATGGCCTACATGATTCTGAAGATCAGATCTTGTTGAGAGATCCAATCACGTAGGTCGTGTACAAAAAAGGCACTTTTTGTGAACATTGCTAAATTGATAACTGTGCGAGTGTGAAAGACCAAAAATAGTAAAGAAACCAAATTTCTGGAAAGTAACACTCCGCTTTTGTCGCTTCGCTTCTTCTTTTCCACTTTTCCGCTCGAAAATCGCCAATACGTC
The DNA here is from genome assembly GCA_946814055.1 of Caenorhabditis sp. 36 PRJEB53466. NCBI lineage: Eukaryota > Metazoa > Nematoda > Chromadorea > Rhabditida > Rhabditidae > Caenorhabditis > Caenorhabditis sp. 36 PRJEB53466. Next base: position 1,875,607 of record CAMPFS010000005.1, on the reverse strand, counting down.
GATTTCGCGTAGGGAAAAGTGGGTTGCTTGAGTGAGTTGCACAAAAATTGGGGTAATTTCCTACCTCCTCCTTGGTGAGTGCCTTTTCGTGACTTCTGTACACAATTCGGTACGTCTGACTCTTCTTCGCCTTCTTTTTATTCTCGAACTCGTCCGTCAGTTGCACTTGCTCCACAAGTTCGCCTCCGATAGTCCGAATCGTATCGTACACGTCGGAGGTCATGTCGTTGAATTGCGTCGAGGCGGGCACGAAGAACGAAATGTCAAAAATCACCTACAGCAAACTTGAAAACGTGTTTCCCATTGAAAAACAGGTCACCTGTGGATGTGCACTGATCTGCTTGTACTTCACTTCGTCCGACGGCAATTTTCCGGCAAACTGTGACAAGAATCCAGTGTCTTTTGACCAGAACAGTCTAAAAGCCATTAAAATCTGTATAAATTTCAGCGAGCAAAGACGCACCGAATGTCGGGAACTCCGTAGAGGACCATGGCGATGCGCTCGAGCCCGATGCCAAAAGCCCATCCGATTTTGTGGCGGACGCCGGCCGACTCGAGCAATTTCTGCTCCATGATGCCGCATCCAAGCACCTCGAGCCACTGTCCGTTATAGAAGACTTCGAGTTCGAACGAGGGATGCGTGAACGGGAAGTACGCCTCGACCCACCGCTTCTCGGCGCCTTTCCCGAACAGTTCATCGCAGAGACTCTCCAGAAACTGCTTCAGCTGGATTTCCGCCGCCTTCGTCGCGTCCAGACTGTGCGTCTCCTGTTTTTCCGGTAGTCTCTCGGCGTCGGGACTCGCAGCGAACAGCTCGGCCGCGTTTTCGCCGTCCGATTTCTTTCCGAGCAACTCGTCACGCGAGTACAGCCGGACGCCTTCGATCTGAAAAAATGCAAGTTTCAACGTTCACCGCTAATTTTCAGCAAGAATAATAATAGCAAGTGGGTCACAGTGAATTTTTCAGAAATTCCGCGCGTTAAACAAACCTGATGGAAGCACGGATAGTGTGTCCGATCGACTTCGTCCCTCCGGTAGACGTCTCCGATCACGAGGAACGCGTCGAGTCCCTGTGCCATCAGAGAGTGCTGGTGGGCCGAAGTGTGCGCGCGCAGACAGTGCTCCGCGTTGATGTAGTACGTGTCCGACGGCCGCCTGCAAAATTAGAGTACTGTATGGTCGGTCAATGGGATCAGCCTGTGCGGTTTTTCGATAATAACTACAGTGTCAAGTGTGGTTCCTCGAAAAAAGACTAGAATTCCTAATAGACAACGTTATCCTTTTTTAAAGAGTTGGATTAAGAATATCGGTTGATCCGATGAAACAAAAGGATTGTAAAACGGAGTTCGCATGACTCATAAAAGGTCAGTCCATCTGCACATAAGAACCTATGCCTTTCGCGTAGGTCCCATTTTCCCTCTCAATCGGTCTCGCACGTGGAGATGAATCAGGAAAGGGCGGAGATTGATGGTATACAACCGTTCCATTCGTAACCGTGCTCACTCGCGAAACCATGACATCCTTCAAGATGAACAAGGCCGTTCTCGGCAATCTTGTTAAGGAATTCCGCGGAAAAGTGAGCGCGGAGCACGTCAGAGAGGCGCTGAGCGAGGCCAACGGCCGCTACGCACTCGCCAGAAGCGTGCTGCTCCGGAGGACCAATCAAGTCCAGCAGGTAATCACTTTTTAACTAAAAGCAATACAAATTCTAAACGTTTCATTTTTCAGACTCGCGAAGAGTGCACAATAGTGCTGGAGAGCCCAGCGAGAGCCGAAGCGAAAAAGCGGCATTTGGAGGAAATCAACAAGTTCCATGTGAGTTTAGTTTTCCTCATTTTTCTAGAACAAATTTCTGAAAGAATCTATTTGAGAAATAGAAAAAAGTACATCCTAAAGTAAATAGTTTTTGGAGAATTTTCATACTCAGTTTTGTGCAGCCACTTTCTGGACTACTGTAGTTCTTAGCAGTAAATGATTAGTTTTCAATGTAAACTTCCAAGAGCTACAGTAGTCCTGTAAGTGGTCGCACAAAAAAGTTGTCAGCTGCTAAAATGTAGTTTTACATATGGAGATTTACCAGAAAATGTTTGTATAGCTCTAGAACTCAAAATTTGCTTTTTTCATCGTTTTTTTTGTAGAAGCTCAAAAAATCGCTGACCGGCGATGAGCTGCTCCGTTTGGAGCAGCAAATCGACCGCAAAGTGATCGAGTGGAACAAAAAGAACGAGCTCCGTCCCAATTACTTTGATTGCCACGGCATGACAAGGGGCGGAGCCGTTCTTTTCGCGAGAAGGATGCTGGAGCGCCACGCGGACAGGACGCTCGAGCACAAAGGTAAATTTTTTCTTGCAATTACAAAAAATTTTATTCAAATTTCAGTGTTCGAATTCGAGACGGGTCAAGGACACCACTCGAAGGACAAGGTCCCAGTGATCAAGGAGGGATTGCTGGGACTGTTCAACGGATCCGCGCGGTGCCGGGCTGTGCCGAAACAACACAACCCGGGAGTGATCGTCGTCACGTTTTGCTAGGACGACAATAATTTTTTGTATATAAGTTGAGAGACTCTCATTGAGAGTTAAATAATAAAAATGTACATATTTGAAAAACCAGTGTTTTCTCAACTTTTTCAAGCGTCATTTCGTCGCAACATTACCTGGAGACGTGATCGTTCGGAGTGAGAAGAGAGTCAAAGTTCTGGAAGGTGGTGACCACTCGCGGCTCCGATTCGCATATTGTGAACAGAGGCGATCGATTTCCTGTAAAAGAGGCTAATTTGCTCAAACTTGGTCAATTTGTGCTCATTTCCAAGCTCGAAACTAACAATCCTTCTATAAATCCTATTTTTCACAATTTCAGGTCAAAAAGCGCACCGGCTTTGCGATAAGTCTGATGAACGTAGTCGGTGATTCGTCGTTTCAACAAATTCAACGGATTTCCGTCCTCCTTCAGTATCCGCCGATCCAGAAGACGTCGGACGGCGGGAGACACGTTGTAAAGGCCGTCCGTCTCGAATTTTCGGCCGTCCAACTGAGAATTGCCATTTTTCATTCGAAACACCGCAAAGCTCACCTCAAAAACCTCGGCAATCTTCTCTTTTTCCCTCTTCGGCTCATTTGTGCTCAGCCATTTGTTGCTCGTCGATGACGTCGCAAAAGTGGGCGTGGCCAGAAGAGACGAGAGCCGTCTACCCGTCCGAATCACTGAGATTCGCATTTTGGCTGCAACAATGGGTAACAGCAGGAAAAATGGGGGGAAAAAGCAAGAAAATAGCGGGCGGAAAGGGCCGGAAGATTGGTACAAAAATGGCGAAAAATACAGCATTTTTTGAAACACAAACACATTTCACAACAAAAAACGGGAAATTTCAGAATTTTTAAAGTACGTGTGGGCGGGGCCTAATCGGACAGGTGAGTATGGAACAGGATGCGGAAAAATTGAAAATTTGGGGGAAAAATTATGAAAAATAGGAAAAAATTCCTAAAAATCGTCTTATTATCAGATGCTTTTTCAGAAATTATTTGTGTGAAAATCTATCGGGAAAACGGGCTCAAAATGTGCAACGGAAAAACAAAATGGCGGAAAATGTGTGTGTGCACCGGAATCGACGACAAATTGCGGACGACGGGTGAACAGGGTGCGGAGGACACGTCACGAATCGGCCGCTTTTCATTCCATTCGCTTCTGAAAATTTATTTTTTTCTCAATTAAATGTGTCTAGAATTGCTTTGAATCAATAATTTCCTCCAAAAATAACGTCCATTATTCCACCGATAGGTGCAAAAGGGCTTTTGACCGGAGAAGCGTCACAGGTACGCATTACGGGCCCATATACAATTCCTATGACTTTCACGCTCGATCCGTGACCATATTGGCTCCGCGTGGGCATTTTTTTGTGTGACTAAAATTCAAACGGCGCGAAACCCCAATGCACCCTCCGGCAGTCTGCAAAACCTTTTTGACATCGGCCGGCTTCTCCTCTTTCCCTTTATCCACAATTCTCTGAATGTCGTATTTCGCTTGGCGACAATCGGCGCATCGCATCCATTCCGTGTTCATCAGATCCATCGCCGACGGCCTTTTTTCCACCTTAAAATTGAATATCAGATCCGATGAGTTAGCAAAACGTCCTGATCAGACTCGGGTGTATAAACGGAGTGTTGTAACGCACTTGGTTTAATTCAAAATTCAGAAAAATGCGCGGCGTTACAACACTTCGTCTGTACATCCGAGTATGATCAGGAGATGTTCGGGTCCATGCTAACTCTCGGATCAGATAATGATCGATTTACCAGAGTTTGAGCCCAGAAAAATGAACTAGAACAAAGATCGCTATAGAAGCATACCTGAACAGTGAGCATCCATCGGATCATTTTCTGCGTTTCCCTCGAGATGCGACGCCATTGACTGTGGAAAAGGAGGCGGCCTGCGAATGGAAAACAACCGTTTCTATTGTTTCGCTCGTTTTTTGGAGCCAATTCAAGCGGGGTAGCGCAATTTTCGGAGCGAAAAAAAAAACAAACAGAGCAATTATGGTCCGCTTCATCGCTTCCCACAAACTGGGCGTAAATTCCAAAAAACAAGCGTATAAAAGGGTGGGAAACCAAAATTTCATAAAAAATCGCAATTTTACCTTTCATGACCTGATCGTCCATCGACATGTCCGTGTACTCTTCGCTGAACGGCGGTATCCGCAAAAAGTAATGAAGAGAACGCATCCGAGGCTCCAGCTGCACAAAAATGACAAACTTTCGGTGGAAACTTTAAAATTTTCAATGACAAGTCGCCATTTTCGGCCTAAGACGTTTGGATCGAAATTTTGAAAATAGGCAAAAAGCATCGCAAGCACTTCAAAAAGCCGGGAAAATGTGAAAAGTCCACTCGAAAATGCATGATAGCACTTCAGAATTTCCCACTAACATGTCAACTTTTGGCGTGTATTCGATGCCCTCGTTCGCCACAATTTCGGGTGCATTATAGGACGGAGTGCCGCATCTCGTCTTCATTCGCGCGTCCTTTTTCGCCATTCCAAAATCGGTCAACTGCAAAAGAACGCGCATTTTTCTGCGAATTACCATCCTTCTCGGGAGTTTTTTGAGCTAAAACTCTTCAAAATACGGCAACAAACCAACTTTTCCACCTAAAAGCCTGAACACATTCCCCACAGAAACTTGCCTTCAAAACGCATCGTTCCGACTTGTCGGAGCAGAGAATATTTTCGGGTTTGATGTCGCGATGGCAGATTCCGACCGAGTGCAAATACTGCAAAAATATGATGGATGCGAGTGGGCGTTGATTAATTGATAAGAAATCGGGGACCGATAAGAGAACAGCAACACGGAAAACGTTACCATTACGGCGTCGACCAGCTGGTAGGCAAAGTATTTGCCCAACGATTCGCCGAGTCCCTGAAAAGTGAGCACGAATTAGGGGAACATAGACTATTTCGGGATGAAAAACTGACTATCAATTAGTTATGATCAAACGCCCACTCACCAGTCGATTATAGCGTGAATCGACGACTTTCGAGAAGAATTCGCCGCCGCCGACGTACTCGATGACCATGTACGAGTATTTGGCGACTTGAATGAAATCGTAGATCGCCACCACGTTTGGCTGCAAAGATTTAGATAATTTTTGACAATTGTTCAACTAAATTTGACCCACATGATCCAGTTTTTTCATAACTTCCACCTCGTTTCGAATATCTCGGGTTTTTGCGATGGCCCGACTGCAACGGGCCGAAAATTGAGTGTTGAGCAGTTTGATGGCCACCTAAAAATGGGAGGGTTTCGATTTTTGGCATGCTTTCTCCAAATTTGACCACTGATCGATCGGATTTTTTGTAGCCGAGCAGCACTTTTCCGAATCCGCCCTTCCCGAGCGAATGGCTCGTCACGTGGTATTTCCGCAGCAGCTCGTCCGGATATTGTCGGTCCTCGACGTCTTCGAACACAAAAACTGCGAGGAAATGCTTTCTTGTGTTTTCTTCCCCCGAAAAACCAACCGATTAGCGCCGGAATTCCTATGGAAATGAGGTCGCCGTTGGCCAGCTCTCGCGAGTTGCCTTTCCCTACCATTTCCTGATTAATGAGCGTTCCATTGCGCGAATGATCGTGCAGAACTGTCCGTTTTGTGTCAAAGTCCTGAAAAATGTGATTTTTCATGCAAGATATTCCTGAAAACATCTTCCTTATTATGAAAAACACGAACCCGAGTGATGGCGAACTGAATTTTCGATATGAACCGATAGAGGCCGTTATCACTGCTTAACGAGGCGAACGTGTAACTGACGGGAACGTCTTCGGAGCCGCGGCCGCAAATAAACTGCTCCTCGATCAAGTCTGCAAACTTTTTTACCGCTTTTTTGGGGAAATTCTAGCGAATACCTATGTTGGGCACGTTCCGCCGCACTCCGACTAATCGGGCATATGCTTTGGAACTCTGAGACTCGCAAATGAAGTCCTCGTCGACCGGCTGAGTGTCATCTCGGCTTACACTCGCCGCTCTCTGCCTAAACCGCTATTTTAACGAATTTTGGTGGGAAGCGGCATTTTTTCAGTGAGGTTTTGCTAAAATCTTACTTTTCCGTTGTTTGCAATCGTCGTTTTGTGCCGCGCACCATAGAAAATCGCGTTTATGCCGCCAAAAATCGCTGAAAAACAATTGATGCTCGGCGCGAAGATCAAAAATCCTCAAATCGTGGCGAGACCCGTTGGAAACCTGTGCTGCGCCTTTGAATGTAGAAATACGGTAGCCACTGTAAAAAAATCAAATGCATCGTATTTTCTCCTGCCTTACCGTGACTTTCGTGATTTTCACTTGAAATTTAAGGTTTTTGCAGAATGGAGTACCCGGGCACGGGCGTCAAGCAGCCGGAAGTGTCCATCGACCTCGATTCGGCTGGTAACGCCTCCGGAATCGACAATTTCGGATTCTACGCCTCCGATTTCCAGAGTTCCGGCCCCACACTCACTGGCTACGATGTTCCAAGTCAGTTTCGAAGCAATTAATTACAAAAAGTGAGTTTCTCTCTTCCAGACGGCTCAATTTCAAGTCCGAGCGGCCAAATTTCGGCGAATGCCTACCGGAGAACGAACGCGGGCGCCGCCGGAAAATTCATGGAAAACAACGGATTCGGATGGCTTCTCGAGGTGAACGAGGAAGATAACGACCAGATTCCGCTGCTGTGAGTACTCTAAAGACACACATACACACAGACACACAGACACACAAAGACACACACACTAAAGACACAAAGACACACAAAGACACATTATCGAAAAGCAAATGTATCGACAAATGCTTGGATTTTTTTGCACTTGTTTAAACTAAAAATTTGCAGAGAGGAGCTGGACATTGACCTGACAGACATTTACTACAAGATCCGCTGCGTGCTCCTCCCGCTGCCCTATTTCCGAATGAAACTGAACATTGTCCGCGAGTCGCCCGACTTCTGGGGACCGCTCGCCGTCGTTCTCGCCTTCGCCATCCTTTCGCTCTACGGACAGTTTGGCGTGAGTTCAAAAAAATGTTCTGTAGAGTTTGGATTCGATCAGAATTTCGCAAGTATCTCAAAAGTCCCATCCCCGGCGGAGGCTCCAAGTTGTAATTTGTGAACTTGCAGGTGGTCTCATGGATCATCACAATGTGGTTCTGCGGCGGCTTCCTCGTCTACTTTATCGCACGGGCCCTGGGCGGCGACGTCGGCTACTCGCAAGTGCTCGGAATCGTCGGATACTGTCTGATCCCGCTCGTCGTCACCTCGCTCGTCTCCTCTTTGTTTGCCGGCTTCCGTCTCTTCGCGATCTTTCTCGGAATGTTCGGCACCGCGTGGTCCGTCTACAGTGCCGGCACCCTTCTGTGCGTCGACGAATTGCAATCGAAGAAACCGCTCGTCGTCTATCCCGTTTTCCTCCTCTACATTTACTTTTATTCACTTTATTCGGGTGTCTAACTCGTTGTGCCTTCCCTTGTTTTTGTTTTTGAAGAAATATGTGATAGAATGGAATCGAACATACTTAATTTATAAAAATTTATTCATTCAAACAAATCTACCCGCAGCAAATTGAGGTAGATACGAGAGATCAAAGATTCTCATCTGTGAAAAGATGATTTTGGGGCTTTAGGGACTTTGAGTTACGCGATAACTCTATAAGAAGACACTTTTCTGGGCGCTTCCAGAAGCCTCGAATATTCGTCTTCGGAGCCGCAACTCGCGGATCTCTTCAGTTTTCTCTGCAGTTTTTCTTGGACCGAACTGAGCGAGGCCATTCTCGAGATGGACGAGGACGAGTTTCCGCTCTTGACAAAACGTTGATGTTGGAGGTCCGATGGGGTCACAGTCGGGATGTGGTCCTGTAAATTTGGAATAGTTTACAACGATTTTGCATTGAAAATTATCAACTTTACAATGTGATCCAAGAATACCGTTAATTGAAAGCAATGTATCTCAGCTACCGGTAGAGATATCAAAAAGATGTCAACTAATAAAATGTGTAACATTTCTTAATGAACAATTTCTTAGTTGACATCTTTTTGATACCTCCATCGGCCACAGAGATATGACGTTTTGAATTAACGATATTGTGCTAAAGGTAGGACATAGTTGCAAAACCGATAATATCTACTCACCACTCCGACGGAAATATTAATGGAATGCTTCGATTCTGTCGATGATCTTCTCGAGTTTTTGCCCGACGATTTCCGTGAGCACACCTCAAAATCGCCAGTGGAACGGGAGGCTTTGAAGTCGGGCGTGTGATGGAATCCCGAGAATTCGGAAACAATTTCAGCCAGATACTGCGGCACTTTCATTCTGAAACAAAAAATTGTGTTATTGCAAACTGTGGCCTATAAGAAATAATCGAAAAGAAAAGAAAGGAAAGCTGCGACCTCGTCCGATCGCAGTTCCTTTTATAACGTGCTGGCGCCGCCCATGATGATGTTCATCAGAGGAAGAAGAAGAAGAAGAAGAAGAAGAAGGAGGAGGAGGATGACAAAGTGGCGAAATGAGGGAAAACACTACACAACCGACTCTAATTGGATTAGCATCGTCCAGAACAGAAACACACTAGACTCGTGTATTTTGTGTAGCTGGCGTCGTGCCAAGAGACTTTCAAGTACCTTGGGTTCAAGTTTTGAACAGTAGGCTGACTCACTTTTGCAAAAAATCCACTTGGACCCAAGATACTTCAATCCGAAACTGAAAAGGTTCTCCGAGAAGTTCCCGATGTTATATTGCGAATAACAAAAACATCAAGATTGGAAAGTGAGGCGCCAAGACCAGAG